>OU015464.1:25465846-25713346 GCA_907164805.1 Brachyptera putata | reverse complement strand
ATTATATCATATGTTGTAATTGCAGACCGACTATTCCAATCTATTTGTTTTATGTTGTTTTTGCGTCTCCTAGAAACAATTCCAAAATTTCCCTGAACATGTCGTATTGAAAAATACTACTGACTGTTCCTTGGGAAAAATCGATTGAACCACTTTTGATAAATTGATGTAAGAACTAAAAAAATGTTGAAACCTTCCAACTTCCGGTAAAAGAAAACGTTTCAATAGAAAAAATAAATTAGTAATCACAATTCACGATCAGTTTATTTGATTTGAGATGAGTATAAATTCGAGGAGAACTGTAATATTTTAGATGCTGTCAAGAAAAATTGACCGTTGTTGCATGCATCTTCGTTCTCACAACGAAGCTTATGGCGTATTCCAAATAACATCCGTTTATATATACGTTCATGCATATACCGAAGTGCGGAAGCATTAAAACATTTGGGAAATGTAATGCCTTCCCTTCTGACAATATGCCTCGCATCTACTTCCTTTTGAGGCTACTTTCTTTCACTTTCTTTCATAAATGTCTATTTATCATTTCTATTCCAGCTCACTCTTCCTCTACATTCCTCATTCCAGTTCCTTTCAGCCTTGTCAATTCTTCCTGTCGACATGTCCTATAGATGATGCCAGAAGAAAATATGACATTATTTTACCTTTTCGTGAAGTGAAACTATCGGCATTCGGTCAGCTTCATTAGCTTCATTAAAATATTATCACTGAATACATTGCCAATACTAATTAAATATTCTTGATGATTTCTGGAACTTGTGCAAGAATGTTTGTATTGTGCAATCATGTTCAATGAACATGATATCGATCCTTATTGCAATAAACACATGTCGATTGAGTTTATATATACAATTCCTTTATTACGAAAAAATAAAGACTGCCTCCATAAAGGTTTCCCATTTGTCATAGAATAATATATCAATAAATATAACAAATGAATGAATGAAGAGAGCAATAAGATAATACAATAGTGTTTGATACAAAAAGTAATCACAATATTGAGTTATAGTCTAGAAGAGATAATATTGTTATTGCTTACATCTTCATAAAAATATGAAAACAAGTATACACGATATACGATCAATACATCTGCACATTCAAACTACATGTATATATTTATATTATATTATATGTACGAACTATAATATATTTATTCATTTGCACTACATTTTTTGACATGGTATTCGAATGGAATTTTCTCAAACGTGATTACTTGATTTAATGATAGGAAAACGCATCACTTGTGTTGAAATTGTAATACTGGTATCACAGTGAGTGGGTTTATGTATGAATATTTTACAATATTATTATTTCATATAACCTCACATTTTTTAATGATATTTTCAGTTCCCTCCCTCTCTCTCTCTCTCTCTCTCTCTCTCTCTCTCTCTCTTTTATCTAATAAATATGGAACTGAAGATATGTTTTTTTGGTTCCGCCAGAAACAGAACTGTCGCTCAAGTTCTGATCAAGCATATTTCCTTACTTTTCTGCAAATATGATCTCATTATAATTATAATAGCATATTTCATAAATAATCCGTATCTCAACACATAATATCCAGGCAAGTTTGAGCTATGTTTCAGATATATAATTCAATTTATATCTTGTGATATACATTTTGAGAATAAATAAGTATAATTCTTGAGGAATTTTTAGAATTAAAAAAATCTCTCTCAATCCTAAAATGGAACAAGAACCAAATCAGCCAACTGTAGTCCTCCTAATCTAGCACAACGAGATTTAAGATATGACCTTCATAAAAGCAGTAAATTAAAATAAACAGGGGCACAATATTTCAACATTACACTTATTAGTATGCACTAACGTACATGAAATACTCTGACAAACTATCAGCAAGCCGACAACACACTTACGAAATGTGAAATATGAGATACAGTGGCATGAGAACAATTAACTTGCAACAAGAATGTTCGTTTGTAAATATCAAGATCTAATTACTTTTCATAAACTCACTTGTACTGTAGGTACGAGTACTTATATATACTAATAACACGAAAATGAATTTGCATATTTTTATTTTCACCTGTTTTGATGTTGTGTTGTAATTGGATACATAAGTACTTGGATGTTGATCGCTCATTGGTCTAGAGAATGTTAATAATGCTTTGACTACTATACTTAACAGCAGATTAGGGTTGTAACTGACTTTGACCCCATTTTTTAGTAGGCCTAAATCACGACACGCAAATTGTTTTCTCATTATACTATTTGGCAATATTGTAATTGCATATCGTAATTAGATTTATTTTAATGCTTTATTATAACAATTAATCTACGAGTGCGATAGATAATAGTAATTGCAGTTAAAACTGCATTTCAATCATTACAAACAGCCAAGATATAATATATGAGCACGCAACCTAATGCCATGGGGCATATAAAATACATTCATGAATGCCAACACACGAAAAATAGTACGCATTTCCTTTGGTGGGGATGAAAGCGATAGTATACTGTTACTTTCTTCTTTACGAACCGAACAAAAATAAGACCAAAATAATTACGGTTCACTAAACCAATGAAAGGGGAGATTTAAAAAGAATTGAAATTGGTTCTCGATATTATTAGACAGTCTATTTTCGAGTAGTGTGGATACTGATACTGCATGCTGTAATCCAGCTGCACATGTGTGAAGTAATGTGCGGTTTATGTCAGTGACTATAGAGGTGTGGTGTTTGTTCAATTGAGTGGAACGTCGTCAGTTATCACACTCTTATTCACAATTAATAATGATAAAAATGAATAATACATATTTTTACCTTCATAGGTAGTTATATTATATTTTATAACTCATAATTGTACTTCGTGATAATGTGGATTACATAAAAAGATAAGTGTACACGGCCAAATAGAATTATTGTTTATTCGAAAAGTGAATATAAATCAGTCAATTTGTGTGACCTGTGAAGCGTGTATAAATAAAACAACACGTGAAGGCAAACACCGTAAGAGTCGGATTGATACACCACTTCGTTCATCCAATAATCAAGACAAATATATAATTTCAAAATAACTACGATTCGTTGATTGTAACAATGATCGACATATGATATAAAAAAAATATTAGCAATCGTTACCATGAAGTACACCAAAGTGATGAACGATCAATGATTGTGATTGGTTAATATCAGCTGATGAATATTGTTGTCTCTCACTTTCAATGATGAGTGACGTCATACAATTGGCTGAGGACAACAATATAGTCTAGGAGCCATCAACCAGCCAGGAACGCGCGTGATAATAGTAGAAGCCATTTTGAAACGGAAAATACTTGACTGCCCACTCAGTTGTGGTTGTTTTGGTTGTTTTTGTGGGTGTTACTCATTTGCGTGTGTGTTGTTTCGTGTTTGTTTTGTTGCCATGTGTTTTATATATTTTGATAATAGAATGATAATTAACAATAATTAATTCAGTGCTAAGTGATCTGTAGTCCTTCAGAAAATTCAGAATTTCTACAAAAGCTCCAAGTGTATAGACGGTAGTTATACGATATATAGATGGATATAAGTTTTATATATCGTCAATGGTCAAAGGCTTCCGTTTCAAAATGGCGATTTCAATATTCAAATCGGTGCGAGTGCTCTTATACATGCGGTATGATAGAAGGTTGGGCGTATAGCCCATCACATATTATGTTATATGTGTTATAATGATAACATATCATGGTATAACTGGGGTGGTAAGATCGATCCTTGTGGTGCCCCGTCCAAACGATCTTGTTTTTCATCCATATAGCTGTTTGGGGAACAATGATTTGGTATCAAGTTTCGATGTTTTAAAAAAAAAATGATATATGTCATGTTACATGTCACATATGTCATTGGTAAGTTCTCCCACACAGACGGCTGTGGTGTGATTTTTGGTGTCAACAATGAGAGTGTCACGAGTGTCATCTAGTGACAAAGGCGGACTTATACCGAATAGATCATAAATCTTCAACTTCAGTTGACCTTAATCTTAGTGACAGTGAAAACTATAGTGATAGTAAGTCCTATTGTAACGTGAAATATACAGCATCTTCCTACTGAATGAATCTATCAATTCACTTGGGTCTAGAACATAGTCTTTGAGTCTTGAATTGGAATGAGAGAATTGTGAGAGGAAATGATCTCTATAGCGCTCGCGATACTATGGTTCTCAAAAAATCTCGAAATGAATGTTCTCGAAATTTCTTTATTCTATGATATAGGCCTAAGCCAATCTGATCGAATGAAATAAATGAGAAGTTGACCTAAGCCACTGAGTGGTCGCAAGGATAAACCAACCCTAATGAAACTGTTCTAGATTACTCATCTTTTAACTCATAGAACTGTAAAGTTTCAGAGAAAACTATAGAACTAAAGTATAGATTTTGAGAAACTGTAATGACTGGAATTTTCAAAGTATCCCAAGAGTACTATGATGAAAAACGTGATACGTAAAAATTGGTTCGAAATCAGTCGAATTTTGGTTCTCAGGAACACAATATGGTGGCAATGTTGATATTTCCAATCAGGTAAGCGTTTGCAAAAAACAAAATTTCATTTCTGAATTTTTTCATTAATTTTGTATAAGGCGTTTTTCTTCTAATGTTAATGACATACCTATAATTATAGTGATACATCGAAATGACATCTTATGCGTTCCATCTGTTTTTTTAATAATCCCGCAATCAATAACCGTGATGGCTAACTTTCAAATTTACGGAGCGCATTACAGATAGATAGACATACAGGCAGGTAGACAGCTAGACAGGCTGGCTTTCACAGTGTTTTATGGCCCTTACTGGAGCATACCCAAGAGATACTCATCAGTAGGAGGAGCCTAAATATCATAATGTAATTAAATAAGAGACATTTTCAATTAACACTTACATATCTAAAGTGTGTTCACTCCCATATAACTTTCAAAACTGACGAAGGCGAACCCCTATTAGTATCAGATTAATTTGATTGTTTATGGTCAAATGATCCGAGATAATTCAGGATGAATAATCCATCCATGATGGGTTCCAGGATTGAGGATCCAGGATATATGATGAAAAAACGGAAACCCAGGAGGACAAATTGCAACATCAAAATGTTTGATTTAATTTTTTCAGAAAAAAATCTTCTTTCACAATAGTCAAAATCCACAAAAATTCGCCTACTGGGAGTTTTTATGGGGTGGTTGGTTGAAAATGGAAATTTGATAAAAAAATTTCCACATTAGGAATATTAAATTTTGTCATAAATTTATAGTTGCGGATTCCAATGAAATCTAATGACATCAGGATGAATATAGTGAATTCATATTTGTCACAATACAGAGGTCAATCAATTGATGTGAAATTTATAATTAAGTTTGCTTCATATATAAGATCTTGTTCAAGTACAACCAGGAAACAATTTCTCCAGTTTGATTTCAAGAATACCATCTTTCATAATGTACACATTGGTTCCAATAATGTCAACATTTCAATAATTTTCGACATTGAATTCAATTACAGTAGCATAACAACCCCACCAACAGCTAGGCAATATGGGGGATTGAAATTAATTGATTCGGTTTTAATGTAAGACGCGCCAAATGTTTGTACCTTATCAAAATTTTGCGCAGAAGTGATGGTACGTCAATTAGAAGAGACGATATGACTTCATTGTATTTTCTTGCTCTTTTCATATTTACTTACATTTATATATTATTATTTAATCATCAGTTACGTATTTTGATGGTTATAGCCGAATATGGTAGGTCGATGGGGTGTGCAAGCTCGATTTGTTTCGAACGTTCTTTTCAAAATACCAAAATTTACTTTCGTTTCATTTCGTGACTGAAAAAACAATCGTGGGTTTACACTAATAGAGAATTTCTATAGAATGTTTATAGCGAACTTGGCGCTTGATCGATTATGTTGAAGATTTATTTCGTTTCGTTTATTTGCCAGCTTTTCCATTAAATTCTTGCCATACACTTGTGATAAAATTATTGACATAATTACTGCGACAATTACACGACCACGATCAAAGAGGATCGATAAAACAATGATATAAACTACCACCATTCCAAATAAATGAGTTTTGAACAATTCCATTTTCATTGAAAGGTTTCATATTTTATATAAAAGGGTTTATGGAGCATTGATCAGCAGTCAAAGTATATGCCTAGTTTTGCAATGATGCCGCGTGTGATGTAAGAATGTTTTAATTACACCTCTTGTCATAATCTCCAATATTTTATTTCCTTATAATTATATTGTTATACATTGTACTGGCTTCGTTCACACGTACTCACGATGACAATAGATGTGACAATACACAATATTTCCTTCCTTGTCTTATGTAATGTACAAACTGCGTACATTGTAACTATATTTATTCACTATAATATTACGTATCCTATTCGAGGAATATGATAGATTGCTACACGTCAATGCCTACTTTAATGAGAAGTAGGGAAATGCAGTTAATACGTTGCAAGATGATATGTATACGGAATTGATTGAAAGCTACACACCTTGTCTACTGAACTGTTTTTCATAGAATTGATAAGATGTATGTATCGTTTATGTTGATGAAATATTCATAATTTGTGTTTTTAGACGAATAATTTTCAATTTTCCGCCTCGTGTTTTCTTTATGGACATTTTCAGAATTTCCAAAATCAATTTCTTAAAATCTGAAATCTGATCCACTGATTGTATTAAAAAATTATACCGAGTTTTTTCAGAAGGTGCGTAACATCTGGCAAAGTTCAAAGTTGATTGGTTTTGCCTTGTGATCTGCACACTCAAGAAAAAAAGAAACAAATGAAAAGTCCGATTTGAGCCAAACGGACGAATTCGCTTTCTATATTACCTATCAAAATGGAATAATTTTTTTCTGTGAATCAATGGCTTATCAATGGCTTATTGTTCGGTCTCACTCAAAATGGTTGGAAACATAAAGTTCATTGTTTTAGGTACTTACTAAGACAAAACTGCCCTCCGATCTCAATTTTTAATTCTCACTCTTTTGGATGATTCTTATAGGATTTTCTCAAATTTTCTCATTGAGGAAACCATAATTTCCAACCTGAATATTTTCAAAAACCATCTATACATATATTTTCATGAAATTATTGTGACAACTTTCATGCCGATTAGTCCGGTCTCTAACACGTGAACCAAGCCAAACAAACACGCAAATTACGTATACTGTTATGGAGCCTTCAGTTCGTTCATCCAATGATCCCGTGTTTACCGTCCCGACTGAGACGATCAGAAGTTTCGAGCCACATACTTGATTGACTGCAGGATGTTTGCATTAAAACAGAATTGTACATTTTACATTAATTGGAACTTTCCCTTGATATATAGCTAATCAAATAACGTGTTTCATTGGTCTAGTTGCTTTAGGTGCTGTGAATATTGTAGCTCACACATTACTTATAAGAACTGTATAGACACCGTAGATGGAAATACACGTAGACGCTATTATTGTTATGTATCTCAGACTGACATAATATTATTATTACTCAATCATTGATTGGTTTTCTTATCGAGTTATTATTTCCACAATGAACCTTTTCATACAGTGTCTCATACGAATATTGACAAATATTGAATATTATAGTTTATTTGTTATACCTTGTATATCACCGGCTACAGATAGATTATTCATTTATTCATTTATTCACATTTTGGCTTATAACGATGCACTGTACTTGATGACTGAGATTTATTGGTGTCGGTGAATGATGAATGATATGATCAGAAGATAAGATGGAAAGTCATTTCAATAGGTGTTTTTGGATAGAGGGAAGGAGTCGGTTGTGGTCTGAAGTTGAAATTTCATCCCAATTCGAACCTAAGTGACACAGAAAAACGACGAGAATCCTCTCATTCATATTGGGTCAAACGACACACTGAATTAATGACTCAGATCTGTTGGCGTAGGTGAATGATATATGAGATGATGGGATGAATGGTTATTTTAATAGGTGGTTTTGGATAGTAGGAAGGAATCGGTCGTGACCTTTTGTTAAACATTCATCTGAATATGAACCAAAACTACAGAGAAAAACCACGTAAGTACCCTGTCAGGATGGTACCCTGTCAGGTCGCCATGGTCGACCATGGCAGGAATCGAATCCCGGTCTACTGACAGACGCTCCGTCGACTGGTTCACAGTCCGGCTGGTTTGTACAGTTTGAAATATGCTCGACTATCTATTTACGTACAAAAACAGAAAAATTAATGAACTTGAAACAACATTTATGTATGAGATAATGGGGCTTTTCTACCGCATATTAATGATCACGCCCCTAAGTCCTGACACGACTTGTCGGCTACGCCCAAACAAATGCAGACTTCTGCTGGATTCTATGCTCATTACTGACTTTTCAGGATCATCCTAAAGAGTCAAGATTCGTTATATTCAGATCGTGGAAAATACTTACTCTTCATTTTGCACCGAAAATACTTTCGTATAGGCCCTATATGTATATATATATATATATATATATATATATATATATATATATATATATATATATAAATATAGGCCTATGTGTGTGTGTGTTTTTTGTGTGTGTGTGTGTGTTTTCACGTAGGTTTTGACGGATGTATTTGATGCTGGAACTGTCTTCAGGGTTGTTAATCCGCCTATTGTAACTTGTAATAATAACATGGTCACCATCACAAACTCGACGTTTCGGTAGAATCGCATCTACCTTCTTCAGGACGACACGTCAGGTTGCTTTGAAGAGCTATCAGCGAGTAGTAGGCCTATTCACTTCGAGTTTGTAATAGTGAGTATCTTATTATAACAAGTGACAATATGTGGATCAACAACCCCAAAGATAGTTCCAAGATATATATATATATATATATATATATATATATATATATATATATATATATATATATATATATATATATGTATATGGGGCATTTTAAAACTTATCTTCAGAACACGGGTTTGAAACTATATGGCCTCATAGTTTACACGTAGTCAAAATCCAGTATTCACTTCAATGATCGCATAATGCGTTGACCAAGTATTTCATTCAAAATATCCTTTCTTTGCTCATGAAAAAATGTGCGTACTACTCATCAGATATGGTAAGACAAGACTGCAGATAAAATCTGGTTTGTGACTCAATTGTTCATTATCGACAATTTCATGTTCATTATCGTCTCTGGGGTTAAAATCCCTAATAAGGGCCGCTATTTTCATACCTAATGCAGAGTGAGTGGCCTACATTCGTCGCTTGCTGCTTGTTGCGTGATTTATTGCGCAAACGGGTATCAAACTATAAAGTACTGCAAGAAGCTTACGGAAATAATAACGTTAATTACAACCTGAAGAAAGAACACCAAGTGAGCAACAAGTATACTATACTTTGCGAGTATAATAAGCGTGACATTAGCTGCTAAATCGGTGTAGTTTTAATCACGCAGCCTATTTAATAATAACTGAGTAAATTCTTGATCACTTGTGACTGGTTGATGTATGATTACAAAAACATGCGTTCAAATGCGTTGTAGATGAGCAAGATGTGGATATTTATTTTATTAGAAATATACATACATTAGTTTTTAAAGTAATAAGCCTATACACTCACTGCCTTCCGTAATGCGACGCTGTCTAGTTGTAGGTTGTTGGTCATTCCTATTGATGCTAGCCAGTAAATGTAATCACTGAATATGCTTCTACCATTGGTTAGAGCCTACAAAATGAACATGTAGAATGTAACACAAGGCAAACGCAGCCTAGGCCTATGTGTTGTAAGATAACTCTACACACCTTGACTTCAAGTAGCTATCAAGTTATAAAGTCTAGACCCCCGTGAAGTTGGCCACGCACATGGCACCAACCTGCACTAACGAAGCAATAACGAATGACATTTGTCAAAATTTGATTTCGCACATGTGCGTGGCCAGCTTCACGGGGGTAAAGTCTAGACAGCCGTGAATCACGGAGTCATGTATCTAAGTAGCTATTACTTTCAGCGATTTGATTTTTTAGAAACATTTTTTGCATTCTCTTCTCCAAAACCGCTAGTGCAATGAAATGGGAATAGGTAATAATGCGAATATTTTTTGAGTGACATTCGATGAAAATATGAATTTTTCAAGTAATTTGTTCTCGAACTTTCTCACCCGGCCTAATCTTATATTATTTTTAGAAATTTCGTGATACATTTTCTCTAAGTTTTCAAACCAACTCTACCCAAAAACCATGCAGTTCTTTGTTGGATAAGTTCGAGTCCGAGTGTCCAGGAAAAGTTTCATGAGTATCAGTCGAACCGTGTGACCTCTGCAGTGCGCACAAAAAAAAACTTTCACAGTCAAAGCTCCATAAGAGTGGGATGGAAGTCTTCGCTTACGCACATCTTGAAATAGTAGCAACAATAGAACACTTTTAATAAATTAAAATTTCCATTGTTGCAATTTTTGATCGCATCTTCTGTCCTCTTCATATGGTATTCTATGGTACAGCATGTAGCAGCTATTATCACAACTTAGTACATTCAATATAGTATAATTAAGCAGCTTAAAATGCAACTTTTACAGTGGAATACGATCTGGAATTTGTATATATATATATATATATATATATATATATATATATATATATATATTTGTCTCAAATAGTCAATATCTGTATATGATGATAAGGATACGACTTTTCAATAATGTGTTTCTCTCTGTGTCCGATTTCACTGAGTGAACTGCATTTGAATATTTTCAAAGATTTTCCCATTTTTCTCATCAGGTTTTTAGAACGTGTTATGCTTTTCCTCCAACGTTTTTTCAATCCGATTTTTCACAAAATATTTGAATTATAAAGTAACCTAAGTGCACTCCAAGTTCCACGATATATTTTTGGACACATTGTGGCGAGAGAAATTAACATAATAGCTTTTTTTCAGAAAAGGTAATATTGAGACTCCTTATGCATCTAATTGAGCTAAGTTTCTAATACTGGGAATATGTTGTTTGTTTTTTGTGTGATTCATTGTGATATTCGAATATTTTGACAAAAAAGTAACGAATATCTTTATATTTATTCTTAATAGTAACATCTTCCTTGTGGTGCTCCGTTCAACTGATCTTACACATTGTCATCCTTAGAACTGTGGAATGATGACTTGATGTCAAGTTTTCCGTGCAGATAACAGAGTATGATATTATATTCGAAAGGGAGAACGGAGAAACGACTAAAAATGAATCCCACAACTAAATGGCGTTTTTTTTCTGTGGAACTGGCTTTCTTTCGAGAAACATGAGGTTTGCATTATGAAAAGATTCCGTAAGACCAGCGCGGTGGAAAAAAAAAAATAAGTTCTTAATGGAATTTTAATTGTCAGCTAATAATTCAATAATTAAAATTATTCATATTGAGGTATGTATAGTCATGTATAATGTATATATTTTATTGATTCATGAATATGGTACTATGTAAAAGTATTTATATAATTAAATATTGTATGTGGTATGTATAATGTATACGAGATATTTATTGGGGTTCATTTTCTATGTATTATGTATAAACCGCGAAAGACAACTTTCTTGTTGATCCGTGTTACATTATTCACTTCGTCTGATGGTGATACATCATCGACTGTGATGACCGAGTGATGGCTGCCGGCAACTGTCTCATCTACAACAGTCGTGACGAGTAGATTCCGACGAGTCATCGACGTGTGATTTACGAGTGTATAATACTCTCTTCTCGTTAAAACATTCCACCTGGTTATATACAACCTATATGTGCCAGACATTTTATTTATTACGAGTACGATACCCCAGTGATATTACACAATTTATAATATATTACAATTGTGTTTATCAAGTGGTAGCAAACACCATATTATACTCAACTTATTTGTTTATTTGGTCGCCCGCTTGACTCAGTCAGCTAAGGCACTGCTTGGAAATTGTAGTCAAGTCGGGCGTGGATTCGAGTCCCATTAAGGGGGCCAACAGCGCCACATTTTGAGTGCAGTGACTTTCCATCTGAACATTTCGTATTGTAACTGATTCACATCATTGAAGGAAGTATCTTTTGAAATGTTGTCGATCCATATTAAACATTCACATTAGACTATAGACGTCATTTGTATGTAACGGTTCTCGAAGATCGAGATACAAATCGATGGCGAAAATACCGAGTGTTTCACCTTTGTTATTATAAAATTTGAGCATTTGTGGAAAATATTGTCATGCGTATTGTAATATATTTTTGTTAATTCTGTATCTTGCACTTGTTTCATGATCATTTGTAGATGTGAAATCACCCTGGCGGAAATTTTGTTTTCTATAGATGTTGGGGACGCCTTACGGCATTGTTTTTTGTAAGCATAATTTTTCTGGCACTCCATCATTCTCACCCCCAGATAACCTGGCTGTTGGTGGGGTCGTTGAGCTAAATATTTGCATTTTGGTTTTGATAGAACATGAATATTAGTACACGTTTTGTTAGCCATTTTACTAGATCGCTATCATCTGAAAAACAGCTGACTATCCATGATTCTTGAATTTTTAAACTTTGAAGGACAAATACTGAGAATACCAAGATGGGGAGGGGGGGATCTCAGTTTGGAAAAGAAAATGCCATATAAGAACAGTTGTACGAAGGCCAGTTAACGCGAAGCATGCGACCCGCGGGGGGCAATGGGGAAGGACCCCCTCTGGCCCCGCAGGGAATTTTTTTAAATTACCCTTTTTTAACACGATTTATCGTGTTCAGATAAGATTAGATGACAAATTAATGTTTGAAGAACTAGATGTGCCCAACTGATATTTGCCAAACATAGTTATTGTAACTGCAGGGTCATTCTGGCTCATTTAGCGCCACGGGCAAGGACTAAATTATGAGCCCCAAAAACTATATGCGCATAGTGAAAGTGAATGCGAGTGAGGGAGGAACCAAGCCCCGCAGGGAAATTTTTGTGAATTTATCTTTTTAAATACGATTCTACGGGTTTGGGAATTGGACGAAATTTCTGGAATTCATGAATTCTTTAGTGTGGTGAGAGCTAGTTTTGCTGAATGGCTGATCCAAGAAAAATCTATGTCTTTCGATAACAATGCTGTTCGAATGATAACATTTTCTTCACCCAATAATGCACAAGTAAAATAGAATACGATTTATGGCATATTATTATTAATAGAATGTTACAAATGTGCGCCGATAGCGCCCCTCAAATTTGACGCCCCTGGCAGTCACCGAACGACCCTTATTGGAAGTTACCTTTCTCCATTTCATTGTATTGTCATTGTTACGACTGTTGGAATTTTGGAAATTTACAAAATTTACAAAAATTGTAATGAATAATTTATATCTGAAAGAAGCACTGGGGTTGTTTGTTGTTTTCTGATAACTAATAACTACTTACCAGAGCTATCATTCCAAAACAGTACACCAAATTCCTTCAAATCACACCTTTTTCAATATGGTTCAACGTGTTCCAGATGAGACTTAGATGCAAAAATCAATTTTCTCCAAACTGAAGGTGCCCATCTGATATTGATTTCTATGCAATGTGAAATATGAATCTATGTACAATTTATCCACCAAATAGGTCTACATCTTTCCTTCCTACTCTTTCTTTCTTTTTTTCTTTTTTTTTCTCTCCTCCTTCTTTTCTCGTCTTTTCTATTCTCGTCTTTTCAATTTTTTTTGCAGACCTTTTCTTGCCCCCCTTGCCCCCCCTGGCCGAAAGTTGGGGGGGCATTCCCCCCTGCCCCCCCGTTCGACGCCAGTGTATATATATATATATATATATATTGTTTTAAATAGTCAATATGATGATGAGAATACGACTTTTCAATAATGTGTTTCTCTCTCTGTGTCCGATTTCACTAAGTGATCTGCATTCGTATATTTTCAAAGATTTTCCCATTTTTCTCATCAGGTTTTTCGAACGTGTCATGCTTTTCCTCCAACGTTTTTTCAATCCGAATTTTCACAAAATATTTGAATTATAAAGTAACCTAAGTGCACTCCAAGTTCCACGATATATTTTTAGACACATTGTGGCAAGAGAAATCAACATATAATAGCTTTTTTTTCAGAAAAGGTAAGATTGAGTCTCCTTATGCATCTAATTGAGCTAAGTTTCCAATACTGGGAATATGTTGTTCGTTCGTTTGTGTGATTCATTGTGATATTCGAATATTTTGACAAAAAAGTAACGAATATCTTTATATTTATTCTTAATAGTAACTTCTTCCTTGTGGTGCTCCGTTCAACTGATCCTACACATTGTCATCCTTAGAACTGTGGAATGCTGACTTGATGTCAAGTTTTCGGTGCAGATAACAGAGTATGATATATTCGAAAGGGAGAACGGAAAAATGAATCACACAACTAAAAAGCGTTTTTTTTTCTGTGGAATTGGCTTTCTTTCGAGAAACATGAGGTTTGCATTATGAAAAGATTCCGTAAGACCAGCGCGCTGGGGAAAAAATAAAAAAGTTCCTAATGGAATTTTAATTGTCAGCTAATAATTCAATAATTAAAATTATTCATATTGAGGTATGTATAGTCATGTATAATGTATATATTTTATTGATTCTGTATGATTCATGAATATGGTATTATGTACAAGTATTTATATAATTAAATATTGTATGTGGTATGTATAATGCATACGAGATGTTTATTGGGGTTCATTTTCTATGTATTATGTATAAACCGCGGAAAACAACTTTCGTGTTGATCCGTGTTACATTATTCACTTCGTCTGATGGTGATACATCATCGACTGTGATGACCGAGTGATGGCTGCCGGCAACTGTCTCATCTACAACAGTCGTGACGAGTAGATTCCGACGAGTCATCGACGTGTGATTTACGAGTGTATAATACTCTCTTCTCGTTAAAACATTCCACCTAGTTATATACAACCTATATGTGCCAGACATTTTATTTATTACTCCGAGTATGATACACCAGTGATATTACACAATTTATTATAATATATTACAATTGTGTTTATCCAAGTGGTAGCAAACACCATATTATACTCGACTTATTTGTCTATTTGGTCGCCCGCTTGACTCAGTCAGCTAAGGCACTGCTTGGAAATTGTAGTCAAGTCGGGCGTGGATTCGAGTCCCATTAAGGGGGCCAACAGCGCCACATTTTGAGTGCAGTGACTTTCCATCTGAACATTTCGTATTGTAACTGATTCACATCATTGAAGGAAGATCTTTTGAAATGTTGTCGATCCATATTAAACATTCACATTAGACTAGACGTCATTTGTATGTAACGGAACACGAAGATCGAGATACAAATCGATGGCGAAAATATCGAGTGTTTCACCTTTGTTATTATAAAATTTGAGCATTTGTGGAAAATATTGTCATGCGTATCGTAATATAATGTTTGTTAATTCTGTATCTTGCACTTGTTTCATGATCATTTGTTATGTTAAATCACTCTGGCGGAAACTTTGTTTTCTACAGAGGTTGTGGACGCCCTACGGCATGGGTTCATGTAAGCATCATTTTTCTGGCACCCCAACATTCTCATCCCCAGATAACCTGGCTGTTGGTGGGGTCGTTGAGCTAAATACCTGCATTTTGATTTTGATAGAACATGGATATTAGTACACGTTTTGTTAGCCATTTTACTAGATCGCTATCATCTGAAAAACAGCTGACTATCCATGATTCTTGAATTTTTAAACTTTGACAACATATGTACACATTTGTATGATCAATTCAAATTATTGGTAAATTCATATAAGTAGACATCAACATTGAAAATGGCAAAACTAATTAGGTGAAATATGAATCCTTATTTCAGTATTATTTTATCCGTCAGTATTCTGGTAATTTGTCCATTCAATTACGTTTCTCAACTACTTGGTAAGCTAAATGAATATTACAAGATATTATTCTTGTTATTTGGAATTTTGATTACATATGGACAGGTAACTGAAAATTTCCGCTTATAAATAGAACATTACGTATACTTACTCATACTTCAATTACTTATTCAATTATGTGTTATCATCTTGATAATAATAATGTTACTAATTTATTGATACCAAATGAATTACAAGTAATGTTGGATATGTCAGGAAGGAGAAAATTGAAATTACAATCACATTTATAACCTTTCTAACAATCAACTTCAATGATATTAGTCACCATTAAAAACATGATCTAGCGATTTTTTTATATTCGATGGTACTGCAATACAGAATTTATTTCTAGCATGTATATACAAAAAACTATCTTGGAAAACTAATGTATGTGCCTTTTAATTGATTAATTGTCATTCCCATTCCTCGAGTTGGGATTATTAACTTCATCACGTTTTATAAAAAAGTTTCATGGCGAATTCAATACAATTTAAATTCCAACGAGTAAATGATTAAACTTACATAAATTTATAAAAATATGCATGGTTTGCATGCAGGATGTTTTTAAAACAATTCTCAGCAAGAACTATATATACATCTAGGGCTTGTAATATCTTATCTATATGTTGTTTATAGTATGTATCATGATTAACAAGATATCCTGAAACTGGATCTTTACTTACACCAATTCATTTTTAAGATCAAGGATCTATAAGAAGTACTCGAACATACTGCATATAGCGCCCTACTATATAATTACAAATGGTAATAATAGAGTAATTAAACGTGCTAAATTACTAGCTAATTCGAGGAGGCAATTACTTACAAAACAATTACATGAATTACATTCATGTAATGCCGGGTGTCTGGACATGAATTGCAGGTGGACCGGTGGACGATTCGTGAAAGTAAAAGGTACAACAATATCAGCAAGAATTAAAAGGAATATATTTCGTTTTCAATGACACTTCGTGATTAAATTATATAGCCTTCTGTTGGAAATGAAATAGATAATATCAAATTATTATCGGAAAGACATTTGAGAGGCACTTAAACATCAAACAATATGTTGCTCATGACTCGATTATGATTGTTAAATAATGTTAGTGATTGGCTGATAAGACCATGATAAGAGAGATATATCCAGACTGACAGGGAAGTTGGAAATACGTGAAATGATTTTATGAAAGTCAGCCGACGATTGATTCAACACTTGTGTGAATGTTTGTGTATATTCTGTTTAACGACAATATATTAATAGCCGATGTATATATATATATATATATATATATATATATATATATATATATATATATATATATATATATATATATATATAATCAGTTAAAATAATGATATAGTAATATGTTTATAGGCCTATTCACCTACACTATAGTGTCGGTGAATGATTTGATGGGTGGATGAGACAAAACGTTGTTGTTTTATTGACTTTTTTGGGACAGTGAGCCTAAAGTGACATTCTCAATATTCACTTTATCACCCATGAATAGAGAACAGTCTGTGATAATGGGCCGGGTTGGTCATAGTGAGAATAGAATCCCGGTCTTCTGGAGCCCATCATACGTTTGAACAGTATGCGTGTGGTCTAGCAGTATATCCAGCGTGAAGTACGACTGTTTCTTGACATTATCATACATTGTACATTATACATTCCTAGACATGAAAATATTATATGTTTTCTATAACTTTGCTGATAAATAGATATCTGTCAATCAAATAAACGTTGTATAAGAACTTGATATAAATGAGATTCAGTCTTTATAGCACCGACTCGTTTTTTACCTTAAGAAGGAGAACTTGAAGTTTTAATTGCTGTTTGATTGAGAAATATATCCATAGAATATAATTAAATATACACTTCAACTGTAAGGAGAAATATCATAAAATTATAATTATAAAAGACTGCTTTTACCTTATTATTATTCCAGTTCTTAAATATGATAAACAATTATCAACAATTTCTAACTAGTTTTTATAAATACCTATTTCAATAAGTTATATAAGCTCAAGAAACGCACTAAGCCTGTGAAATACTTTTCAACAGCTACATTTTGATCACCAATTTATTATGAGACTTCAAATAGTATTGGCCTAGATTATTAATAATTGTGTATAGAAATGTATAATTATTTTCGATTCACATGACACGCAAGAAAGTCTAGACCAGAAGCTATTTTATCATACCAATATTTCGTACTATACTCCTTTCACACAATATACCATGCACCCATGCTTCTTCGGCCAAATCATTAAAACACGCCGTTAAAAAAATTTGGAGCTGTTTGGTTTTATGTTATAGATTCCATCAATAGCTAGATTATATGGGAGTACGAATGGGCAGGGGATATTTGAGAGATGAATTGCTGTGGAGATGAGAGTACCTTCACAAAAATACATGCACACTGTGGGACTCGAACCCGAGCCCGTTTGAATCCGGATTTCAAACCATTTCAACTGATTTCAAGCTGGCTACTCTACAGCGCTACCTAGTGAGATTGCTTGGAACCGTCACGCCTGTAACAGAAATCGACTGCAACAATCGACTTCGAACTCAAAATATCTCGCACTTGCTTGTTTTCTATTATAAACTCATCTTCAAAGTATTCCCATTGTTATTACTCTGACTACGACAAGAATAACCAACTAACCTGACCAAACAAACATCCTAAACTATTCCAATCCAAACTAAAACTTTCCCTAAAAATCAATTTGAAACCTTCTTTCGATTCTGCGAATAGCCACTTCAACAGTTAGGGTGATCAGAAGTCCTGGTTTTCCTAGGATTGTCCTTGTTTCGAGCTTCCTATCCTGCGTCCCGAGAAATATTCTCGGGACCAACAAATATCCCGGTTTTCTAAAAACGGAAGAAATATAAATAACTATGGGTATTTTTTATACTCTGAAATTCATCTTCTCATAATTCATTCTTGTTTTCAATTGAAAAAACTGCTAATATTTGTGGAATCCATTTTTAAATTGCACATTAAATTCAAATAACTGACTTTCTATCCTTAACATGTGTGGGCTACATCCTCCGAGTGTAAAGTTGTATGAAATTTCTATATAGAAAAAATATATTCTCAGTTTTATATGACTAGAAAAAACACTCAAAATATTACTACTATAGACTGCAAATTCAAAAAAAAATTCTTCGGGGCTATTAAGCCCTCGCCCCCCCCCCCCCCCCCCCCCTAGTACAATTAGGAATGAATTTTCTTTTGACTATACACGTCTTGGTGTTGTACCGGATTTTCCTTTTTTGAAAATGGTCACCTTACTTCGAGATAATTCTGCACTTGATGTACGTGATGCGTTTTGCGATCTTGAACTTGTGCACGGGGTTGTTGCAGCGAGTCTGGTGGCACGAGGATGAACTCGGATCACTGTGCACTGAACCGTTAGGAGATGAGTGCGAGGTGACGTCATCAAGGTGATCTTGTCTGTGAAGAGGATGCTGCATGCGACGAGCGGTCAAGTTGAAGGCAAGGTCAACGGGATGGTGAAAATAGATGACAGCTGGAGAAACGTGAGGGAAAAATTAATTGTTACATTCGAACATCAGCTGATGAGTGTGAAAGAGAGAGGGAGAGGGGAGATGAGGTACATGGAGAAAAATATATGTGTATATATATATATATATGTATATATATATATATATATATATATATATATATATATATATCAAATGATATATGGAGTGGTTCAATTTTTGAATTCGAATAAATGCTTCATTGGATCAGCTAGTATTATGATTCCAATAACTTCACATATGATGAATGAAACTGTTCGGATATGTTTTTTTACCAATAATTTGAAGATTTCGTTAGATGTGACATTGAGAATAATATGAGTATACTCTCACTATTTTCCTACTTCATTATCACTGATCACTATAGCCTCGTTCAAAGCCTTCGCCACGCGTTCCGGATGATTATCAAGCTTTGAAATGTAAAGAAGAATTTGAGTGAAAATAACTGAAAATGAATATGATTTTGGATGAGAACTGAAATTATTGATTCAATTGATTATCAATTCCAGAATGTGTAAAAGATCCGTCTGACAAATGAAAAAATTCAATAGTTCCTACAATTATCAAACTCAAACTATTCTCAACATTTACGCGTTCCTAATTAGTCAAATGCTGCAATAGCAGGAAAGTTGTGTTCCGATAGAAGCTTGAAATCAGGTCATATTAGGACAGGCTGTAGTCATACATAAAATTGGTAACACATTATTATTTGCAAGTCAGATTATAGTAGTTACGAATTTAAATTTTGTATTAAAAAAATTATATTTTAACTTGATAGCTTTTCCATCAGCTCATATTCAGAAAATCAATTCAGCAATATTAACATATAGTTCAATTTATTCTAATAAATATTCTTCGGTTAACCGAAGAGATTGATAAAAAAATATACTGGTATTTCTCACAAAATTTAATCATCTAAACTATGAACTATAACCAGCATTTTGTTCCTCATTAATAATAGTTTTCAATAAGTAATATCATATAAAAAAGTACAATAATATTCTGTTTCGAAATGAAAACTATAAAATATAGGTCTACGTAGTAATGGTGGTCGGCCAGATGAGACGATGTCTCGAGGTTTTTGCGATCTTGATCTCGCGGAGACCGTTGGATTAGGCATCCCGCATTACAGCTGAAGTTCGACCGTACTACGCAGGGAAGTGGATTTTCTCGAGGCGTATAGTTGTAATAGTTATAATAATGGCTATAATGAAATCCCATTACAAATCATAATGGACATGGAAATGATAAAGAGATAATGGAAATGGGCATGCTAATGGGCGATGAATTTTTTGATTAATGAATATAAAAGTTCTTGTTGTATTTCTTGTTGTTCTTTGTGTTGTACATTTCAAGACATATTCAAATAATGGTTGTTTTTGGAATCGAAGTGGAATATGCGT
Source organism: Brachyptera putata (assembly GCA_907164805.1). Classification (NCBI taxonomy): domain Eukaryota; kingdom Metazoa; phylum Arthropoda; class Insecta; order Plecoptera; family Taeniopterygidae; genus Brachyptera; species Brachyptera putata. The sequence goes on along the minus strand of OU015464.1, from coordinate 25,692,526 downwards.
ATTATAGTCAATTGAGTCAGCTTAGGTTAGTTTGGGCTAGTTTCTCATTACGTAAACATAATGAATGTTGAGTTCTTATATTATGCATCTCCTAGAGTGAAAATAATTATTTTGATATTTGAAATGAACAATTTTATGCTTGAGTTGGTTACTAATTTCATTTCTGTTATGAAAAACAAACATGTCTTCCGAATATTGAATACGAAACCAAGTATTGAACTAATAAAAAAAGTCGAATGTATAAAAAGATTCGAAAATAAGCAATGGGTGCTGAATGAACCCAGAGTAACGTACGCATCTGTGATCATCCATCGTCCATCTGCACAACGGACTTGGACGATCTCAACAACCCATGTCCACTGCTGCTACTTGCTACTTGTGCTCCAGCCTCTTCCTTTTTTCTTCCTGATTCGTCGTGTACTACTTCATCCTTGACATGTCAGGTCAAACACATAGTGTTTGACAATAATGTCATAACCAGAACTATTCTCCAAGCATTGAGTAAAGCCAACATCAAGACACTTTTGATTCACATTATTGTACGTCGATATTACTATATCTGATCTATTTAGATAGACTACATACATAAAAGAAAACTTGTTTTTTTTATCGGATTGGTATAGTGGAATTTCACTCAATTATTGCGATATTATTTCGAGGTTATGAAGATTTCGATATTCATAAACAAAACAAAGAAAACTATAAAAACAAGGTAGCATATAAAGTTGAATAAAAAGCCCAAAATACTTAAGTGTATTATAGATCCATTTTGTATATACATATGGCAACTTCCAAGTTCACAACTTATTTTAGAAATACATACCATATCAATACATAAAAATATAAATTAAGCATTATACATTATATTTTACTTAGACACGAGTTTGTCATATCGTATAGTGATTGCTTCATTGCTTTGTTTAACTTTAACCGCTAGACCATTAGTGATATTTTTATCAAACTGTTGAAGAATTATTTCAGGATGTTGCTGTGGTAAAACATGGAGAAAGGAACATTGTATGACAATTTGTAAACCAACAAACCACACAAAGACTGGCAAAATGAAGGGCATCAACGTATTGTATTGTTATAGAAAGGTGCCAGCTGCAAAACAATAAATATAAATAAATAATTACTTTTCGTAAAACGTTTCGTGTTCAAGATATAGAATTTTTGTCTCTTTATTTTTGGGTGTCACTATTGTGACTCGTGATTGGGTATCGCCCATGTTGCAATCTTCATGCATGTATTAAAAACACCTTGAAACAAGGGATTTTGACCTTTATGACCTGCAACTTACTCCCACAACATTCAACTATACCATCGTGATTGTGATTACGACATTTAGCATTGCAATCTTTACACACCATGAGTTATGGTAACATATTTCTTTTAACAGCTATTACGTTAATATTTCTATTTTCTTTCTCTTGGTTGGTCAACAGTTCAGAAGGAAACTATAAGGAAATATCTTCTTTTCATTCGGCATACAAGAGCATTCTTTCTGAGAGAAGATGCAGAGATTTTTCGTAATCAACTTCTGAAAAGATCTTTTTCTGTTTGGCATAGGCTTTACCAAGACTACACCGGCCATTAATCATTTGAAGAATAAAGTGAAGACTTCATCCGAATTTCACAGAATTGGCCTACGTGTACCAATGCTTGTCAATGGATGACAAATAATTAACTGATCGACTTGAAAGTTTGTATCATAATATTCGGACCTATCTAAAAAAAATACTATATACAGGCCTATGTAGTGTCAGCTAGTGAGATATTGGCTATTTATCAATTAATCAAAATCAATTAACTTTTCTCCTTCGTTTATCTATTTTACATATTCATTTTGAAATTGAATTATATATATATATATATATATATATATATATATATATATATATATAGACAGCTCATATATATATATATATATATATATATCCATTTTCATATGTTGGTACTGCGGTATAAGCCGTACAAATATGATTTCATTTCATATTTGATGAAAAAATTGAATCATTTGGACGATATGTATTACCACTGCAGATCTATCTTTTGAAATTGTGTAATTATTGCGTATAGTTCATCCTTCAACGCAAATGAAACCAGTCAAGGTTCTAATTGACTCAAGTAAAATTTACTGCAACATTTAATTAAACTAGTTCTCTGATTATTCTTATGTCTCGCATACTTCGGTATGGACACTATACTAAAGATCATAGCTCATAGACAGTTCATAGACATTATGTAATTATTCATATACTAGTTAGTGCAATACTGTAATACCCCAGTATCTATGCTATCTTATTCTTTTGATAAAAATTCAAACGTGTTTACAGCTCATTTCAGTTTTCTATCCCGCTGAGCAGTCTAATGCCATTCTTCGGGAGAGTTCAACGCTGGAGAGACCGTGAAACATATTCCTGCGATATATCGCATAAGACTCGATACTTCGGAACCAACGAAAACATTTTACATAAAACCATATGAAAATGAATATCGAAAAGAGAATAATGAAAAATAATGACACAGAATAATAATCACTCTTGACTAAGAAATTGTCAGTCGGATGTAAACCAATTATAATAATAATTCATATTTCCAGATAACCAATTTGATGGGCCAGAGGGTGCTATCACAACAAATCAACACACATTTTACCTCGATGATTAGCAGTTCTGATTCATTCTGTTCCTTCTTTTTCTCCATCTTCACAATTGTTTTTTTCTCTTCGTCCAAAGTGTTCTATCCACCAACATCTAACCTTTTTCTTTCTCAATATTTGCTCTTTCTTCAAGTCTCTCTATTATAGTACACACATTTCCCACAGTTTCCTTGTATACCTCTCCACTTTACGTTATCATTCTTCTGCTGCCTCAATCTTCTTTCTCAAAATTCCATTCTCAAACATTCTGCATACCTGTGTGCATACCTTTTCAATCTCTCTCTTACCATCTCAACAGAACATTTTTCTAACCCACCATCCTTCCTCAACATACTGAGAGTATTTCCCTTTACATGTGTTGATACTTTCCTAGTATGTCCCTATAGTGAAAATATAAGTTAATTTTATACACAATGTGTCTAAAAATAGTGACCATGTATTTACATATCTTCACTAAGCCCCAGAAATGAATAGAAATATTCGTCTGCACAAACAAATACTTCATGTTATAGGCCTACCGACTTTTGACCCAACTATTACGTATTATAGGGCTATTCTTCCAAGTAGAGGGTATAGCTGGAATTCAGATCAAGGTTTGAGAAAATATTAAACTCGTTTCATTTGCAATGTTTGATCTCTATTCAATATATTTCAAATGAAGTCATTTGTATTCCAATCACATCTTAATTGATGCCAGGAATGTGTGCATAGGGAATTAAATAGCAATTCATATTCAATCACCGATAAAACGTATAAAGAAACTGACAAATAAGTCGCCACCACGTCAACTTTATGACTTTTCCAAGCAGATTTCCAGCTGAGTTTTCATCACGTTTATTCGGTTGATCAAACAGCTTATGATCGGTAAAAACAACTTACTTGGCAGCTCAGTAGGCAAATACTGAATATTCTCGTCGAATGATTTTTATTAATTTCATATTCAATAAACGAAATATTAAGAGAATGCAAGTACGCCCAGGGGTTTATTTACTATCGGGGATATAAGGAAGGGGATAGTTTGACGTATGTTAGGGGCTCATGATAAATTGCTTAATCTCATGATATCAAGTATATAATAATTATTATGTTCTGCTACAAACAAGTTCATATATGAAAGAAGTGGCATATAATCATAAAATATTGATTTAAAATAAACTTCCTGAACTATTAAACCGTGAAGTCGAGTCAAAGAATTCATATAAACCACGACTCTTCACGCTGATTTCGATACATAGTATGAGATTTATATGCCCTTAACAAATTACATACGCTGTCAAGAACTGTCGTAGTTAGCAATAACCTCATAGTACATGCATACCACAGCAGGTGCGTGGGAAGTAAAACTATTGTGACTCTTGTAGGTTAAAAAGATAAATATATCATACAATATAAGAGAAAGAAGAAGGAAAATAAATCCCCCTGTCTCACTATATAGTATCACCTTCGACTAATTAATTCAATTAAGGCATGTATAATTATTATCTGTGTTATGTAAGTATGAACCCTCCTCAAGTACTCTATCTCGCTACTCCAGTATCTTACTTTCTTTCCTTGAACTAGATTGTATACCCACAAGAAAGTGTGTGTGGGTTTCAGCGTATGTATTTTTCTATTTTTTTTCTCTTGTTTTCTGTAAATAGTTGCGTTACATGCACTTGTCGTTGTTCGTGTGCCAAGAGTACGTCTTGCCAATATACCTGCTGCTTTGATCGTTTGACTCTCCCTCTCAAGAAGACGAGAAGCGCCAGATTGGTGGCCTTATTATAGTCACTTTTGGTCATTTTAGCCACATTTTTTCCGGTTCACGCATAGGGTATGGTTGCCTAATTTGGACCACTTCAGACATTTTTTTTTGAAAGCTGAAATTGGAATTTTTTGAGACCGAAAAAATTTGGATGATGTGATGTGGGAAACAAACAATTGCTACACATCGACTGATGTGTAATGAAATGAATCTCGAAATCAATATTTTTTTGATGTTACTAACCGTTCATTTATATAAAACTCTTCCGAATGTTCGCCAAAAATAAGAAAAAAATGAGAAAATGTTTTGATTGACAAAAGTTCGGTTTTTGCCATCAAACTTTGCTTACCGAACCCAAAATTGTTGTGGCGGGATTTTTCTAGTGAAAGTACATAATGGACCACTAGATATCGCACAAAAGCAATATCCAAAATATACAGTTCTGGCCCAATTTGGGAGCCGATTTGAATTAGACAACCTTACCCTGTATGTAATTTACTTTATCTAAACACCCATATTATTGGTTTGAGAAACAATAATATATTAATTATACAAGCTTTACTGTGAGGAATGTAAGTTTTATTTGATAGTAAGATGATTGAAGGAAATAGGCCTACTCAAAACTTCTACATATTTTCAAAATTAATTACCAACTATTTGTACTCCATAGGGTAATTGAAATTACAAATTGTGATGAAACTTGGCACGCAATTATATCATTATCCAATCAAGTACTAATAAACTATTTGGGCAGAATCGGTTGCACAAAGTTTGAAGAAAATTGGTACGAAGACCCAAACGTAACTAGAGGAAAAATTAGAAGAACATTTTCTAATTTGATTTTGTTTGACCTCTAGAGTGCGATCGAAAAAATAGTTTTAAAATCCAGCCTACAGTAAAACGAGAGTCTTTGGTTACGCTCATCCAAAAAGCGGGGCAGTGTTCAAGTATAACTTCATTCATAGTTGACGTTACCAACGTGAGTATACTATTGGATCAGGTCGACTCTGCCAATTAGAATGAACGTTCTCATTCTCATCATTTTTAACACCTTGTTCGCTCTATTTATGTTATTCAATAATACAGACATACTTTATGAGTTAATAAACAGGTGTGTGCACTTGCTATACCAGATTGCACTTTTATGTCATCACCTAGACTACTAGAATCTAACGAGTTGACAGCGCTTCAGCACCTGTAAATTGAACTATATTTCTCCATTTTTTTTCCGGGTCCTATTGAATTGAATTTATGAAATCCGGGAAGGTTTCCAGAGGTATTTTTTATATTCAAACGTCATACCCAAAGTTACTGTGGTAGTGTGGTCGAGGGTGACTATAGATTGAATGTAGTTAATCCACCAACTAACCATTTGTGTAACTGGACCTCAGTTGAATCTTTTACACTTAAATCTTTTTAAAGAATTTCAAAGAATTTCAGACCGTAAACAAAGTAGTCTTTTTTTTGGTCCATACCGTAACTCCCAATCATTGTTAAAGGATATGAGCGATGAGGCACGGGGCAGTCAGATATGAGACAGTCGTTTAGAATTACTTATTTTGCCTTTACTGTATGTATGACTCCATTTATAAACGATCGAGCGACTATAACAGAAGAACGCAATTTTCTTTTGGGTTCTATTGATCTGAATGTCTGAAAGTGGTGAATAGTCAAAAAAGAAATTGGAAAGGTATCTTTTACAATTAAACCATTAAATTCAAGTTGTCCTAAACAACGATTTTATTCAGGTATTGGGTACAGCTATACAGTCAGCTATAATTGGCACCGCTTTAGAAACTGAAATCGCCGTTGAGCGTAGGCTCGAGTCCAACATAAGGCATTGGTTTGTATACACGTTCACAGTTTCATTATCACTAGCTCATTCGTACTCCCATATACCATAATTGATAGTGCAATAATCAATAATCATAATTTTGCATAATGCTAATTGACCGCCATTGATCGAATACACACTAAGCTTGGTTCCGAGGGACGATTGTGTTCTATAATTCTCATTGGTCTTTCAAGGAACGATCAGTATGCAAGTGCTGCTCACTCTAGCTGGTTATCTTCTGGCGGCATCACACCTTTGAGTCGATAGCAATAACTTCAAGCATTAGCTATGTTATTAGCATGAGAGTCGGTCCATATGAAACAATGCGAATTGAGATATACTAATATCACTTATCTACATTTATTATGAAGTGGCGCTACTCTTTGGTTTCTGAACAAAGAGTTTCAAATTGCAGTCTTTTGTAGGTCTGATACATTTCAGAAAGAGATATTTCATAATTTTCCGGTATGAAGACCGTAACGATCCTGATGAAAAAGTTTCCTCTTCTTGGTGTTGAAGATTGAAAAAAGGTATAAATGAACAAGCTTTATGTTCGTGTGAAAAATTATAATTTTATTAATTAATTTCGAAATTTCATAGAGCAGAATGCATGGAGTATTTAGAATTGTCCAAGGTTTTCAATGTTGAAATATCGTAAATTCATTGCATTGTATCTTCAAGGCTTGAAGGGCAATTGTTTTGTTTGCTTTTCAATTCAGGACAACAGTGTCTGTACCTGTGGTAACAGTGGTAAACTCTGAAAACACACAATTTTTCTCGACGCCATCACAAAAGTAATTTGAAATATTGGAAACATCTGTTTCTTCCCATCTCTAATCTTATTATCTCTGTATTGAAAGAAGCAGACAACAATGTCACCCAATAAATCCACATCCAATTACAGTCTTAAATAGTTCTATGGTTTGTTTCGGTGACGATTGTCAGTTATTTGTTACTTGAAAGATTTTAATATCATGGGTCAATAAATACAAATTATAGTAACTTCAGCAGATTGGAAAAATGGAGTACATTTTGGGTGCATTAGCTCCGACTTGAAGATGTCAGTCAACTGTTTTAAAATAAGAAACATATACTTCATATTTTTCATAATAATTATACATTTCTATGGAGAGATTATCTGAACTTTTGTATTATCATCCCTTATTTGTATCTCCAATTGAAATTCGAATTTGTGTTGTTTTACGGCGCTTCAACGGCGAGGTTATTTGTGCCGCATGAAAAAATTGGATAAAAGTTCTAGGTTTATTATTGTTTGGGTATCGTAACGTTTTACTCGAATTATTCAAAATCATTTAATTTCAAATTAGATGCTGAGGCATAGAGGTAACACGTGTTCGGTCTACTTATAACGAAATCTGTAGAAATGTAGATTCAATATTATTTTGTACTACTCATTTTTTTCACAAATCACAATTATAAGGAAATAATGTACATTCTTTCATTACTTCGGTTACCCATGACTATTTACTGGATTGAAGAGTAAATAAAGAAGATAATTGATAAAATAGCCAACTAGAGCTTCATGTGCCTATTGTAATTATGGCGTTACGGAACATTTCTCCCAGCTAATATTATATTTTCTGATTATATAGTTCCATTTTCAAGTACAGATGTTTACACGTAAGACAGCGAACCCCGAATAACTTATATCTACTTGTGGGTTCGTTAACCAAACAAATTAAATCACTGAACAATGAGATTTCTAGGTTTATTGCCTTTTCGCAGCTCATTCGAATTGATTTAACCACATGAAAAATACAATCTTGATGTACAAGTTACAGCTACGTCTAGTAGCGTGTAAATTCAATTAAAATTGCTACACTTTTGTTTGCTTCCACTCGCAATTACATTAGAGAATAAATTACGGTATTTAATTACTGTCTAAGTGCACGACGAGTGGTCAGGTTTTATGACGTTCATAAATAGGTGTGAAATATGTGTACTTTGCCCTTGATAAGACGAGGTAAACACTTTCAATAAGTTCAGGTCAAAAACTAACCTAGTGTGCAGTAAGGAAATTAAAAAAAAAAGAAAAACTCCTTTTCAATGAGTACTATAATCAGATTTGAGCAGCTGTTGCAGTTTCCTATACACATGAATGAGATACATATAAGTACATTCTAAAAACGTGACTGAAAGAATCGTGATCGCTGATCTCGGGTATCGTAACGTGTGCACAATAGTCATCTGACTAGGAATATATAATGCAAGTATAACAATGTATTACGTATGGCATGTGTATGTGTCTAATGCTATTACTTCTCTTGGACGAAATTACATGTATTGGATTTTAGTCCTACAGTTTTAGTCCTACATGGCGAAGATAATGACGAATAATTCAGTGTATTATTGTTCAAGATGAATAAGTGGCATTCAATGACTATATAAGAGAATAGTAAACACATATAAACACATACAAAATAACGTTTTAGAATGCTGCAGTGCTATACACCTTATGCGTCTGTTTACTTGTTTTTTTATGTTTGGAATGGGGATTAAGCTTCAAGAGATAAGAAAGAAGGAAAGAAGATGAGAGTTTTAAGGACAAAATATAGGGGATGAGGATGAACGAGGAATGATATATGAGAGATAAGGAATAAGAACAAAGATGAGAGATAAGGACAAGAGATAAGGTTCAGAAGAGGTTCAGGATATAAGAGATGAGGATAAGTGAAGATACAGTCAATAAGGATAAGAGATGAGGATGAAGAGATAAGAGTGGAGGAACTATGTAAATGTGAATATATTATTATGTGTTTCTGGATTAAAACGCCAAGAAACTAATAACACAAATTAAAGCTCGTTTGTGTTATTATTTCAACGCGGACAGATTTCACCTGAAGAAACAGGTTTTCTCACAGCCTACGTTATCCGCAATATTATCACGAAAAGCGCACTAATTAAATTATACTGGTGATAATTAATAATCTTACTATTGATATCTTGACGCTAGTTAACTATTAGTATGATGTGATAATGTTGGCGCATTTCCGCACATTGTGAAACGTAGTTCATTCTCGAACAGGACTGGTTTTATATTATAGCTGAGTGTCGATTCATGATTAATAGGCCACAACAAAACGTTTTCAACATTGCAATGTTGGTATTAATTTATACACTCGTTTTAATGGTTAATTGACCCTTATTGATTCGATTTATTGATTATCAGAGTTTATTGATGATAACTTTTGAAGGGTATGAGATATGAGAATTCTAATTTAATAGACACAATGATTATTTTTATACCTAGAAAATAATGTGTGTACTTGAACTAAATAACTTATTATACTCATGTCATGAAAGTTTCATATCCATGAAAAGTGTATTTTATGTGTATATCTGTGAAAGGTTGAATTGAATTAACATTTGAACATGGCATTGTTTCCAATGAAATAGAACGTCCTTTGCTCAGAGAGAATCTAAGGCACCACAACTTTGAATTTTTTGAAGTTGGAGTTGTGGTTTGAGTTACGTTGTCTAGAACTCGAGGCATGAGTTTTTTTTAAGAATTCCATCTAACATCCCTTCATCGTTTCATTATCAGCCAAGTATTCGTTCCGTTCATATATCCTAGATATTGATGGATGTAGTGAAAGATGAAACCTAGGTGTTTTCATGTCTGTTTTTGAAAATCCAACGATATTGTTTTTTTAGCTCCAATGAAATCACGATTGAATTGCATGGCAAATGAAATCATCTTCCTAATTTCACGTAACTTACATAATTCATACTCATGTGTTTGAGGAATGGGGAAACGATGAATGAAGATGGAAGATCAGTGGAGTCAAGTGGATCAAGAGAGAAATAAAAATGTGCCTAAATATGAAAACTTCGATAAGTCGCTCATCGCTGGCACCAGTGATTAAAATATTGTAACGTGGATTTTAGTAAGACATGCAACAATAACTATTTTACATACAGCAAAATGAAGATCACAAAGTCACAAACAATTGGATAGTACATCGTGACGATCTTGACAACCCCGAATAATCAGTTCAACCACGTTGAAGCTCGTATTTGTTTCTACTATTGCAACTAGAAATCTCAAGAAAAGTTGTACGAAAAATTATTACCAAGATGTGATTGGATAACACAATTTGGTAGACATTGTTGTTCACTTATTACAACAATGTACGACATCACTCATTATGACCATGAATAGTGTGAGGCGTCAACTATTGGTTGTTCCAATTGTTGATAATATGGTCGATTTATGTTTAGTTCGATATAATAAGTTGTTTGATAATTTAATCCTCCATCATGACGCGTAATGTTATGCATAATAATGTGGATGTATATCTATGCAACATGCGGATTACACGGATGTATAGGCCTGTAAGTAAAACCCACTCTTCATATCGATTAGGTATATCTTGTTCTTTCCATGATGGAGAGTGATTCAAATGGAGAGAGCAATTCATATTTCTTTCAATGATTTATTATCGCTGGAAAATAATCTCCTGATGAAAATATTATTACTCCATCAAGGTAACGGAGGTTACTGAGGTTCATGAGGTAACGGGGAAAACTCAGCTTGGCCAATTTATATAAATGCATTAGAAATGTACACAACTTGATGAAATGATGACATTGTAGCAATGAGGGATTATCCAAAATACCAATATTTGCAATTCCAAACTTTGCTCTGAGCTTTTATCATGTTGTGGGCGAACGTTCATCATTGTTTTTGTATTGTGTGCTTTAATTATTCATGGTATTGTCATCAGAAGAATGCAATTTAATGACAATTTCATATGGTTGCCCTACCAACAGCCATAAAGTAAAAAAATTTCGGATATATTTTTATTTTTATTTTGTGATGTAGAGACCCATTGGCAAAAGAATTCATTAGGCAACATAACTGCAGAAGTGTGATTAGCTCAAAAAAAATATCTTGCATTCCACAACAATACATTGTAGCAATAGAGGATTATCGAAAATAGCAATATATTTTGCAATTCCAAACTTTGCTCCGAGCTTTTATCATGCTGTAAGCGCCGGTCAATTGCATCAAAAATTATCAAAATCGGGAAAAGGGGTCATCATCAGATTCTAAATTTCGACTGTTTGTTAGTAAAACTTCACAGTTCTAATTGTTGTAAGATAAAGAAGCCTAGAAAAGTTGCATGTGGATTTCGGAAACCCCTTGGTCACCTTTCAATAAAGGCCTAGTCTAGATGCACTTCTACCTAGTGTGCAGTCTCTCTAAATTAGGTAGTATTGATCTCCTTTTCACACTGTATTCGTTAACTGGAGTTAAGTGTCTAACTAATAGTCACACTACAGTGCGAACAACAAAATGTAGTGCGTGAAAGTAATGCTGACCAGTATATAATATCAACTACACGAGTTTTAGATGATTTTTTCTCTGGAGTTGGCAAATACTGAATATACTGATCTTTCAAATATGCCCACTATTTAGTGGCAATTCATTATTTTTACACTCTTATAGTGCATTTCCTATAGACTGTTCGTAATTGTGGATGGACGAGATATGTTTTATGTGAACTAATTATAATAAGTTTTTGATGAACTAGAAGAAAAGTTTCATATCCCTTCTTTTAAAATGTTTACACATTTGTGCATTATTAGGATCACGAGAATTCAATGATCTATTGTTAGATGAGCTCCAAGAGAAGACATCAAATTCACATACTTGGCAAAAGTATTCGTATATGTGTGATTTTATTGCGTGCTCATCCACAGGTCAAATGGAGAAACCGACCTACTTGAAAGTTTCACATCCCAGAATAGAACTGTATGAATTGTTTGGGGTCAAATCTGTTTATCTTTTTTGAAAAATAAAATAATGTAGAAAAATTATTGTTTGGTCAACGACAACACCAACAGCTAGGTAATTTTGGGGTTCAAGAATATTTCACGTGAATTTCCTAGGCGTGTTATTTTTGAGACATCTTAACAAAATAATATCAGGAAATTTAATGGTGTTGGCACACATATTTACAAAATGCTAGTTTAATCATTTTCATCGTTATGTCTGTTCGAGAAAAAAATCGTATATCTGTGGTTACGTAAATACGTTACACATCACGTTTTTCTCCTACTAAAAAAATTAGAACCACCCTCCGTAGCTCAGTTAGAGAAGGGCATCGCTTTAGAAACTGAAGCTCACAATCCAAAATCATCCTAATAAAATAGCCCATCATCTCATGCATCATTCACCGACGCCAATATATACTATTCATCAGTAAACAGCCAATATAAATGAGAAATACATACATCGCGATCGGGCGATACATTTCATTTCACTTTTGATTCTTGACTATATACAGTACATTCGAGAACCACATTCAGAAGCAAGACAAAATAATTTGTTCTCCAGCTGGTAAACGTAGCACTGCAATTATCTTGTTGCACTTTTGGAATGCAATTTGTCATGGTTCTCTTCATAATATCAATATGCAGCCCCGCCCTTTTCAAATACAGTGGTCTGAGACTTGATATGCACCATACGTTCACTTGGCATTATATACTCTTTAGTTACCAATTATTGCATGGCACTGTAACAGTGTCAGGCCTGTGTCAAGTTCGCCATAATGTATCAATTGTGTAAAAACTGTCTGTTATATCCCGAAGTACAAGGTTGACTTTGTATGTTGAATATATTATCAAGGTAAAGTTGAAATCGATTGTGGTTGTACTTTACCTAGTTAACCACCGATGACGCACTTCTCGTGGTCGGAAAGGGGTTACTAATTGTTTTCAAGATACTCATTATTGGTGATTATTGTTTGTTGAATGACGCCACCAACAGCTAGGTTATATGGGGGTTATAACGCCCGGACCAAGATGAATGATGTCAATCAAAAATCCATACTTTATGCGGAACTCGAAACCACGTCTAAACTGCAACATTTTCTGTCTGGTCAATTTAGATAGTCAGCGAGCTGAATAATTTTTAAGAAGACAATGACGACGGTATTATCTGTAAAAAAACACATTCTGTTCGACACTTTTTCTGTTTTGCGCTTTCAACTTTTCAACTCAATATTCGATTTTTGAAATTTAGAAACAAATTTGAAATGTTCAATATAGAACAAAGAAAAAAAGCGGAATTATTCGGTTCAGTCTCGTTTCATTGAGACTACTCGGTGTTCGTGAATCCATGAGGGTGAAATGGTTCATTAATAAATACAAACTCCATATAGCCTAGCATAACTCTAGTTTATAGTGATGAATAATTTGTTTATAACAATTGTTAAATTATGAGTGATTCTTAATTACTCTCACAGGACAAGACCGGCTCGAAGTCTCAAAAAAGCAATTGAAGGCACCACTTCTATATACGGTCTTACTGATTCATCCTTAGTCTTAATTAGAAAATAATTATGGTATAAAACATTTCGATGTTAATGATGATAATTATTTATTATTAATGGTACTGCATTGGTAGGAGATATAATAATATACATGACGGAGTTCACAGATATAGAATATATGTAACTGTTGAAACATTGTCACTATCAAGCAAAGAACATATTGAACCTTTTTTACGATCAAGGTTTTGAACGTAAAAAAATAAATTATATGCACTTTACAAGTTGATAATAATCATTAAAAAATGTGGTTGAAATAACACACTCGAAAGATGACATCGAAACCACAATATTTCGGCAAAAGAAAGCAATGAAACCGTATTAAAGTCTAGACAAGGTATAGACCATGCGAACAAACAATATGAAAACAACATGCATGTTCAACGGTGTGTAGTACGTGTCACCATTAACATGCCGTTGTAAAGGTCTCGCAATTTGTTTTCACATTATGAGTGACTTGATTGTTTCTTGAAATCATTTATGGGGATTGGTCTACTCTGATGAAAATCAACTATCCTATAAAACTCGACTGAACTAAAAATCGACCAACTGTACCAACTACCCTAAAAATCTTACTTCTTGAGCAACCTGTACAGATATCAAAGTCAGGGGAGGGGTGGGGGATGAGAAGAGGTAAGATCGGACCTCGGTTTGATCCTCGCCACCGTCCATCCTTATAATGAGTTTCAAGTGGTTTCTCTGCAGTTTAGGCAAATACCGGAATGATTCCTACAATATGCACGAATACCGCTTTCTTCATATTATCAGTATTCTTGAGTCTATGATTCTATCCTTTCCATTACCTATAAGAACCCTTCATCTCATCATCCCATCATCTCACTCATCATTCACCTAAAGCTAGTATATCTGCAAAATCATTACAGTGCGTCAATAAACCAGTCACAGTAAAATAAATCTGGTGAGAAGGTGGTCTCGATCAGACACCTGTCTATCGGAACATTCCGTATAAGTTCGAGCGTTTCCGAGTCAGCGTGACGTCAGCTGGGGTCCGGACAATCTGGTATATGTTGAGCTCGAACTTATATCACTATAAATGCGTTAGTCCATTGTGTTAGAGTCTTGAAATTGATTGATCAGTCACCTACCCTTATCGAGACAACCAAGTAACATTCTAATAACCTTGGGTTGTGTCAGCTGTTAAGGGTATAGAAGGTCGCTCTGAGGTGTTCGAGAGTTACGAGGTCGAAGTTCAGAGAGCAGTCACGTGCGTTACGCTCACGAGTCCAACCCAATTGCAGGACCTTAAGTTGCGTCTGCGCACTGCGCATTTACCTCAAATAATGATGTAATAATCATCATCGTGATCATGCTCCTATACCTTGCTAAATACACACAAGTGTGTTGTTATTGCTCTATACACACATACACACACACATACGCGCCTAATCATTATAACAATAGCTTTCAGTCAGTATCTAAAACATGTCTACCTTTCACATTTCAAACTGAAAACAGACCAAATTTTACAGATAAGGTTTAATTTCATGATCGTATTACTAAAAAAAAATCTAAAAACATTCTTACGTAACTTGTCTCTCTCGTTAAAAAAGCCAACAGGTGGTAATAATATGATGTCTATTGTTGACTTGACACAGTTCAGTATTATATACAACAGTTTGGAGAAAGGCATATGAGTTTAGATACTGAAATATATATGGTATAATAATGTATGCAGCTATTTAGCTATTTTAGTTTTAGAGAAGTGATAGAAAGATTAACTATAGCAGTATTTTCTCAGATCTTTTATGTAATAATCTAGTCGTGCACCTGTATGATGTCTGGATGTATAGATTTCTTTTATTAGTCTGATATATGTTCAAGTGTTCGAACTATTGATAGGTATAAAGATTTATATCGGCAATTTTCCCCTTTCGGTTTGTTAAATTTATGATTTCAATACCAATTGTTGTATTACCCAACTGAAGTTATATAGACCTGAATAATACCGTAATAGTATTAATGGTATCTTATCAAATCAAAACACTTATATTTTATTATTCTAGTTGGTTATATTGTATATGCTTGTTATATTTTGTTATGGAGTTAACTTAAAAAGACTGGCTGTAATAATGATGGAACAGTTAGGTAAGTGTGTCCTCAAGAAGTTCCAATCGGCCGTCTTCTCTACTGCACAACACTAGCGCATGGATGGTTCGAGTCTTCATCTTTTCTGGAAGCAACTGTAGCTTGTGTACCGTATTCACACTTTGTTTTTCTTTTTATATTATAGTTTATAATGTACTATATATTCACCAGTGTGAGGCTTATCCGTTTTAGGATGTATAGCTCACTTGAGTCTGGTGGAATGGTTATGGTGGAATGGAGAAGGACCAGTATTCAGATTCAAAATGAGGAAATCCAGGGGAAAACTCAGTTAGGTTGGTCGACCTAGACAAGAATCGAGTCCCGTTCTCGGATTTATCGGATAACTATGTGATTGAAAGGTGATTCTGACAAAATCACAAGTCGTAATTTTGAATATTTCCGTGATTCCAAAGCAAGAAGGGAAGTATTTAAAGAGCATTTGAAACAGCCATTCATAGAAGACTGATCAGCATATGATTCCCATTATGGTCGACCATGCTGACAGAGGTTTTTTTGTGGTTTCCTCTTTCCTTCTGTCTGAAACACCAAATAAAATAGTCTTGCATCTCATCTTTCTATCGTCTTATTCATCATTTACCACGACATTACGTATCAGTTATCTTTATGATTCGTCTTTACATGTAATATGAAGAGAAAATAATTAGGATATGTAATTGAATACCAGCAATATGCACAGCACCGACAAATAAAAGGGGCGTGGAAACGCTGGTTTGATTTCCAAAAGAGGATACCCAGGGGCCACGACTGAAGATGACGCTGATGCTACAGTCGTAATTGCATGGAATAAGTGTAGGCAGCATCTATACAACCACAAATTCCTTACACTAGTGCGCGTGCGCGAGTTCAGACAATAACCTACAAAAACTAAATTGACCTAAATTCATCTAATCCAAGTTAGCTAATCGACCTGACCTAAGCAAATTAACCTTGACTTCCCACGAAAATTCATATGTATGGTTTTCTTTACCTAGGAACCATAAATATCGAGATTTTCGTGGCACGAAAATTCGTGTCTAGAGCCACTTCGATAAGTTCATGGGTATCGAGCGTTAACTTTTTAACACGTTGAGTTCAATGAAAACTCGAATAAACAGACTCAAATTCCTCAATTCAATCAAACTACTTGTTGTGAACCTTCGATGCAAAATATGAATATTTTTGCTTAAAAGAGTTTGTTCTTCAGGATACATTTGTTGGATCTGAAAAGATCCGTTGTTCGACAAGATAGCACTTGTCATCTTCAGGGTTCCGTGTTGATCAGCAGGCTGCGTGTAACCGAATATGAATATGAAGATGAAGATGACAAGTGCTATCTTGTCGAAACGTCGGAACAACGGATCTTTTCAGATCCAACAATTGTATCCCAAAGAGCAAACGTGGTTGTCCCGAGAAAAGAGTTCAACATATATATATATATATATATATATATATATATATATATATATATATATATATATATATATATATACATATATTATATATGTATGGATTCACTTTTATCAATGAAATCAAGATTAGCCTAGATTTCACAAAATAATGAAAATGACGCTATTTTCTAGCGAAATGCCAACAACACTCTTATGTGAATTACAATTTATTGTGTGCTTCTTCTCATCTCACTGCGATGTCAGAGTTGACTCTGCAACACGACGCTGTATACGGTGTGCTATTTGCGTTTTATGTATAAGAGAACAATGGGTGAAAACAACGTACTATTATAACCGTTAATTATGGTTATTTATACTGTGCGATCACACTATTTTCAATTATTACATGAAGACATTATTCCAATAAATTAAATGAATCGTCACGACATAATTAGGTGTTTATATATATATATATATATATATATATATATATATATATATATATATATATATATATATACATATACCTCAATTACTCGTAGAATATTATAATCGATCTCAAACACCAATAACAGAACTTATTTTCTGTTCAAAGAACAATATTACTATGAAACTTGATAAGAATTAAACGTTCATTTAACTGACCAAATCATGAGACATAATCATGTAAAATATAAATTAATAATCATTCTATAGAATATCACTCAATTTGGCCATACATAAATTATGGAAATACTATGAGAGGGGGATGGTATCATGGAATATAAGAACCTAGTTGAGAAGGTAAACTGAGTTAACAATAATAATAATAATGCTAATAGTGATAAAATAATAAACAAATCATTTGTTGTCAAAGTTATCTCGTAAACCATGATAATTACGTTCTTTAGATAGTTATATTACCGGATCTGGCTGGACATTCAACACAAAGTGCTTATAATTCTCCGATAAATTCCGTGTTTCCAAACAAATCACATTGTTTTATTCGATTTTTACTATTGATTATAATCCAAGTCCTGGAGAAAGGCATCCGGGGTGTTTCCTTCATACAATGTCTGATCCTACTTTATTGGTGATAACATATTTATACATAGAACAATAGACCCGTATAATCGTGAATCACACTTGTGGAATATAGCGTGGTCATTGTATAAAACTCTTAACCACGTTATTCAGAAGGTTTTCTTCTACTCGATCGGTAGTACAACCAATAATCATCGTCCTTGATGAACTCGATATACGTTACATCTTTCAATCTGAATCCAGACATAATGCCAAATAAAATGGTCTATATTGATTTAATGATCGGCGAGCGCGAAGCTCGGAAAAGCACTTGACCAAATTTTGAGCTCCACACAGTTAATTCATACTATATACTTTGTAAGTAAATGCAGATTTTGCAGACCTTGATTTCCTCGATATACATCACATCATCAAACCTGAATCTAGACATTTATTTATATTGGGTTTAACGTAGCACTATATTGATTTCTACGATCTATTGGCGTCGGTGAATGATATGAGATGATGGGATGATGAGAAGAAAGGTTATTTTATCAGGTGTTTTTTGGATTGTGGGAAAAAGTCGGTCGTGGTCTGAATTGTCAACGAACTATCCCAGTATTGATCTGAACGACAGAGGGATACCACGAAAAACCTCTGTCAGGATGATCGACCATGACGGGAATCGAACCCAAGTCTGCTGAATGACGCTTCAGTTAATCCAGAAATAATGCCCGATATAATGGTCCATAGTGACTATCACATGGTTAATTCAGACTACTTTGGATGTAAATTACTGATTTAATAAGAATTATAAGAATTATTATTATTATATTATAATAATGACAATAATGTAGCAACACGCCGAGAACCTTGGCCATATTCTCTGCGACTCATGGGGTCGGTTTTATACATCAACTCTAGAACTCTTCTAGCAACGATTCTATTTCTCAATGTAATTACTAATAATACCATAATTACATTGACTATCTCAATAGTCGATCAAACTGAATCACGCGTTATATAGAATAATATTACATTTCGATTTTCGAATTTGAACTTTCGAAATCGTGAATTAGGTAAATCCATTATAATGATCTCGCCATGCACCGAAGCAAGTATCCTGTTACGGTAATTGCACGTCATACACGGTTCAAGGTCTGAAAACTGTTTGATATTCGATACCATACTATTACTATCATTATTGGTGTCGTGTGCATACGCATTGCTCAAAGATTTGGGACTGCGACCCTTAATTTGGCCTTCTAATTACTACATCGCCGCTTTGTTATCAAATCAGACCTTTCATTTTAGATATGAAATTTCGCCAGCATGAGGGAAGTCAAGGTGATGTGAAACAATTGGTCCATTCAAATAGTAAAATTCCTAATTAGAAACACAGCCAATTAAGTACTGATTATGACTGCGTGATCTACCTACTAGATACTGCTTCTTCCTGTGGCAATACTGGAAGAATCCCTTGGGCGAACTCAACGTGTGTTTGGAATTAGAAAGGGCTCAAGTTCATGTTCATTGTTATCCATGACTGGAGGCGTTATTTGTAATGCTCATGGTTATTAGTTTATTGGTAGAAAACAAAGTATTACAAACTTTAGTGGACTATACAATTAACATCCGGTTTAAATGTCAGAGCTTATGTACAAGTCCTTGGGAATAGAGCAGAAGAAATTGCATGAACAGTGACACACATTTAAGTGCAAAAACTCAGATATCATTATCTGTAGGCTTCTTTCAAGTAATGTCACAAATTGTTGTAATTAGTGGATAACAACGTATCCCAAATTGCGGTCCCTAATCACAATTTCACTATCAGTTGGACTGTCTCCAATTGCCTTTTCCAGTCCTGAGTCCTGACATACTGGAGTGTCCTGAGATGCAATAATTTCGGTGTCAATTTTGGACCAGTGCAACCTTCATGTACTGCAACATGATTATAGAATATCACTATGAATTACGGAAATATCAAATTAATTTTAATATTGCATTTTCGTCATCACTTCACATAAGTTATGAACAAATTCAATGCCACGTGAAGATTTATTCAATTCAAATCCTCAGAAACGTTTCATATTTAAACTTCAGAGTTTATGATTAGTTAAACGTTTTCTTGTAACCGTTTAATTCGGTAGCTCGATTCACACACCACCCACTTATCACTATCATTATGCCGACAAGAAGGCGTAGCCACTGGTAATGTTATCTTCTTTGTCTCACATTGATGATTTTATAACAAGAAAAACACAACTTCATACGGAAAATAACCTTTAACACCTGTCAGCAGAAAGAGCGGCAAATAAACGAATTATAAAATAAACCACAATCTGTCGACTGTTTAGTCGTTGAAAAAGAGTAAAGCTTTCTCTGTTGTCATGAGTCTGAGACAAGGATTCGAGCTGTCAGTTTTCGGCGGTCTGACAATAGCTTTCATCAGTGGCTGGTCGTACCCAAAGTAATTTGCATATTGAAGAAATCTTGTCTAAGAGTCTGTCAGTCGGTAGGTACTTTATGGTGCGAGATAATATTTTAATCGGCTAGACATCGGCTCTGAATCGGTTCAATCAAATTCGGCAGTAATCTAGACGTCTACGTACGTGGTTTCTTTGTTGTTAGTACTTGAAGTCAAGTTGATTATATAACATGTATTGAAGAACGCCATACGTGGTATTAGGAGGTGAATTACGAGGAGGTATGCGTAAAGCTTAAAATTACTTTCTTAAATTGTCGGACTTGATTTATTGAATTGAAACTGAAAAAATATGGATCAATTGTGAAACATATTTTCAAATGTATAAAACAAACTCAATTTCTTTGGAAATATGTATTTTTCTCGTTTGGTAAAGCCGATAGGAGACAAGTTTCCGTGCCGTGACTTGAATGATTTCAACCGAAATAGATGCATGCAGATACTTCTACTTTTATATAATGCAAACATAATATTGAAAGTTCATTGATTCCCTGTTTGGCCTGAGTATCTTACGTCGAATGACCAGTTGTTCAACTGTAACCTATTCCTAAAAAGTAACTATACCAAGTTGTGTGTTTGTGTGGTTTTTTCTCTGCTCAATTATTGGGTTGCTTAGAGACACAGAACTGAATAGATCAAGGAATCTATGAGAATGCAGTTATAGTTAACCTGATAGTGAATAATTAAACTCATACAACAGATAAAGTCAAAGTGCAATGGAATGAATATGCACGAATAAGATGATCAATACTTTTTTACTTGTTCGAAATCATTTTTGAATGATCATTTTTAATCATATTTGAATGATGATTTCTGAATGAAACCGTATCGAGGGCTGCTGACACTAGCACTGTATTGATATTTGCCGCCTTGAAGGGTGAGTTGACGTAAGAAATAGATATAAGAGGTTGTATTGATTCCTTTCACTGGTATTTGAATTAGTTTGAAATTAATTGTTAATCTGTATGTACATTAAAAATGAAGACGACACATTGAGCTGTATGTCCTTAATCATTGCTCTACCAAACTTGAAGTATTTTGTTTGAATTTATCCTACATCTTGAACCTTTCGATTATTCTATGAACGAATAGACTCTCTAGTTGTTCAACACATTCTAATATGCGACGTAATTTCATAATATATAATATTTTTACCTATTCGATTTAAAAATAATATAGAATAGCATTCTCATGATAATATTAATAATAATATAGTCTAATAGTTTATAATATGAATTAAACGTGCGCACGAGTCTATATAAGAGCGTTGTTCGTTCCCCTTCACTTGTCTTATAATTCCAACCATATACGCGAGATCAGTTCCTTTCGATTCAATCAGTACATAATCGCCGTACTAACTACTTATATATAATAAAGGAATGAAACTGAAACTGTACATAAAGTCAAATAAAAAGCCCAAGGTTTTCAAGCAGTAGCAAATAAGGGAGGTATACTTACAACCTTGGGTGGAACCGACTTCAAAACCAATGCACAGAATTCTGAGTATAAGTTCTGATCATTACGTTAAAATTATACGGTGCTTATTAGATAATTAATGGCTTGCAGAGTAATTATTCATAATGATCTATAAATGGTACACATCAAGGTGAAAGAAAGAACATTCATCATTGAACAGCAAATTATGTCTGTTTGATATTTCATTTATATTTGTTCTGAGGACGTACTGTAATGATGTTCAAGATCTATTGGCGTTGGAGAATGATGAGTGAGACGTTGGTAATATGAGTTGAAACGTTATCCACCCGTTCTACCATTCACAAATGAAATAACATACTGACTCAAATGAAACACTAAATTCTTCCTCTCGTTCTTCGTCTTCTTCTTCTTCTTCTTCTTCTTCTTCTTCTTCTTCTTCTTCTTCTTCTTCTTCTTCTTCTTCTTCTTCTTCTCCTTCTTCTCCTTCTTCTCCTTCTTCTTCTTCTTCTTCTTCTTCTTCTTCTTCTTCTTCTTCTTCTTCTTCTTCTTCTTCTTCGTCTTGTCTTTCTTCTTCTTCTTCTTCTTCTTCTTCTTCTTCTTCGTCTTGTCTTTCTTCTTCTTCTTCTTCTTCTTCTTCTTCTTCTTCTTCTTGTCTTTCTTCTTCTTCTTATTCTTCTTCCTCTTCATCTTCTTCTTCTTCTTCTTCTTCTTCTTCATCTTCTTCTTCTTCTTCTTCTTCTTCTTCTTCTTCTTCTTCTTTTTCGTGTAATTCGTCTCTTCTTCTTCTTGTAGTGCTGTACCTCTCCGCTCAGCGAACGTTTACTCTCAATTGAATTGATTTTTTTACATCGATGAAACCCTGCCATTTGTTGGCGTTCAGGTACTTGTCGATTTGACACCAATTCTGTATTCATTCACCATTTTTATCATGAAATTGAGGTTATTTTTTGAGAAACAGTGGTGTGGTTAGATTCAGGTTTGCCTTATTTATTCAGCTGCTACCCTGAAAAGCGACTGGGTATAGTTTGACAAACCACAGTCTCAAGTTCCTCAACCACGACCACAGATGAAGGAATTGGTTTTCCTTATCTGTGCTACGACATCCCCCGCCTTCCTGATCATCGCTTTCCTGATTTTTCCTTGAATAATATGATGGGAATATTTTGTGTATGAGGAATATCGCATCACATATCCGAAGTTTAAGACAGTTCTCTCATCTTGATGGTTGATGTTTATTATATTCTCATCCTTACCATCATTTTGTCTTTCCTTACTCAATCCATCCAGCTGATTATCGCAATTATTATCCAGTTTATTATTGAAAATGCGTATTCATAGTTTTTTAGTGGAAAAATATGTATTTGTCGCATGGTTGGATGAGTGTATGCGAAGCCTCCATCTGATTCCTCCCTCCCTCAATAACTACAGTGAAATAGAAATGAATATTAAACGATGGCTTCTTGAAAACCTCGATTTTAATTACATTCATATAGTGAAACCAATCTTAACTATTACTATTACTAAAAACAAATCTAACCCTCTAACCACTCTATCATCGTCATCAGTATTTCAGATTAAAATGGGAACAAACTTCGTCAATTCCAAATGATCAAATGTGTTTGCATTACTTACTGCCCTGTTTACTTTATATTTCTCGAATTTGTGTTCCATTATTTTGTATATGGGTTTTGTTCATGTTATTATTTAATATATTTGTATGTGTGTGTATATGTATATGTATATAGATGTATAAAAAAATGAAAGGCTATCTAAAACATTAATAAACCACTCTGTGTTGTCAATACTGTTTACTTATCACGTATATTATCATGAAAATAATGAAATATCAATGTTCAAATATTTTTCTTCTGCTGGTACTCGTTGTTATGAGTACATTATAGTTTAATTTGATAGTTTATGATAATTATTGTATTCCTTTATACATCTTGGCAATCCAAGATGTATAAAGGAATACAATAATTATTAAATGTTTTGAAATAAATGTTTTAATATGTTTCTATTGTTATGTTCCACAGATGAGTCTTCGGCTTTGTGGGAAATATTTATATGTGTCAATTGTGAACTTGTTCACTCTAAATAAAATACCATTAGAAAAAAAACTTTCAATTACTGTCCGATTACTTTATGATTACTGATGAGATACTGTCGAAATTATAATGGCATACAATCACCGTAGTTAACAGTTACTATACTATTATTGTATGCGGCATTATTTCAATTTTCATCTTATTCATCGATTCTATAACAATAATTTGTTATTTATTCTGTGTCATTATGGTAATCATATCATGAATTAATTTTTATTCTTAATGAATGAATATGGTAGTCAACATCGATCTGAAAACTTTCTGAGAACACGTGGGTGGCAATTTCTTATTTATCGTGAATATGTCATCAAATTTGAAGCAACGCGATCAGAAAAACACTGCGGAAATGAAATTTCACTTCTGTCATTCAATTATTCCGAATCTCAAAATAGCCTTGTTTACAACTTACCATTGATTCCAAACATTATTTTATTCAGGTTAGGAGAACATAACAATAAACTTTTTTATTATTTGTTTTGAAGCGGAACCCGTTCTCAAGAGAACATTGGAAAAACTCAAATTTTCTCCATGAATCAATCAATCAATAATCAATATTCTCGCTTATCCATTTGGCTTCATGCACTCACCTTGTTTATTTATTTCCTGAGAACAATCTCAATTATTTTAAAGCTTAATTCGATTTACTACTTTACCTTGAGATTCTTTCAATTTTTTGTTCCCACTGGCTATTTATTTGTAATCAAGTTGTAAGTATTGGTTTGAGGTGTGAGAAAATCACTAAATATTTTGCTTATTTCTCAGATAATACTATCCAGACGAGACAATTACAAGTGGTTGCCTACAACGGAGGACATTCGGGTATTTTCTATACTAGATCAGCATTGACGGTAGATAGTCCCGATTATCTACTTTTTCTTGGGAGTTTCATATATATATATATATATATATATATATATGTATATATATATATATATATATATATATATATATATATATATATATATATATATATATATATATATATATATATATATATGTGTGTGTGTGTGTGTATACAATATACAATGGTATATATGCCATTTTTTTTTTTTTAATAACATCGAAACTTGATACAAAATCATTGTTCCCCTATTAAGGCTAAGGATGAGAGTAGGATCGTTTGGACGGGGCACCACAAGGGCGATCTTACCACCCCATTGTATTATTATTTTAAATTAAAGCAACTAATGAAAATGAAGCAATGAATCATTGTATTATAAAATGAACTGTTGAGGATGTTAACGTTACGTTCACGTTCATCCACCAATATACCACGGGAGAGTTGGCCAGCTGAATTTGATTGTTTGTGTGATGTTTGTGTTTCTCATTACCGGTATATAAAAACATAATCAAACTATGAAAATCAGAGAAAAACTTTAAAAATGCGATATTTCAACTAGCTATTCTCACATGATTGGTGTTCACATCTAGTTGTGAATACTGTATTTCATACGGTGGCCACACTGTCAATAAAGTAATTGAATTTGAAAGTGCATTTTCAAAATGACCGAGAGCACGAGTACCAACCGCAAGCAAGTGAACGGAATATTTGGGTATAATACAAGTTCAAGGTTGGCTGCATGTGATTTTTCCGAGTATTCTTAAAAGTACTATTCAAAGTGCCACACACTTTCTTTATTTTATAGACAATCTAAAACATAATATACAATTATGACAGCTTTGATATTCAATTCTTTTGTTAAACGGTACTATTAAAAACACTGTCTGCTTGCATATATCTGATTTTAATCATTTTTTTATATAATTTTGGTAGACATGTTTCGTCTGTGAAAGTTATTTAGTTTCGAGCTAGTTCCTAATCCAAGTCAATCATATTGTACTTTTGTTTTGTAAAAGAAAGGTGTTTATGAATAATTAGCATATAGTTAATTTCTTTGGCTTCATAATAGAACGCGTTCAACTCTTTTAATATGAGAGAGATATCATCAATAAGGTCGACTTTGTATAAGAATATAACCAACGTTGTACTAATGTGTGAATAAGGTGAGAACCTATGCAACCTTCATGCATTTTGTTCAATTATTTCTGTGTCTGATAGCGATTACACATTAAGAAATTAAAAATGTGGTAGAATACTAAAGTAATACTCCTGAGATGGGTGGATCACTCGCTATCCGCTGAAACATCATTCAAGACACCGTGAGTGTTGGTGTTCGGTTCCCGACGCTGTCGACTATCCTGACAGAGGTTTTTTGTGGTACACATTCGGGCACATGAAGTGGTAGATCAAAATACTTTACAATGCATCCTGAAGAAAATGTAATGATAATATACGCAATACAACCAGAAGAGAATATGCATACTCTGATAGAATTAGTGGTTAATGTATTTTTTTTAGTTGTTGGACATTCTTTATTCAGAAAAGTACATAATACAATTCACAATGTCCACAAAGCCTAAAATAGGCTTATCTGTGGGTTAATTATATTGCTAAAAAAGCGTAAATAAGTACAAGTATAGTTATAAGGATTCGAATTCAAATTTGTATTTCGGATTGAACCATTCTATATGCCTGCAAGTGTGGGTAGTGAATACTAATGATAGAACTAATGAATAATGATAATATGATACCTTAGAGTAGGTCACGACAGTTTTCTTCCTACTGTCCAAAATACCTATAGACTGTCATTTGTAGTCAAATCCACTCGACTGAGACGGGTTGACGCTGAACCGTCATTCAGATTCTCAAGGTTCAATTCCCGTCAGTCGACCATCCTGACTGAGGTTTTATTTCCATGGTTTTCCTCTGTTCAGGTTGATACTGGGATGGTTCCTTAGCTACAGGCCACGACCGAATCCTTTTCAAAACATCTAATGGAAACTTCATCATTTACATTCAAAAGCATTCATCGATCTCATCTTCCCATCATCTCATCTTCCCATCATCTCATCTTCCCATCATCTCATGCATCAATCCATGCCAATTGATATTGGTCATCAGGACAATGCGTTGTTAAACTGGATTTAGATTCAATCAAAAGTAGGTACGAAATACATAATATTATTCACTTCGAAATATTAATTGACGTGCAATTTGTTTAATTTGTTTTCGCCTTGCTATTCTGGTTCAATATTTCAATGCTCTAAAAGAGCATTTTGAATAATACAAATATGTTGATCAAGTTATCAATGATCTGGATACAAAAATTTCGTTGGTAACCAAGGTGAAGTGTATAATGGTAATTTGAGACACCAAACCGATAATTAGATATATTTCTTGTAAAACTGGACCTAAATACACACCGATAGTCGATGCAGAAGTATTAATAATTCCTCAAAACTTTTGCATCTACAGTAATGCCTTGAGCTTCTTGTGATGATTGTTTCACTGCTATATTATTTCAACTATTATTCTATTATTCTAATTCGCAAAGATTAATGATCCATTTACATTCTATAATCGACCTAATAACATCCAACATCGATATGACTTAACTCATATACACATTCGAGCAGAACAAAATATAAGTATATCCATTTTGACCAGGGTGTAACAGATAACTCGGGGCAAGCAACATACTTATATAGAGATTGTGGAAAGTTGAACACATATAAAAAAGTAGGACGATGATTAATTTATTTTTTATTAGTTGACAATAATTAAAACATTCTCAAGAATTGAATAAGGTAAGTTAACACATTGCTGCCAAAGGGCATCCCTGATATCAATTTATGCTGTAACGACGTTTAGAGGGCGGACACGAGACAGAGAAACCGAAATGAGGGAGAGAGAGAGAGAGAGAGAGAGAATATAAATAATTATTAATGCGGAACATATAGGCCTATTTTATTGACCATTAAAACTTGATAACGCGTTCCATTGCCAACAACTTGACTAGCAATAATGTTGTAATTTTTGTAGGTTAATTCAAATATTTTAAGGTAGGTTATGGTTTGATAGTCGCAATTTTTAATTAAAATTAGCCATATAACGATTTGATATAGAGTTAGTGAATGAAGAACGTTTTAATGAGTATTTTGATATCTGAATTTCCCCACCAAAAACTTTCAGTTGAATCTGTTTTGGTTGAAATGTATATTGTGTCTTTTGTTTCATATTTCCTGCTTATCGCGTGTGCTTCATATTTCATCGAGTGCAATAATGTATTTATTATAATTATTATGGTTTCATGAGCGTCTAGATCAGGAAGAGAAGGTCGCGTAACGGTAAAAACACAAGAAAAGCTGATAAAATGTTACCGAAAAGATAACCATGAGAAATACTGAATAAAGCTCTTGAATGACTACGAAGAAAATATCATGTTGAGTGATAGCGATTACATCCATATGGTCTGAATCGGTTTTTATGGTGTTCGTTTGTTTTCGTTTTTTTTATGTATGAGCTCTACAAGTCACTCTGGAGAAAAATCCACATCAAACTTTTGCTATGCATCTAATAAATCAGATATGTCAAGTTTTGGTAACAAGTTGAGTACATTTTGAAAAATTGATGTTTGCATTTCGAAAATGCCCTTAAGAATAACTTGATGATTTTTCAATTCTCAAATCATTTATATTTCAAAGATGTTCAGACAACGACAATAGCGGACATGTTTAAAGAGTTATATATGAATGATGCAGTTCTGTGTAGATTTCAATAACTTTTCATATAAATATCTCGCTCATCTCTCAACACAAATTATACGTTTTCCTAATTATATAATGAACATGTTGTCTCAGTTTATTGCCAGTAAAATAATCGTGAGTTTATTGAGAGTTATCATACTGCGCAAAAATATCAGATTATGATTTTATTGTGAATAATATTCGAAAGTAGATTGTAACTAAATAATGGGAAACATGTAACTCGTTCACCTCACCAATAATTTTACATAATTTCTTACGAATTTCGCTCCAGGTGAATATATATATATATATATATATATATATATATATATATATATATATATATATATATATATATATATATATATATATATATATATATATATATATATATATATATATATATATATATATATATATATACAAATAATAAGAACTAAGTCAGTGGGGGCGTACTAATACCACGCAAATAAGATCTGAAGATCATGGAGGCGCTAATAAAGATAACCTTTTTTATAAAAAGCATATAAGAGAGTGTGAGACCCGATTTGGCCTGTACTCTATTGCCGATGTCACTTGCCATAACTATATCGACAATGTTCTTACATTATGTCTCTCAGCAATTATCTCATATTAAAGCATTATGCATCATACACGGTAAGGTAACTACACGTATAATAAGTAATAATTACAGATATATACACTATACATAATAACATAATAGGGCATATCAACAACCGAGTAGCACGGTGTTTAACTTTAAATACCCACATTGTTCAAACTAATGTGAGTTGTAATTATAATGAATGACTATAAAATCAGTTTTCATAAAAACAAATATGATCCATGTTTAATTCTAACAATGTCCAAACTCCATTGGCTAACTTGACATGCGTGCAAGACTCTCGCCATATTAGATTGAGGTTAGAATGCATTGTACGAAGTTTAATAGAGCGTTCGATCAGACTCGAATCTGTCACGACATTGATAAAATATTAGTCGCTCGAAGTTAAACGCTTGCCAAATCGGAGATATATTTAATAAATATACCTTCCACCTTGATTTACAGCTCGTTCACTTGTATATCGCATAACGTGGTTTTGCTGATCAAACGGGTCTGCCGGGTGATCGTGTGCAACAGAATTCTTGTAAAAATACTTTCATAGGTCATTTGTGTTTATTCATTGGAATTAAAATATAAATATGGTCTGCTGTTAACAAGACTCACCTAATACTAGATATAAGTTTAACAAGCGCGATATGATCTGAAGTCTTGACCACGCACTCAACCAAAGAAATAATGAGAATAACAAGTAGGCCTATTGTATAACTCTGATTGACAGAGATAATATTATAATAATATTGATTTGTATAGTTTATGTACATATTTTTTTGCCTCTCGACAAGGAATGCACATGTTCTTTATAATCTTGTCTTGAGGTGAGAAAAAATCGATTGTGCCTGATAGTATAAAATCATTCCAGTATTTACTAGCTTGAAGGACTGAAGGAAATATAAGGAAAAAACTCAGTCAGAGTGGGGGACCGGTGGAAATCGAACCACGGTCTTCTGAGTGACAGTTAGGACCCTGGATCGAATTGCTTCATCCAACCTATAACAGACTTGAGTATTGAAGTCAGTAGTGGACAGTAGTTTCCTACAGAGGAAAACCATGAAATCAAAAACGTCTACGATGGATGGTGGTAGAAATCGAATAGAGGTCCGATATACCCTCATCTCCCGGTTACATAAAGCAAGAGCGTTATCACTGAACTATATGTCCTGGTACCTTGAATCTTGTTTCATATGACGTGTAATAAGATTAACTTATAATCTGGTAATTAAGAACACAGCTCAGGACAGACCCACAAGATGTACTACCTATAGATTAGTTGTATTGTAAGTCGAATTTCTAGGATTGGGATCACTTTTCGTCAATCCAAACAAATGTCAATAATGAATAATATGATCAATATTGAATATTGTCAAGTCCTTCAAACTATTATAATATTATAGTATTTTATTATATTGTACCATTACTGGGGTTGATAAGGTATATGAGAACGAAATCAACTGAAACTAAAAACATAAAACACTTGACCTTATATCAAACGTAGTCAAACAAACAATCGCCAATATGTAATAAATCGATTAGCAATCTAGATTGACTCCAAAGAATGTGTAATAAATCGATTACCAATCTAGATTGACTCCAAAGAATTTAATAATCTTATGTTATAAAACAAGCGCACATAAAGTGAACTAATAGGCTTTTGCATGTAACAATATTTGTTTTTCAATTGAGTTGATCTTGTCCTAGTTAATTTTCAATTGTTATGGTTAATGGATCTCATCTGCATAACACTAATACTACATGTGATTTGTTTGAGATGGATTTATATATTCTCCATTGGTGACTTTGTGATGAATTGGTTCTGATAATGAATATATTTGTTATCTTATAATTCACCACATAATAGTACACTTTAAATGTTAATGTAACATCTTGGATGAAAATATAATGATAAAGACTAATACTATTCCGTATCACGTTCTTCATATTTGTAGATATTCTGAAATATTCCAGGAATAATGTGAATGCAATTATATGCAAATGCAATAAAGATTTCAGTTTCAATGGCATGAGTATTGTTGATGGGAATCTATGCTTATAGTTCTTTCTGCACAAAATAATACATAACATACAATAGTTTGATCAAAACACAAGTGCAGTGTTTCATTAAAAGATGTTATCAGTAATATATTGAATACATTACATTCTTGACATTAGAATAATCAAATTAAAAGATAGCAAAGACAATCATTGTGACCTAACTGTGTGTGGGAATTAAGCGACTCTATGGATCCATTACTTATTGCCTAAGAATGTAGTCGAAATACGTGAGAACATGCTGTGATTGTTTCTTGCGCGGTGCAACGCGTGCATTAATAAGATGATACTAGATAATAAACCAAACTGATGACCAAGTCACAGAGTGGGATAATGGAGAAACGAAACCGAAACGGGTGGGTCAGTCGTTGGAGCGCTCTAGTGTCATTCAGGAGACAAGCGTTTGATTCCCGTGATGGTCGACCATCCTGAGCAGATTTCTTTTTTAGGTGCAGAATACTAACGTCGTAATGGTTTCATTCCCACTATTCAAAACACCTCTCAAAGTGAACCTTCATCTCATATTCCCATAATATATTCATCATTCAGCGACGCCAAAAAATGCAGCGCAGGCTATCCTTTCAGTGTGCCGTTGGACTTATTATGAATCAATGGATATGCGTTATGACCCAAATCGAAAACTCATCATATTGATAAATTGAAACTTGAATAGCATATTTACATATTTACATATTTTATTCATTCATTACAGATTGTTCATAGAACAGGTGGTAATGGTTACTATACCTAATGAAATTACAATCAAACATACTCAATAAAATTATACTTTATTTTTTTCTTAGCTCTCTTCTTAAATCACCAATCTTCGTTATATTCTTGATATCTTCTTCCAGTTCATTCCATTCCCGCGTCGTTCTTTCTATGACTTCATATTTACCTACTTCTCTATCCACTTTTTCCACTTCCATTCTTACCCCTCCCCTCGTAATTCTTTGTAATCCCTTTCCAATTCTATTGCTTGATTCACCCCATCCTGTATATTCATTCTTGACGCTGACAAAATTGCACAATCTTTCTATTTGTCCCAAATTTTCTCATCCCATTTCCTCAATCATTTCACTAGGTCTTTCTATAACTTTTTCAACCACATCCTCATCGTTCCTGATAATCTTCCAGCGCTTCTCTCTCTCCAATACCCTTCTTGCAGCAACCCTTTGGACGTTCTCCACAGCCTTTATTAGTCCAACTTCATGCGGATCCCAGACTGAAGTAGCATACTCAAGCATTGGCCGAATCAGACTCATGTATGCCTTCTCTTTCATTTTCATCCCTGTCCCCTTCAACTGCCTCATAATAAAATTTAAGGATCGTATTCTTTTTTTGAGATATTTCTAGCATGTTCCCTCCACCCCAAATTTTTATTTATGTAAAGTCCAAGATATTTATACGCTTCTACTTCCTCAAGTGTAGTATCTCCCATTTTATGAATTTTATTCACTTTTTTCTTGTTACTGCTGGTAGAGAAGTCCACCACTTTACATTTTCCAACATTTAGTCTCATTACATTCATTTTAACCCATTCAATAATTCTGTCCAAATCTCCTTGTAACTGATTTTCCTCCCTCTCACTGTTAATGGTGCTTTATACCACACAGTCATCAGCAAATAGACGAATTCTTGATTGAATTCCGATTTGGAGATCGTTTATAAATATATTGAATAGCAATAGCATATAAAATAGCAGATGCATGATGAAGCAAAACTTGGAATAATTCAAAAGCAATTCGGATGTTCACAAAAAAAATCCATAGAGGTTCAGTTCCGTGCAATTGAGTGGTATTACAAAATATGATTGTACAGAATGGATCCAATTGTCAAGAATACCAATCAGTAGACTTTACAGAAGTATTTCGGCAGCCAGCTTCCTGCCACCTCAGTTGCATAATACGTATTGTTACTTTCGCATATCTCACTCAAGGCAATTGTTTTGATTCACGTAAGTTATTAGGTGGGGTCGATACTAGAGCAAGGCATTATCACTTAGGCGTTAGGCCTTAATTCGTGGTAACCGACACTGACCACACGAGTAAAAACATCGCAGCGTACATGTTATAATCTGTCCAAATTATGTACTAAAAACTGCTCGTTTTTGATGTGGTCAATCGGTAATTCATGTAGGTAAAACATTACCACAGTATTTATCCAAACAAACATATAATATTACCAAAAAAATTGTGAAAGTATGAAACGAAACAATAATCCGCTTATTATTATTTCTTGAAAACTGCTGTTAAATTATCAGTTATTATTTTCTATTAATGATAGTTGTATTGAAGGCCAATAAGATATTTCTTCAAACTTGATAGTTTGTTAATGTTTGGTTTCGTATGTATTGAATACAGTAATTATAAAATAACTCTATTGTGACGCTATGGTTATTTCATACGCATGTAGGTGTATAGGAACTATTTTAAGGTTAGAACCAAAACCATACACGATTTTTAAAGTAGGAAAGTGAAACTCCCATTGCCGTTGAAGTCTTCATTCATATTTCAACTATCTAAAAAAACATTGTATCTATCTAATCTCACCAACCTAACTAACCTAACCAAAACTATCATTTCATCCAAATCACAACCTAAATCGGACCTTAATTATCTAACTCAGAAAAACTTAAACCTAAAACCGAGTGCTTTTCAATTATCTAAGAAAAATGAACTCATCTAATCTTACTAATTAGGGAACCTAACCTGAACTATAATTCAATCAACGTCTTAACCTAAAACGAACCTGATGTAATCTGAAATACTTCGATGAAAATAGGATTCATTAATCGAAAGCTATCGAAATTAAACTTCATCTAAACGGATTTTAGGTAATCTTGGGTGATAACTTCCACAATATAGCCCTACACTCTTTCTGGAAGTCGAAGAAAATGAAAAAAAATGTCTTCATATCTGTGTATTACCAATATTACTAGAATTGAAAATATTCGAAACAAATATTCATGTGACATAGTTATTAGCTCAAGATTTGGGCCCACAATCGATTATCAGTATTAATTCTTTTTCTCATGATTATACCAATAGTATCCACCAGATTATACTTGACATTGGATCACAACGTAAATGAGACTATAGTCAAAGAGAATAGTCCCAATAATCCTTCATCATTTGATGTAAAATCTATAATATAAATTATATATTATTTTTTCATAAGATATCACATTTTTGTATACATAAGATACCGGTATCATAATATATTTCAATGAAAAATATTGCATAACAGGAACTATATATGCTGAAGGCAATGTCGCATGTCATAAATACGTGTTCACATGGAATGTGGCATCTTCATATTCTTAGATGATATAACTTAGTACATTCCTAACTTAGTAACCTAGTAACTTGGTACTTAGTTGCATGCTTATCTCTAAACCAATGGACGTCAATCATTTATTCCTGTCTGATATTTGAATGATATCGCGAGTCTTCCAAGGGGCGAAACGTCTACAAATTATACAATCAAAGGCAAGCTAATTGGTCGCTGTTTTGGTGGCAAACTACTAGCTACGCCTTCGAACAGTAAATCATGGCATTATCATATTATTCATTTTAATACTATACTTTAATTCACGAAAGAAGATTCCGAGCGACCGTCCCCCTATCCCACACCACTATCGCGCGGTTAGTTCAAGCCTTCTTCTCATCGTGGATAGATGTACTAGACAACTTGTTAAGCTACTCTCTGTGGGCTAGAAAATTTGTACACACCCACCCACCTGTTGTGAGGTAATTATATAATATCGTGGATCAGGGTCTGAAAAAGAAAACTTTCATTATTTGCCATCTTGTTTTTTTTCTACGAGTACTCGTTTTAATCAGTATTATTACATTGTTTCAATATTTTGACCTGCCGTGCAATACTATAGATATACATTCTTAGAACAATCAATATTATTACATCATTGCCTAATCACTGCCTCATTTAAAAGACTTTTCAATGATACTTTTTGATTGAATCAATTTATACTTTTGCAATAGTTTATTGTTTTAAGGTGGGTTAGATATTTGTATACAGCTTGGTTATCAGGCACGAATAGTGATGGTGAAATATAACCCGCCCGGAGATAATCTAATGAAATAATTCAACAAATTATTGGGAAAGATAATGGAGAAAAGTAATTTATTAGTGGAAAGAAAATATAATCAATCCATATTTTTCACTGCTAATGTATTTAGTTGAGTACAACCGTGCACCATTCATTACCTTAAATCATCGACTGCAAATGTTAACAACAATATAACGACGCAATGATAAATTTATAGCAATGACTTTAATAACAGAATTAGGACATGTAATGCAAAATAATTGTTACTAAAAAGAAACTATAATTGATTTACGTGTTTCACTGTTGTAACGTTATTACGGTATTTCATTAAAATATGCTGACAAAACAGTAAATAATGCACTTCAAATGCAACAGTGGAACTAGCATGTAACAATCATTCAAGGTTTTGTTGGAATAAAAAGCTATGATGAAAAAAGGTGTTATTATGAATATGATGTGTATTCATGAGGAAGCAAAGATGATGCATTATTATAAAAGTCAGTGAAGTATTCCCTTCGGACTTTCAGTAAACTTTGTCACAAGAAGTGAACTAGAGGTGCAAAGAAAACCATAGCTAATATTATATAAAGATGTATAGAAGACAAGTATGGAAAACTCAAAAGTAAGTAATGACAGCTAATGAACATCACGTGAGCAAAGATAATAATTGAAATATCATTATCGCTCTACACAACAATACTGACAAAGTTAAAGGACACCAACTTTTGATTTATAAGGTCATGAAATGTGACAGTGATTATTTTAAATTGTCTTTCGACAAACAAAGTGCTCTCATGAATCAGATTCAGAAATAATTGAACCAATTAATGTCAAAAAATACAATGCTACTCAAAAAAAGGCAAAATTTGTCATTTGGTGTCAGGACACCACCACACTTTTTCAACTAGTTCAGTAGAAAAGCTACTTAGCAGAAAAGTGGATTTCGATTTTGCGTTTTATGTCACATCCAAATTATTCAAAATCACGATCAAGTTGAATGAATGAAGATCTGATCATATACATATATATATATATATATATATATATATATATATATATATATATATATATATATATATATATATATATATATATGTATATATATATATATGTGATCATTAAACTTCTTGGATACGATCCAATGTCGAAATATGTGGGATATTTTAGCAATGGCATGATAATTCTCGACCGGTCTCGACGGTCTATATATATCTATATCTATATCTATATCTATATATATATATATATATATATATATATATATCTCTATATATATATATATATGATCATTACTATGAATATATAATCTAGAAATATACAATATATCATCCGCTGTCAAAAAAAGTTCATGATGATCATTCAGATTATTTTTTCAAAATACAATTTGGATTTAACGACACACTGCACTGATGACAACGATCGATTCGCGTAGGTCAATGATGATGAGATAAGAGGCTATCATTTATTTTATTATGTGTTTTTTGATATTAACAAGTAGTCGGTCGTAGCCTGTTATCAAACCATCCCGGTATTGACCTGAACGACAGAGGGAAACCACGAAAAACACCTGCCAGATTGGTCGAACATGGCAGGAATCAAATCCCGGTTTCCTGAGTGACGGTTCAGTCTGCTAGCCACTCAGTATATATATATATATATATATATATGAATGTAGTTTCTTAAGGCTTTCACGACTTATAAGAATATTCGTACATTTTACTGGTATATTATAGTCATATGTAAATGAGAAACAAACGCAATGTTCGAGGTAAATGTGAAATATTTTCGTTCATAGTTTATCTTATCTCCAACATCTATATTACGCTAGTTATATGGGTAATTAGTGTGTTATATTTGCGTGTGTTGTAGAAAGTGGCGGGTAACAGTCGTCACCTGTACCACTGTTCTAGGCTACCAAGAGACCGTGCTAACGACGCCGACCGCCCCTGGCCAGCTGATCGAGACACGGTGTTAACAGCAC
This sequence comes from Brachyptera putata, assembly GCA_907164805.1. Lineage (NCBI taxonomy): Eukaryota > Metazoa > Arthropoda > Insecta > Plecoptera > Taeniopterygidae > Brachyptera > Brachyptera putata. The sequence continues at coordinate 25,655,091 of OU015464.1, read as the reverse complement.
GCGATGCACTCAAGGTCGCTAGCTGCAATCACTAAATGCATTCATCGTGATAATCGTGCTTCTTGTCATACCAATTGACCTGACTGGGAGAATGATATATGTGTGCGTATCGGGTTGAGTATTGGCTGAGTATTCGTTACGAGTATGATGAAACCCAGAAAATCAATTGAGCTCTGATTTTATGCCAGGTTGTTTTATACTTTTATTTTTGGGATTTTCTGGAACCTGAATATGAACTTATTCATTAGTTTGGTTACCTTGGTTACTTTAGTTTAGTTTGGTGAGTTTGGTTTGGTTATTTTTTTCGGAAAACAGTTGCTTCATGACAAGTTTTCGATGTTGATAAAAAAAAGTTTGGTTACCATCGTCATTTACTTCAATAATTCTTACTTTGATGATATTATTCAGATTGGAGCGTTGGCAAGAATGGCACTTGGTGAGTATCCAACACGTATTAAGAAACATAAATTGATATATTATTTTGAAAACAACGGTTGTGAGAGATTATTGCGTGAAAGATTGCATTCCTGAAGAGCCATATATAGTCAAAAAAAGCCAGGGAAACCAAGTCAATCGTTCGCATAGTCCATCACGTTCTATTCAGTAGACCCCTTATGTGTTCGATCAGAATTCGGCAAAACCTGGTTATTTTCTTTATTCATAAATTGAAACAAAAGTAAAAATTATATTTCAGGAACTCCATACTATTTTACTTTTCAACTTCTGAATACTAAAAACTACTACTTTAGTTCACGGCGTGATGGCTTGTACACGTCTAGTAGACGCTAGATACAATCTGTTGACAAAGTCGAAGAACAAATAGTTTTTAATGATTTTTTTCCGTACAGCTAGACCGTTTTTCAAACAGATTCAAAGTCACGCACCTTACAACTAACTGTATGCACATCTCCATATGATTTCCAATTTTCAGTGTTTTAGCCCGCTGCATGTTAATTTTATTGGGCTAATTATTGAATAGGATAATATCAATTTTGAATTTCATGCTTTTTTCCTGACAAATTATCTTTCCTAAATGGTTAGAATCCATTCAGTTCTGAGTAAGACGAGACCGTGTGCACATAAAATGACTCGACCTGTGCATTGCGTACAAATAATTATTATCAGTGGAAGTGCCATGAAAGTTCGCACGGTGTGTTCGAGAACACGCTCGTCTAATGGCAACGTAATGATATGTAGTGCGTTCCACCATGGGAGTGAAATCTATATAAGAACATGCATTTAACCGTGTCTTTAGTGGGCTTTACATGCGTAAAACGTGACTTGAGTGGGCTAAGCGTGAGTTTAACGTGACTGAATTGCGTGTGGAATTAGAGAAAATCAGCAATAACTTACGATACTTACACCAGTTTGTAATAGCTATGAATTACTGTCCAGTGTCTTACTGGCACTTCGATTTGACACTAATGGCTAGTGATTGACACTAACTTATGCTATGGGCATAAGTTTGGTAGACAGATATTCAGGACTGATTAGAGAGCCGATTCTTATTTATTTACTCGATTATTCACCTTAAAAGTGCAATCAAAATTAATGTACGTGGGATTACATGTTTATAGTATGGGTCACACCAAGTACTTGAAGCAAACTTGTTTGACAAGTTGAGAAGGATTTGTTTGACATGAAAACGAACTCAAAGTTTGATGACAATGTTTCCTATAAGTCTTGGGCCTAGGCATTCTCTAATTGGTCAACTAATATAGATTTGTAAATTCAGTTTAATGAGATACGAAACATGTCCTACAAATACACTCCACTCTCATATGGTTGAATGAAAATCCTGTGCTTATCCTGATGAAAATCCTGTGTCCTGTGCACACCTCCATTACCCTTATACGTTTACAAGCTTGTCAGACGCATGAAGACGCCATTTATAACGTCTAACCGATAGCCAATCACAGTCCACTATTCAGCCCGCGTGTAACACTTTATATAGCAATGTGTGTCGTTATTACACGGTGAGGGGTTCGAAGGGAGTGGGCGAAGGAGTTGGAGTGAAAAATTGGTTTGTGTTTCATTTTAAAATTGTGTTATTTATCTTGAAGTATAATGTTCGAAATTTCGTCTACGGTCAAATGAAATAGTGATGATTGTGTATCAGATCACTGTATTCTTATTCTAAATTAACAACAAAAATCTAGGTATTCCACATACATTATATTGTTACACAATTTGAATTTAGTTGCTTACTTATTTCTAGCCCCAAAGAATCCAGCTGTTTGATGGGGTCGTTTAGATCATCAGGTCATGACTATCGGTATCGATCTGCATCATTGGTTCATTGAAAATAAACACTCTAGTCACTCATCAAAAGCAGTTTGTTTAATCAAGTATGAGGGAAAGTACCCCGTGGCCTTTTCCATCTGTCGTAATTCGAACGACAGAAATGTACATGTTTACAACACTGTACCAAACAACAGTAATCACAGTCGTTCAGTTGACATTACATATTATTTATAACGAGCCAGGTCACAAAACTACAAATAGTGTTCGTGTTATTATTTACTAACAAGAATGATCGAATTACACAATAGTTGATTTAGCTGAGCTCTCGACAGATTATTCGTCGATTGCAACAATAATAATACCAGATCGAGTTACAGAATGTGGTCGGCTCGTGAAACTAATTACATAGTATTTCTTAGCTCAAGTAAATTGGTAAATATCTAGTCTAATATATAAAAATAGAGACAACTCATAAAAGCTCATATGGAATTACGTATATTTTAGGCCAATACATAGTATTGGAATATTGTGCAATAATTTGTTTTTACCTTAAAAGGAATTGTTCATATACATTCGTAGCATTCACGTGTGTTATTATTATCTTCTAGCCTCCAATGACCTATATTATTATGATTAAATGATCGTTCTGACCTTAACTTGAAAACCTAATGCACTTTTTATCAAGATTTGAGATATGTCTGTATAGGAAATAATTGTTCGTTATAGGAATCTATAATGATAGGGTACGCTAATAAATGCAATCAGAGGGCAATTTATTGTGTGGTATTTACCTCCCACTGTACCTCGAGCAAGTACTCAAACCAAATATGTTCATGTAACGAGACTAAGCATATGTTATTATATATCGAATTGTGTTTCATTTGTTTTTACTCATGTGTGGAGGAGTAGATTGCAAGTAGGAAGTAGTGGATAAGTCATGCAACGAGTGCAGATGTATGCAGTGATTCTAGAGAGGGAGAGTGATAGATATATGTTTCGATGAAATACACTGTCATGGACGTCTAGCGAGAGTACTTGTTATAAAGAGAGTGAATATAGGAAAAGGATTAGATAACTTATACTTGAATGGATAAGGGTTTTTGTTATGTTTCACTTCTTCTTGCACGAACCGAATCGAATATGTCGATCAAAGTAAACCTTTTTGTAGAAGAAATACATTTTTATTTTTAAAAAAATGTATCTTAGAAATAAATACCTACATGTATATATATATATATATATATATATATATATATATATATATATATATATATATATATATATATATATATATATATATATATATATATATATATATATATATATATATATGCATAGTTGTTCTTTTATTTTGTATATACTCACATGTTACATAATAACATGGATTATACCATTGAGTTTCACGAAAATGAAAATTGGTTAATTGAGCTAATTTATTGATCGAGGTTCAAAAATATCATCGATAACCAAAGGTTATACCAAGTTAATCCGCCAGTTAACGTCTAATCAACTAATTAACATATCACAAAACCGGACTTGAGCCAGACTGCGACTTGGGTCCCTGAGCGCACGTGTACGCAAGTGTGGAAACAAATATACTAGATCCTGTTATATTGTCAACTAATTAATATAGTGAAAGTAAATCATAGATATTTGCCATTACTCTTATTAGGTATTGAAAACATGACATCTTTCACGGATAATATTACGTGGAAGTGGCATATCAGTGAGAACCACATTTTGATATTAGTATAGCAGGAGAATTAGAGCAAATATAAGATATAATATAAATCAATGTCTAAAAATTGAACAATTCGAATTTGTTATGCTCGTCTCACAAAAAGATATCCATATACTGCAGGTTGACCATGAATAACTACATTGAACATTCCACTAGCATGTACTTTTCTTTCGACACGGTTTGCGTTTTTAATAAACTCACGGTGTATAATAAATTATCAATTTTTAAGATAAAAGATTGTTCAACTAGCTTTTTCAATTATCAGTACGATATTGAAGTAATAGTCAACATCATGGAACTACTTGAAGAATATTCACTACAATTGGTTTTATTGACTCAATATTTCGACTTACCTTCATGCATCTTGATTAGAATTTATAGACGACACTTGAATTATGAAGATTTGTCGATATATAGAGTGAATAAAAACAATCTGCATTATTTTTTCAATGGGATTCCAATAGGCTAACAGTGTGAGTGTAACACAACCTAAAATCTATCTGAATTTCCACAGAATTCTGTTTCCACATGTTGAAGAAAAATTGCTTCACACCATTCTAAAAGTATATTCTAAATTACTGTCGATCTATAATACGCAGTTCAACGCACTGTATACTGATCTATTAACATCGGTGATGATGAGTAAGAAGAAGACATGAAACACAATTTTATTAGTGGTTTTTGGATAGTGAGAAAGAGTCGGTCGTCGTCTGATGTCAAGAAACCATCCCAGCATCAACCTAAACAACAGAGAAGCCACGAAAACCTTCACCAGGATGGTCGGTCATGGCCGTAATCGAACCCTGGTCTCGTGAATGACGGTTCAGGTGCTACTGGTCTACCAGTCTCAGTGAAGTGTCTCGATAGTACATCAATTACGTCAACGGATTTTCATTGATATACGCGTAAAATCCCCCTGGCGTTAATTTGCATGACTTTCATGTGTATGGCATTCCATATTATTGTTCGTGTTGTACTAAAATGCCGCTTTAAGCTCGAATATGCTATAATAATTACTTACTTATCACAGATTATTATACACCTTATAACAAAGTGATCGTGCACCTGTTGATCGCTAGAATAGCGCATACAATACGGTATACTTCACTCCACATGCATATTGGATAAGAAAACGAAATGCCTCAGGACATGAAATGTAAAAACGCTCACGTTATACAAGTGTTAATCAGATTCATTATGTAACTGAAACAACTATTTAGGCTGTGAATCGTTACATTTAAAAACACTTGGACAATCATATATAGGACAAAAATAATTATAATTACTTTCAACAATCCTGCCGGCACTGTTACGAGCGACTTTCTAAGTAATAATAATACAGTCTATACTTAAAATGTCAATATGGAAATTTGATTGTATCACTAATAATGAGATAAGTAATAAAATATTCAAACTTGAGGTATTTGATTGGGTGATTAATTAAAAGCTCTGTGCGCTAGTGTTAGCGCTATCATGGTGATTGTGAATAGTTAGATCGAGCCTTGGGCTAGGAATTCCATTGGCAGAGTAAATTAAAGGTTTCGGAAGTTGTTACAGTATGATTTGTTGTTTCCTACCCGTCTTTTCGCCTATTAAAGAAATAGAGTGAATCGTTTTTGATTCATAGAGCCATTAATATTCACTACTCAAGTTCCCGTATTCGAGGTTAGCATGTTAATCCACATGCCGATTATGTAAATCAAACATTCTGCTACTATGTTAGTTATGTGAATATATTATTGAATATATATTTTTATTCGTGTCCATTCTGTTGATATGTGAATTAGTTTGGATTTATTATTCTGTTAGTTCTGTTATTCATGCTAATCTGTTTTAACAGACCGTTTGTTCTGCCGATTCTGTTTTTTTGTTCATATATTTTTCTGTATATTTGTGTATCCTCTTTATTATACTAATCTTTGGTTCTGTTGCTCTTGCTAGTTCTGTTAGTTTGATAATCAAGTTATTTCTGTTAACTCATCTATAGACTATTGTTTCTTTGGTGAACCTGTCTGTTTTTTCTGTCATCGATCAGTTTGAATTGTAAGTTAGTTCTGTTACTTATCTGTCTGGTATTTGAGCGTCAGTTGATACAGACAAAAGTGAAAACTGAGCTGGCTAGGTAACTCGTACAATCATTTCTAACAGGTACAATTTATTCCACATTTTTGTCAATTCTCGTGGAGGTGAGCCAACTGGAGCAAACGACGAGGTTTTTAGGCAGTAAATGAGAGTCCGGATACTTTCACAACGAACTATTTGTGCGTCTTGTCTACACAAACGCATATAACATCTTCGAATGTATTGGTGCGCATCGGAAGCGATTATAGCTAAATATCCGTGTTTTGTTTTCGGAGATGAGTTTCCAAGAATTGAGATTCTAATGTCATTGAAACCTAATGTGGTGCAATCTGAGACAAGGGTACGTCTTATAAAGTGTAATCATGGTTTTCGAAGCTGATTTTCTTAGAAGTTGAACTTTTGAATATAAACTGTGAATAAAATTGTATCTCAGGCAATTTTTAAGATATACATGTAGTTTGTGTGTGAAATGATCACAGAAAACAAGCTTAATAAACTGGATTCTGATTACGTTATCAATATAAGGAGTCATAGTTTCTGTTTCGTTCGAGCGTTATTAATATAAACATTTGAAAAAACGTTACTGATTCCGTGATATCGATCAAAAAGTTACTCAAATCAACAATGTATTATTGATCAGAATTCTATTTCAGGCATTTAAAGAATATATATATTTACTATTGGGTGACCAAGAGAATTTTTAAGGGATTCTGAGAAACAGTTCGTGAATAAATCATTCTAACGATTCATTTTCTTGAGATTATTCAACTAACTCAATGAGGCCTTCTCAAAACATACCAATTCAATTACTATATTCTCGAACGTCATTATTACAAATTACCGATATCAGTGAATCGCAAATTCCCCTAGCCTTACGTAAGACAACAAGTATGTAAGACTGGTGACGACTATACGCTCCACTGATCTTAACCTATTAGATTTAATTGTATGACTCGTTACAATTAAGGTGCAATTCTTGTTGTATAAACTCTTGTCATTGCGCAACTCGTACTGGTCACTCCCCTCATCAGCTATTAGTTGTGAACGACTTCCTTGTTAGTATATATCAACTAGTGGGTCGAACTCAGGTCAGAGGTCACACTGATAATAGCAGACACAATTCACTGAAACTCTGTCAAGTTGGTAATGTTACAATAATGCACTTCTAAGGCGTTAAGTGTGAAAATAGCGGTACCAACATAATATCAATAAACATTTGTTAACATGTGACACATTCCAATCACGACTTTTTGGTTTCTTCAACTTCGTTTTGGATTGTTTGAAAAACCCACAGTGTACACATATATGAAGTGTGCAATGCATTAAAACGATAAAAACGATTATTGGATGGATTTTATTGTTGTAATGACATGCACTTATTGGCTATTTTTGAAGTAGCAGATTTTTTTCCCTCAATACAAGTACATACCAATTCCATACCGTATCAATAAAAACTCTGTTTTCATTTATTCTCCAAATTGTAGATTGTTTTCTTAGTATTTATTTTGTTACTGACAAATATATGACGGACATGAAAGTGATGCTGACAAGTGAGTTCAAAATGTTGAAATTTCTCCCACTGAAGTTACAACTGTTTTTATCTGTAAGGTTGGTGAAAACTGAGCTCCCAAATATGGCCACTATAGACTGGCAGTTGAGTATATTTATACACTTATACCAACTCAATTTTGTATCATATTATATAATGTAATGATCAACTTTGTTCAATTTACAATCATATTATGTTGTCAATCATCACATGAGAATCATGATATGCACTCATCGCCACGGCGCGGACAGTTTCCGCATTAATATAACACTACTTCTGAAAGGAAAATACGAGGTATTTCAACTATATTTCGAATATTGAATAATATTCGAATTAGAATATTTGAATATTTTGAAGTATTTCTGAAAGTGAAGAGAAACTTCATTAAAGAAATGGGCCCGTCGGACAGAATAAAATCTTCATTTTCATTATACAATATACAATATATATTCAATATAGGCCTATTCGATATAACTTTAACTTAAATGTTGAATTTAACCAAAATCAATACTCAATTATTTGTGTAAGCCACAAATTTGGAACTTCATTGTCCATATATATTCAACTCTCCATAAGGTGCTATCTTTCAAACTCAAACTATTTGGATGTTTGCTTAACAGTACAGTTAATCTTGAACAACGTCCAGCTTCTATGTCGATGACCGTACCTAAGATCTTTCAAACTATTACGTTAGTATAGACAACAAACGGGTATTGTAATTAATCTTACATGTCAATTTAAAACTCCTGCTTAATTTACTCTAGATATTTTGTCAAAGTCAATTAATTCATTTCCTTGCTTGTATATTTTCGAGATTATGACTCTAATCTGATTCATTTACTTACTGTGAGAGCCGGTTTTACGAAAGCCTATGAGACTATTTCGAGACTGTTTAAACTCGGAGAAAAGTGCACAGATTACTCCCTGGTCCAGTGAAATCATGTATATACTTGTGTCCACGAAAAAAATCGATTATCAGTATAAAAAAATATATCAATGTTATTAATCATTGTTTAAAAGATTATAGAATATCAACTTCAAAGGTGTGGACCCGAATAAAGCTAAGGTTCATGCTGTGTTCTCACCCTCATTCTTTCCTATCATATGATTTGAACAGTCTTATCTTGACAAAAAATAATTGAGAAGTAATATTTGAATGATTAATAATAGTATACAAGTCAACCCGATGATATAAAAAAAGCCTGAAAAAAGTATAGCAAAAGTTGGTTTTTGCTTTCTATAAACGATGTTGTTTTTATGTATTCGAATAACGAAAACTAGTCCGTTGTTCCCTCATTACAGTAAAAGGTATCTGCTTTGTACAACCCGGAATAGAACCTCATGTTCCAAAAAGTGAATGGCCTTAAACGTTCTCAAATATTATGCTTTTTTTCAATGAACATTTCAATCTGTGCTATGATGTTGGTCTCCTTTCGAATATTTCAATTGATATTCCAAGAGAATTTTTTTAAATATTTTGACCTTCCGGTATGGTGTTCTGACTCGAAGTGTTTCTCATATTGGGAAAAATCATTGTTCCAAGAAGCCGCATATTTTTCAAATCATTTCATGAAGACCTTTAATTCAATATAATTTATACAGTGAGAATACATACACGTAATGAGAATAAAACACAAATTATTCTGTATTGATGAAAATGTGAAGGTTCAACATCACGTCTTTTAGCATTACTATACACAATAATATTCAACAATATCGAAGTAAAATGATTACCATATACCGCTAGTATAGTTATATAATATTGTATAGGCCTGAAGAATACAAACTAATTATAAAAATGATTCGTCAAAAATGATTTAATGTATGCATTACAAAGAAGTAAATCGTGACTATCCAACACACAAAGAACTTATGAGGGATCCGATCTACCGTCTCCTCTATACCCTAATATTATAGCTCGGTAGTTCCCATCCCATTCAGTGCTCGTCGTCTGTATAGAAGCGTATGTAATCTAGTTCTAACATTATATCGAGCAATCTAGTGGCTTGTAGCTCTTCGCCAAAAGAGGGATTAATCAATGTATTACAGCAAGAACTGTCAAGTTAGTCTAGCTGTCGACTAGGCCATAAATCTAGTAATTCGCAGCCTCCATTCTACGGTACCAATATTCATTTGCAGCATTTGCAAAATACACAACAAATCAGAATATAATCTTCACATTATTTCATGTATTTATTTGATTTTGACTAAAGAAAAGAGATCGATGTACTCACTGATTGAATGAGAAGACGAAATATTAAATGAATGGGTATTTTATTAGTTTTTCCCCATATTTTCTCCCCCAAACAGTGGAAGATTATATTTCAATTTCTCCATTTAAATAACTTTTCTCATCAGTCATTTATATTTGGAACGCATGGTAACCTCTGGACATATCGACTGGAACAAAACTGCAATAATCATATCTAGTTTTCGACCGAAAAATAAGAGGATAATGAATAAGAGAATGAGAATAAGAGAATAAGAGGATAAGGAGAGCAAAACTCCACTTAACATTCAGTTTTTGTTCTTGGATGAATTTTTTCGATCGATGCCTTAGTTCGACCACAGATGACAATTATCTCACTGTGTGACATGCAAGGGTATCAATCAAGTAAATCCTTGGGCCTGGTAGACTATGATATTTTAAGCCTGAGGCTAGGCTGGACAAAATGTGCATCGATGTAGAACAACAATACTTACATGAAAAATATTATTTCATCACCTTATGTATCTTGCATTTAATTCATTGATTGGCCCAAAAGATAAATAAAGCTACAATTCAACATTTTTCAAATTTAGCCCGAAGTTCTTTAAAGTATGGTAAAAGAAACGAAAAATATGAGGTGAGTAATAATTGCGAAATATTTCTAGCAGCAAAACTAATACATTTTCGGTTGACCTAAAAATATATAAATATGGTCTACTAACCTGTACCGTAACATTAACATTACCTTCAAATTTCATTTCGTCTGTCTCAATCAAAGGTTATGTAAGATAAAACGATTCCTAGTATTTTTGAGACATTGACCAAATCACACACATTTGGCATCATCAATAATAACCACATTCTAAGGCAAAATGGTAAAATAAAATACAAATAAAAAATAAGTACGGTCGGCGATGTGAATGACTTCAACATGTTATCTGCAACTTTTTGATAAGTGCAAGTGATAACAATGACTGCGCTAATGTGCTTACTAGTACAGTCGTAGACGAAAGATGATACTTCAAGACATATTTGACTAAAATTCTACCCCACTTTTTCTACTTTTCTCCGCACCCTCAAACCCGTAACCTCGGATGTGTGACGTCACATCGCTAGAAAGCGCTATTTTGGATTGTTGCGATATCCCTCGGCAACTCGTGAAGCGGCATGAATTGCACGATACAGCAGAGTTTTGCGTATCACACTTTTTGTCGTGGTGGTCTTTTTACTGCGATGATTCTTCTTCTTCAAAGTCCTCTTGGAATGTCAAACCAACTAATAACCTGATAGCATTACAACAGCCAATTCATTCTTCCGAATCTGATACTCATTAGCGTCAGGACCCTTACCTAATAAATTTCGTGCTAGACAGCTCCAGGAGACTAGTAGGCTTACTATGATTGTCTATTATCGACCACAAGAGTTACCTGTCATGGCAACATGTCCAGTCTCTGTGTATTTCCATTGTTGTTAGCACAAAATCCTAGCCCTGATCATGAGGTGGGCTGATGTGATAATTATTGCGGTCTAAGAGACCGTGACTTTGTTTTCATTATATATTGTCATTGTTGGTAGCCATTTTGATTAACATTAACCAATCGATATCCTAGCCTCTGGAGCTAGCTAGGCCTAGCGTGTTATGCAGAGCTGTTTATTAGGTAAGGCTCCCGCATGATTTCTTACGTACACTTGCCAAGCTACCTCGTTCGAAACATGACGCCAAACTAGACGTGCAAGGCAGAGGCGATATTTCTTTGAAGCGAAATTTCTGTGGCAATCTTCATGCATCCGGCCCGGTCAACAAAAGCAAGAATTACAAAAGTATAAGGCACGGAAATGTATTTTCATACAGGCGCAAAAGTGAAGTGTCTTGGTAGTATAACTTTCGTCAATGGTATCTACATCGAAGTCAACCAAGACCTGCGTCGGGACGATACAGTGATGAAGGTCAATGGGACAATGCAATAAATAGTATCAAAGGCTTGAGTAATGTTTCGTGGTAAACAAAATGAGCCAATCTCCAAATTCCAAATCGAAGCAAAGAGAAAATATTCATTTTGACTATTGAAATCCAAGAATGACAAAGATTACACTCACGGTAACACTCACCCCCGGTAACACTTACTAACATGGCAAATTGTGAAAATCATGGTATACTAATAGAGAAATGGAATGATTGAGTCCATTCACAGCTTTTGGTCGATTTGCCTTCATGCGCCGAATACTGTCATCATACATCATATATCATTGTATTGTGCATTATAGTAGATACGTACATGTAGTACCTATATAACTCATTACTTATTCACGTCATATTGCTTGCTATTCATACGGTCACAAGAAAGTGTGGCCGGCAAATAAATTAACGTTGTCAAAATCTCTATTGAGATGACAGGATAAATTAAATAGGTAATGATTTATGACTATTGGAATAATGTACTCTGCTTAAAAGTTACCTGTATGCACACTATGTGTCACATTGTCAATCTGAACCTATTCGTTAATAATATTCTACAAGCTACTTTTAATGTTGAAACTTTCTTCGTATGGGAAACCAGATTATAAAATATTGAACTATTTTTTTTAAGCTAACATTAGATAATATTAAGTATTACGTCAATAACTTGGAATAGCTTCTGGCTATATCTTTTTTTTGACTTGGTTTTAATACTTTATTAAAAAATGTTGCCATATTTATTGGTAGAGTACAATATAATTATTTCTCGACAATGTGTTATGAAAAAAAACAAGCATCTACTGACTTCTTAGCCTACCCAGTTGTATTAGATGGGAGTAGCTACGCATGTTTTATCGTTGAAGATACCTATTAGAGAGTACGAACCATGAAGTGTGCCAGTGTAGTAGTATTATTGCAATGACCCATCGTGCATTTTGCACTCACACCGTGGGATAAATATGTTCAGCATTTTAAGTGAAAGCTTTTTGAGGAGATTTCCAAGATATTCACGTTTTTAGGGGTCTCCATTATACGCTATTCCATGCCTCAATGACCAAGTTGTTTTTACCATGGCATCGCAGGTTACGTAACTTGACAAACAATTCTATCCGTTACATTCTTATGGTCTTTAGAGAAGAGTAATTATTATAAAAACAATCAATCTGATTGATTTACGTTGTGTTTAGAATGGGAGCACGTAGAGAAACATTTAACGAAACGATTTAGATATATTGTGTGCTTTCTTTGGCATCTTTCGAGCGAGATACACGTAAGTGAGATCGTGTGTCCAATTGATTTGTTCCCAAACTTGCTTTTTAATACTAGAAAGAAGCAAGCTGATTAATTCCACGTTGACAGATGGACTATATATATATATATTCATATATATATATATATATATGTGTGTATAATACATATATATATATATATATATATATATATATATATATATTTATATGTGTACATACATTTGTATGACTATAACTGATCAACGTGATAATCATTGTGAATATATTATAGAATTATAGAACTATAATTTCGGTTCTTTCGTGTGAGAATAGTAGAAGTATTCAAACAAACAAACGCGTTAAGTAAATTATTTCCAATATTATTATTAGCACTTTTAAGGAAGTCAGTAGTTAAGAATTGGTAAATATGGTAGCGAAACCAAAAAGTGTACATTTTTTGGACACACAGCTGTCAGAGGTCCTATAAATTTTGTGCATACAAACTTGATGAGATATACTCATAAAAAAATAGCCGTGATGTATAAAAAATAGAGAATGATAGAATTAACTGTAATTTGTCCATTTTTGGTATATTCTGAAGATATAGGATATTAGGAATCACCTTGAAATTGACTATTCTGAAGTTGCCTTTTCTTCAAGCTCAATTTTGAAGAAAAACAAATTCACGAGGAAAAACACTATATATACATCTTCCATTTTTTTTTTTTTTTAATAACATCGTAACTTGATACAAAATCATTGTTCCCCAATTAAGGCTATGGATGGAAGATTATATCGTTTGAACAGGGCACCACGAGGGCGATCGTGAATATTAATAATCTTTATTCTGTCTTGAAAATTCTCTGAGGATCTAAAAATGACAGTGACCAGTAGGTTCAAACAGTTTCAATTTCCACACATAAGTTCTATCTTTTTTTTCTTCGAGTTGTCCTTAAACCTGAGGCTAGTAATAGGCGTAGTCCCATCTAACTCTATAAACTTTTTCCAATGTTTCGAATATACTTCTCATCTGTGTACTGGTGTTTGTAATATTTCAATTTTTGTATACGCTTTCTCTGCTTTGTAAACTTGGGTCGAATCGAGCTCCGATCTACTGAATGTCGGAGGTTGATCCACCTTTAAGTCCTTTTTTTGTTTAGAAATGTTGACTGTTCTCTGAACGCCTGCAGAATTCTTCTTAGGCAACACCAACACATGCATGTCAAGTAAGTAGCCAACTAACATTAAGATGAGAATCTGCTTTCATAGTTATCTGTTTGTCGAGATTTTGGGAGAAGAGAAGAGAAATAAAGAGAAGAGAAGAAAGAGTCAGAAGAGACCCAGAAGAGTCGAGGGTTGTTACGCTCCAAGCCGTTATTCAAGAGACTGAGGTTGATTCCCGCTCCCACATAGACCCTTATCATCCATTCCGAATGAGTTTATTTGGTTTTCGTCAGTTGTTAAGATAATGTTCTAAATATCATAAAACCGAATCGTTCTCATCATTTCTTGAGACTGTACATGACTATGCATTTTACACATTAGCACATACGCTGGTTTCTAAACTTCAATCATAAAATATGAAATATCTTCAGTCACACACAGGCAAAAGAGGCCGTAGATAATGACATTGTCTCTAAGGTGTAGTCTAGTACGTTGCTTGGCAATAATACTACCATCCATTAAATTACTTCATTGAAAAGGACAAGATTTGTCTACTTTTTCAGAGGATTCACACGATAAGGTTTTATATGATTGGGTTCGACGGGAAAAATAGAGATTACAATTAAAATCAACAATCTTAAGCATAATACAGTAATTTAACAAAAATTTTATTCATGATATTAATAAAAAGCATATTTCTGGTGTAAAGTAGAAAATCGGAAAAGCCTAATCTAGACACTTGTGAGTCAGATGATTCTGAGATTAGGCATAATGATTCACAAAGTCCTACTGATTAGTCGACTATTTCCTATAATTGTAAACCAAGATGATAGTGCTAAATAATAATATAAAATACAAGTGACTTGATTTATATTTGTGAAAAATGCTTTGAAATGCTTTATGTATGAAGAAATGCATCAGTAAAATGCCATTGCATTGTTTTAGATCTTATATTATGAATATGTCCAGCACAGTCATTGATTTGTAATAATTTTATCTATAAATTAGATAGAGATTTTGTTGATTTTGTTGATATAATAAATTAATTGGAATTTATGAAATTTAATTTATTTGATGATTTAATCGTCTCCTCCGGTCATGACTTCCATGAACTCTGTAACAGAAAGAATAGATGCGCGTTAGATGATTAGATGCGAGGTTAGTTGTACTCCAAAAGTGCTCACGTTTTCCTCAAGAGTGCATGCGAGACGATTTACAAAGTCCCAGATTTTTGCTGATAAGTGTTTGAACTATTCTGATAAGAGGAAAACACAGTCATTTTCAATGAGATCAAGATGGTTGAAGTAAAAATTAATCAACTTATTTTGCACACTTTTCACAGGTATACAGCTGAAAATAACATTTTTAGGACTAAAATTCAAGAAATCGAGGGGAAATAATTTGATTTCACATAATTTTGATGGTATGGAAGAGACCTGTGCTCATTTGAATATAATATTTTGAATGTCTCCTCTGACAATTAAGTTGCATTGGTGCACTACTAATTCAATTGTCATACTGGTGTTTATTTTTGAAAACATTGTAGGATAATGATAAATAATAAGGATGAAGAAGATATATATACACATATAGAGACGGAGGATATAAACAAACTAGAAATAATAATGATACAAATTTTAAATTCGAAATTGAGAAAAAATTGTTCCAAAAAATAAATTGATACTTTTTGATAGAATAAGGAAGGAAAATAACATATTATACAATCGTCATATTTTTACTTCGTTGATACAATCTTATGCAATAGTGAGAAATGACACATTATATAAGTTCACGTAAGAACTGAACGATCCAATTAAACCATGGACTTAGTTTGTACTCAGAGATAGTTTTCTAATTAATCGAGAAGTAAAGTGAGTAACAATGCATGATATCCTTGTTTCAAATTCTGTGTCAAGTATAAATAAAACGAGCAACGAGTTTTTCAACCTACTCTTCAATGGATCCAGTTACAAGAAAATTATAAATTGAAAACATCAACTCTTAAGTCACTCTTTTAACCTAATGTTATGAAACTGACTAAATCTGAAATGTGCAACGTTTCAAGTGTCAAGACAACACATTGTTGCACATAAATGCATATATGCAGTCTCGTTACTCATACAAGACAGCTTGCTCCTTGACTTACATAAACATTGTGACAACAGGTAATACTGCATCTCAACTTACTGCACTTTATCATATTGAAATAGCTTTATTATTAGCCCAACTTATTCCCAGATACGAATCTCACTGCAGTGCAATTGCACTTCACTATCAGTTACATGCACAATGTTTGTGGCAGAGAATATTTCAATAGCTGCATGTGCTTGTTGTATGCACTTCTATGTATTAGTCATATAGAAACATAATCTTATCATTGATCTCAAAGTCTAGACTAATTATTTTAGACAACTGCTGCTTTATTAGACAAGGGAGTGAGGTGAGAGAATATAGACCTATCTTTACACCTTTCAGGGACTTCGAGTAACGATGTCTGAGAAATAAAATGTGCTGACTCGAATCTTGTTATTGCAAGTTGTATTATTCTGAGGCGGGTGGACCAGTTACTACAGCATTGAAACATTATTTTGGACACCGGGGTTCGATTCCCGTTACGGTCGATCATCCTGATATGAGTTTTTTCGTGGTTTTCCTTTGACAGTAAAATGCATACTGTGTTTATTCTGTGATGATAGGTTGTTTATAATCTTGTTACCACTGTCCAAAATAACAACCAAATATCAAACCATTTCATCATCCTATCAACTAGCTTATCCATCGTTCAGCTACGCCAATATACCTTAGTTATCCGCGTATAGAATATAGACCCATAAGAATATACTAAGTGCCAGTGAATAAAGAATAGAATAAAGAATGAAGAATAGTGCTTATTTAACCTTATGCATTAACACATGCATGAAGATGTATCAGACAACAGACAATGCTTACCATCGAAGTCAACGGTTCCTGAACCATCAGAATCAATTTCCTCAATCATGGAGTCCAGATCGTCCTTGGTGATGTTGTTGTCCAATTCCTTAAGGATCTCCCTCAGTACGTCGGTCGTGATGTAACCGTTTCCTGTGAAGTAATAATTGTTACATTTCAGTTTGAAACTTTCTATGAAATTCAGAAAATGCATTGAATATTCAAACAGAAAAAGAAGGTACAAGTCAAGACTATGATGATTTGACGTTTCAGGCTTATCAGGCTGTGGTTAAAGATCTAATCTTCACCAACATTTCGTTATATTAGTAGTTCATTTTTATATATTTGACATTGCCAGCATAATTTTATACATTCTATACATTCTAAAAATTAAATTTGAATTGAGTTATTCCTTCAAAAAACATTATTTATGTTCAATAACCTGTATTGAAAATACATCACTATTTATCAAGGATAGAAACCGACTTGAAATAGTATTCGGCAATTTACCAATTTAGCAAATGAGATATCGAAGTGCTGAGTTTCGAATCTACAACTATGATATTAGCACAATTTATCGTGAACTTCAGTAGTGATTTGAACTCATTTGTTCGAATATGTATACAATAATGAATTAGTAAAATGTATAATTTACCTTCCTTGTCGTACAACCTGAAGGCTTCTTTCAGTTCCTGTTGCATCGCTTCCTGATCCTCTTCCACCAAGAACCTAGCAGCCAGCTGAACGAACTCATCGAACTCCAGCTCTCCGGAACCTGGAATAATTCAAATATAGTATATATTATCGTATAACAACTCATGTTTTATCCCAGCTTCCTGATCTGTACTTATCAAACTCCAGCTTTTCAAAATGAGGAAATACGAACAAACTATAAGGACCGTGTTATGAAAGGA
Source organism: Brachyptera putata (assembly GCA_907164805.1). Lineage (NCBI taxonomy): Eukaryota > Metazoa > Arthropoda > Insecta > Plecoptera > Taeniopterygidae > Brachyptera > Brachyptera putata. The sequence continues at coordinate 25,637,074 of OU015464.1, read as the reverse complement.
AGATGGAACTCGTTAGCAACACCTATGTCAGTTCGTTAAGCATCGATCAGGTTACAAATAGCTTGATTTTATTGAATAGCTCAAATATTTTGTAGTACTATATTTATTTTAACTTTTCAAATAGAATGGTCGATATTACCAACGTTATGCCATCAAATGGCAAATAATGTGGACTTGAAAGGTTAAGTAAACTGAGTGAATTCGACTAAATATATATGATTTCAATTGAAAGAATTCTTTTTGATCTCACAGAAAAAGAGTTTGTGTTTGTGTAAATTCCAAAAATAACCTGATATATGACTGAGATTTTTTTATCACCATCAAAATCTTGATATACAATCATTGTTTTCCAATTAAGGCTGAGAATGAGTTAGTAATACCGTTTTGAAGTGGCACTACTAGGTTGTTTCAAGATTTGAATGCGGTCTTGTCAGTAATAAAAACCGAACGCAATGATTCAAATGCAAGATTTTCAGAGATGAAGGTAAAAAAAACAAACAAAGAGTGATAGAGGGATGAAGGAGAGCAAGAAAGAGATTTTGGAATGACTTCTTACCGTCCTCATCAACCTCCAGCATGATGGCGTTCAGCTGATCAGCATCCTGATGATGGCCCAACATGTCAAGGATGGTGCCAATCATCTCTGTGCCGATACATCCTTTCTTCTCGTGGTCGAAAGCGTCGAACGCCTTCTTCAGCACTGCACACAAAACAAGGTATTCAATATTACCAGTCACAGTTGATATTATAGAATGTGTAACGAAATATTTTGAAACAATATTTTACACTATTCAACACACAAAAAATCTTCATTATTTAGTCAATGTCATGAAAATGATGATCATTTGAATAAGCGAAGCGAGGACTGAAAAAATGCTACCGCAAAAAAAAACTCTACTCGAGAAAAAACGTACATTTTTTTCGGGTCCGCGCTCCACAGGTCAAACTAAAGTTCAGTTTTCGTTGATATGTAATCACCTAACTCGATAGTGTATAGTTCTGAGGTTGCACCACTTCTGAGAAAAATTATTTTGAGATGTTCAAAAAAATCCAGAAGAGATAATAATCCAGAAGAGAAAATTTTGGGAAATGTTTTCTTTGAATGAATTCAAATTTCACAAAATTTAACACATCATTCCAATTTTTCCAATTTGAATTTAAATTATTCAAAATTGATACAATTTGTGAAAACTATCAATACTGAGTCGAAAAAAATATGTGAAGTAAAGATTTCGAGTATAAATGAGCAAAAAGGTGATAAAAGACTTCAGAGTACAGAGCCGAAATATGGTCCGACATATTTCGAAATGTTTCAAAGTTATATACATTTGGACTTTGAAATTTAATAAACAGACACAAATTAACTGATATTTTTCATTCTAACTGACATACATAGACCTACTTGTCTGCATTATCGAAAATAAATACTCAATCATTCATACACAAATGTAATGTTGAACATATGTTCCGCTCAATATCAAACAGTTACTGAACGAGAGAACGATATATTCAAAAAACTATCAGATGTTGAGAAATTTTTGAATTCTAAGACATTATAGAGGCCTATATAATGTTCGGATTATTTATAATATATATCTATTTACATATTATCTGTACTTACGGGCAATTTGTTCTGGGGGAAGATCGTCCTGTTGACAAATAAAACATAACGCATCAAATATTGCAATTGCTCGCAAGTTTCAAAATTCAGAATTTTTCAGAAATAAATCTTCTGCCATCCCATAACTGACTTTATTGTATATTATTATAATATAATCTATTTGCTTGGTCAATTTTCTGATTAATTTATACGCCTATTCGTTTTTATCCATGACGAATACATTTCATTGAAATAATAACATGTAAATAAACTCTACTTAGTGCAAATGTAAATAAACTAATGATTATGTTAATCGAATTGAATGCTCACGAAACGTTTTGAATCTAATGAAATAAATCGCACAAAGTGACGGGCACGTTCTTGGTTCAATTCAGTCGTAACTGTTTGAGATTTCAATACTGATTTCAATTTAATTATACTTGTTTTTAAACTATTGCGATACAGTTACGTGTCTCCCTACATATAACCACAATTGAATTATGATAAGAAAAAGGGTGCAGAGTCTCCAAGTTTCAAACTGTTGGTATAAATAGCAGTATATCAACACGTTCGTGACATTAAACTGACATAACTGAGATATATAACTCGTGACATGGCTGAGGGCTGAATCAAAGAAATATCAGAACTTTGCTCCAAATATCGGAAAATAATAGAACATATCATATTATTATGATAATATTCAGTATATTGTTCAAATCGGAAAAGATTTTAGGCAGAAATGAAAATTTCAAAGAACAATGTCGAAATATACTTTCATTGAAAATATTTTGGAATAAAATGATTAATTTGGGTTATGAATTCAAAAATGCAAATGAAATAGTAAATATTTCAGATCTTAGAAGAGTGACTGATTTCATATTACTTGATCGAGTTCATATATTATGTGAAAATTATGTTCAACACGTATAGGAGAATACTACGATTCTCTTTCAAATTAATTAATTGTAATACAATGTATTGATGGACTACAATTCAATTGAAAGTTTATCTGGAAGTTGTAATAATTAAAATTATCTTATTATATCATATAAATTCATGAACGTATAGCAATTTTCTTGGAATGTAATTTCATTGTTGGAAATTGGATATAATTATTTGTATCGATTGTTTTCAATTCTAGAGGCTCAGCTAGTGCTCAATTCATACTACTAATTCACAACTAAGAAACTTGAAGATAGGGGTGGAATAATCAAAACCTCTTAAAAAAATATATGTATAGGCCTATATGTTACGATAAGAATAAAATTCCAATGATTCATTGGTTTCTTTATTCCGAACGTCATTCAAAACGCTTCTACCCTAAGATAGTTTAAAGTTCAACGCTTCAATAAAATCAAGGGCAAAGGTATATACAATCCCCACTGAACAATTTGACACTTCTATCTTGTGACACTTGAAAATACGTGATCTCCATTAACCTCGCTGCTTACATCTTTTACTCGAAATTACGTACAATCACCACTAATATTCCAACAATTACCACTAACACCGAATTAGTCCACCGAAAGTGCCTCTTACCGCCATTTTTAATTGTTTGAGTGTCTGGGAAGAAAGTGACGCAAGACGACGTTATCTGTGAGCGTGCACTGGATACACTGCCGGTGGTAGCGCCAACCACCCTGTCTAGTATACTCGAAATGCTGTATTCTGTAGCTCCTTACCGATCATTTAGGGCTAATTTTAACATCACACACGAAAATGTAAAAATACTTCAAACACATAAAACAATAAACTCTGATCGCATTCAATGCTGTAGCGGATAGTTTATTTTATAAACAATAATAGTGTACAAGCAAATCGCCGCGAGTCTGTTATGTTAAGAAATTGGGTCGGAGCAATAAAAAGTTAAGAATAGACGGTTTATAATCTTTCGCTATATTATTGTAAATTCACAAATGTGGTTTGCGAATGGATAGTATAATTATTTATTGTTTTGCCAATATACGTGTAATACTGTTTTGTTGAAATCTTGATGGAGCGAATAAAGTGTATGATTTGCATGATTCTAATCTGGCATCAATTATTTCAAACTTCAACGAGAATTGAAGAAGGTCACTTAGGTCACTTTCAATGGTTTGTTAGAAGGTGATCAACTGTTGACTTGTTATCTTCCTTGATTACTTCTGATTTTATTCACTAATTGGTCGATTAGTCTAACGGACTCTTCAACAAACCATTGCAATGAACAATGCTTTAGAGATAAATCAAATAGATAAAACTGTGCAAATTTGAGGATTGACAAGAAAAGGGAATGAAATATTATTCAAATTGACCTGAGAATAAATTATATACATTTTTTGGTTTTTCGTCCTTCAAATTCTTGATTTTTTCAATCCGATTTTTTAATTATTCTTTCAACTATTCCAGTTCAGATTTTGGCGTCATCAGATTTGAACGTTACGTTGCTATGTTGTAGGACTCAAATACATACATATTGTTCTGATGTAGAATTTACATTTCTCAAATAAGCTGGAACAAATGTATTCCTGGATAATCCAGAAAAATTAGAAACACAGTACCCTGATAACCCATACTGTGATATTCTAAAATACCATGAATACATACGTCTACTATTTTTATATACATGAGTACTTCTATTCAACCTGGAATATTTTTTCAGGGAGTACCTTTTTCTTTATGTGGCTAGGAAATATGACTCAAGTTGAACTTTTTCCAAAGTAGTGATCATTTTAGGTGATAACACGACACTCAATCGAGGTTTCCCTCAGTAGTTAAAGCAATTCAGAAACGCGCATCACTCGTGCTTTTAGTCTTTCTCTTTGATCCTAAATTATGCACTGCATTCTGTTAATGTCAGTCATACATCATTCAGTACGCTCTTATGCCAGGAGCATTATGTCATAAAACAAAGTCAGTCAAACACTGCTATAGAATTTATATTGTAATTTATATATTATCTCAAACACAATTTTTCTGTTCAATAATAGGCCTATATTCCGTTCTTTTTTCCATCTCAATAGTTGCAATGTATTTATGGAAGAGAATTACATACATTTATATAAGTATTCTAGTAAAGGCATGGCGTGAATTGTTTTATAATTGAAATATATCATTCTGAGACTAAATATCAAATCGAATATTAAGATGAATATATTAATACTTTAATAGCTGTGAGGTAACGAGATAAATACTGATTGTTCATGAAATATTTGATAAATAACATGGTATAGGCCCTATTGGCTGATATTTTCTCTTTGGAATGCATCAGATAGCTATCCACAAGGCCTGTCAAGAAAAACCACCAACTTTAAGTTTGTCATGACATTTAGTATCATACCAAAAATTGATTCTTGACTAGAGAGGTTCACTTGATTTTTACATTTTAAAAGAACTCATTCTTGGGAAAATTCATAATAACCAGAAGGGAAAAATGAGAATAATTCAATCTTACTACATTCAAGGATGTGTAAACGATTTATAAGAAAAAGAAATAAATCCTCATATGCAAGCTTCATCAACCATCGCACAATTATACTCACTGATGAATATCACTGAGAAATTACAATACTTATGAAAATGGGTGACATTTATAATATGTTATACAGTACCAACAAATACAAATATTGTTCGTCTCTTTTTCTAATTGTCAATTGGAAACTAATTGCTCAAGAAATGGTTGAGTACACATCTATTTTAAGATGAACATGGCTCGGTTTTGCTTTAAATCGTTATCAATAATAACAGATGTTCTCGAAAGCATGTGCTTTAATCGAATCAAGAGATATCGAAGGATTTACATATTCTCGAATCCATTGTTACATTTTTAAAACTCTTCTGGGTGATTATTGCACTGTTGAAATATCATTCATTTTATGAACACTGAAACTAAATCTGGAATTCATTCATGTTGTGTATAATAGTCATCTTGTCTCACTAAATGTGACGAATCTTTGTCTCATAACAATGACTAGCTGTCAACTGTCATTATGTTTGTTATTGATTGCCACAACTCTAATACACGTTAAATATTATGAATGAAGTTAGGTTAGGCATTTAAGAAGATACTAATCGACAATGATTAAACTCAATTCTATTTCCATCCCATCTACAACAGATATGTCTTTCAAATGCGTTTCATTAATATTTCCATTAGCATCTCATATCATCCTATAACAGTCATCACGGCTTAGCAGATGTCATCAAGCCAACACATCCCGGCCCGTGTGATACAGCCCGTCTTAATAGTTATTCTCATGATTATTATTAGAACACAGAGAGGTTGTATTGTCTCGGGTTTATAACCCGGTGTGTGACATTGAGGGGTGAAGCGAGAGAGGGGGGAATTATAATAGTTTTCGTTTGACTCGTTTGGATTTCTTGACAGAGAAATACTCCACGTTTTGCTGGCAAGAGTCCGGTATTAAGAGCGTTTTAGAGTAGATACAGAGCCAGGTTCTCGAAATAATAATCAGAGGATTAAGTTTTATTTTAATCATGAAAAATTAGAAAACCACTTCGGACAAATAACTTTATCATGAATTAACTAAGGCAGCACTATAGCGGTGAATTGATATTGAACTAAAAAATAATTGTCCCGTTTCTACCGTTTACCGGCCAATTATTCAGAAACGTTTGTAGTGAGGAAGAATTCCACAAAAATAATTTTAAACTCTCAAAACTTGCCAAAGTTAACGAATTCATACTTTTGGACAGGTCGTCAGACGATTACAATTTTCATAAGATTTGCCATTCTATTGCTAGAGGTATATTTGAAATCCCTTCGAATTTCCCAACAGTTTGTCGGAATCTAGAATATAATAATACTTGAACAGTGAGGCTTATCGAGATTCTAATTATCGGACGACCTGCCCAATATTATGAAAATTGACTGTGGCAAGTTTCAAGTGTTGAAACAAGATTTTTGTGGAATTATCCCCCACTAGACTCGTTTCCAAGTAATTTGCCGATACAAGGAAAATCTTGAATTTTTGTTTCAAGTCCATTATCAATTTAATTCTGTGCTACATTATTGATTAGTTGATGATGATATAGTTATTTGACAGGAGTAGTTTTTCTAGAAATAAGTTATTCATGATTTATCGAGGAACATAACTAAGACAAAATAATATTGAAGTGATAATACAAATAATATTTCAAAAAATATACTTTTTTTGTGCAGGAATTCAATTTTATAATTTCACAATTTCACAACTTTTGACGATAAAACCGAAGTAGGGAGATTCTTTCAAATCATAAACATGAGCGTGAATTCATCTTTTTAAAGCTATTCCCGAATAAGTAATTTTACTAACTCATCTCTCATGCGCTCTTAAGTCGACGCTGCCGACGTCGACTGGGCTTATAGCAACTATAAAAGAGAGAGGGAGAGAGTTTCATTGTGTGTGATTGGATGAAGGGGGAGTTGGCCAATGACATGGCACATACGTGTACGATTAAAACTGCTATAACCTGACGTATTTGATGAAGATTTGACACCGACTTGCTAGTCATAAAGATTTATGTTTGTACTTTATAGCCTAGGCAGGGTATTTGTCTTAATTGAGATCATGTTCTTTTTGAGAAACGTTTAGTGTAAGTTCTGACAATTTCTGACGAGAATTGTAATTCAGAAACCAATGTACATAATTAAGGTAGTGATTACGTAATGTAGTCATAACCGGCTAGTCAGATAACACCAAAATACTCGAAAATCGAATATGACTTATATCTCAAATAACTAAGTGGAACGTTGGCCAATATTGATATTTTTCCATTTTAAAAATTGATGATCCCTATACACTGTGAAAACATTGAAAATAGTATATTGATTATCAATGTAAGTTCTCACGAATTATTTTTATTGACTATTTTAGGCAGGTTGCGGTGGGGACAAAATTTTTCTCATCATAAACTTTTACCAAATACACCTAGTTCAAATATGATCATTCAATTTGCCTGTTGAACACAGCATATGCTTCTCAAAATGTTCACTGACGTATTTGTACGAAATGTACCGCACAAAAACTGCACAGTTTCAAATTGGATAATGAGATATGTGCATGCCAAGTTTCATAAAAATTTTCAAAATGTCGATATATTTTTCCTTATTTTTCAAATACTGGCTATTCTGAAGTGGAATATTTTTCGTCCAGTACCAATTATTATAGAATCCGATAGAAAACAAATACTCCGCTCTACATCATTTTCAAAACTATACATTTTTGATAATCTCTAATTCGTTTCTGACAAATATATGGAAGGTCAAAAAAATTGTATTAACCTGCAAGTTTGAACAGTTGACAGTTTCTTCCACATAACTACTAGCTGTTTCGGTTTGCGAAGTTGGTGAGAACCGAGCTCCCAAATATGACCGCTAGTAGCAGATCACTCATTTAACGCCCCAACTTTAGTATTGTTTGGTTCCCTTGGTTACTGTTGTATAAATAGATCGAGCCTGTAGTGGATCTTGGTTGCACCGACCGTATAATAATGTCACATAAAGCAGCCAGTGTTGTTCAGTTTAGCTTTCTTCTCTCTGTTGTTCAGGCTTTAGCTCTGGCAGCAAACATCAATCGAAAAGATCTAGATGATCTTCAACACATTGTTTCACTCCCTGGCATCTGCATTGACACGGGCTCAATCCCAATATTCAGACAAATCCCATTTGAAAGTTAAAAAATAAATTTGAACTATTTAAAGAATAGTTATTTGTGATCTTATGTTTGACCAACAAGAGTTATTGGACTCATAAATATTAAAAATATTTGTAATACTGCTTAATACTTATTAATTCTAATAATGTGACATCTGAAAAATATTCAAATTAATAATAACGACTATAAAATTTCAATTGTGGGCGTCTGCTAGGCGAGTGAGTGAGCCAAATGATTTTCACTACCATCCTGAAATGATCCTAAAATACCATTATTTATCAATGTGATGAAAAAAATTCTGAAGATAAAATCTAGGCAAAAAAATATGAAAAATAAAATACAATTATACAGAATTTGTATTACAATAGCAATAAGACAAATTCTTGGGGATGAAGTGATTGAAAGAATTAAATTCTTTTGAGGATTTTCAAAATGTCAAACATAATTTTTGAAAAAGTGCCCATTTACGTTGACTACTTCATCAAACCCGTGAAAAGTTTTCAAAAAACAGGCGCAGTATTCTCATACTTGCAAGCTCATCGCCAATGCGATATGAGTTGCTCATCTAAAATATACGTTTTAATACTTTCAGACTTTTTGTTTTTGTTTTTGGGGTGGTTTTAAACGAAATAAAAAGTAATCAGGTATCAGTCTGTCAGTTTTTTCACATTCTTGAAAGAATAGCTTGTTGTTCAAGAGAGGACATATAGGCGTTTAAGGCGAACTCAATCGCTCAATTCTTCCAGAAGTCAATTAAACACCTGGTCCAGAACGAACATTTCATCAGAATTCGGTTCCGACGTACATCTATAGTTCTAGCATGTCTTAAATAAGTACAAAATAAAAAAAAATCAATTGGATGTTGTGAGAAAAACTGACTTGAGAATTCCGTGAAAGCTTGAAATATAATATATTTATTTGGTATAATTATTGTTATTAGAACTTTGCTACAACTTCTCTAGTCACTGTTATCACAATACCCACATTTTATTCTGTACATTGCATTATGTTTGTTTTTTTCACTCAGATTTGAAATCGACGTAGGCTGGAGTAGTACAACATTAATCAAAATAATTCCCACTGTTGTTAGTTGTTGAATGATATATTTAACAATGTGAGATATATATCAACACTATATAATAATGTAAATACAAGTTGAATTAATATATGTATTGGTTTTATATTCTGTCTCTTACAATATATTGCACAGCAATTATTTAAATATAATTAAAATTAAGATAATATCTGATATGTTTCGACGATTGATAGATGATGGATGGAAACAGGTATCTCGAGATTGTTGCGTTAGCATGGGAGACCATATGGAGATACTTGTTTCAAGTGAAACGATGATTTTATTGTTATGAACAGTTTAATTATAATAATATTTTAGTTTTGAGAATGAATTAGTCGTCCCCGCCGGTCATTACCTCCATAAACTCTGGAAATAAAGAGAAAACAATTCAGAGTTCAGAAATTCGTTGACCAATATTATTACCAAATGATTAATTAATATTCTCTGAAATAAACCGTTTGATAATTACCTATTATAAAAATTAAATAAAAATGATTATAGGCTCACATTGTAATTTTGAGAAATAATAAGTATAGCTTTTAACAAACAGGTTTCATGATAAACGTATCTAGTTTTTTGTAACAGCAAGAATAATGAGAATATTGTTTTAGTTAAATTTACTGACTCATATATATTTCATAATAGCTTACATAAAACTTATTTTAACTTTCTTAAATAACGGTACTGAACAAGGTGATAAACCTAGTAATTATTATATTCAGATTAATCAAGGTTTCAAGTTTACATGCATTAAATAGCTACAAAATATATACTGGTATTATTACGAAAATAGCCAATTATTTGGTCATTTATTGCATATGACTATTTGTATTCAACACAATAGACCCTATTTCAATCAGTCTGAAGAAATCTATCCCAAGTTCACAATTTTAGGATGCAATAAGCCCAAAAAATGAAATCTCCGAATAATATCTGCTTTTAGTTAAGAATATGTTAAAAAAAAATACTGAGAAACACTACAAGTGAAGTAAATGTGTTCGCATTTTCATCAAACTTTAACTTCCTTAATTGAATGTGTGGGTTGTATTCAACACGATAAGATTACATAAATTAGCATTTGTTCGAAATAACTTTGAAAAACGTTCATACTTTTCTCGAATTTTCAATTTATCAAATGTGGTACGTTCAATTGGATTAACAGTTTGAAGCATTACGTTATATATATATATTTCCAGAAATTTAGAATGTAAACTTATATACATATATAACTAGATCCATATATTTCAAATTTCTTCAAATATAAGAATATATAATCATAAACGTTATAACATATGAGTTACTATAACTTACCCTCAAAGTCCACGGTTCCTGAACCATCAGAATCAATTTCCTCAATCATGGAGTCCAGATCCTCATTGGAGATGTTATTGTCCAATTCCTTCAGGATCTCCCTCAGTACGTCGGTCGTGATGTAACCGTTTCCTGTGAAACGCCAAGTTATTGAACATTCAATGGGAACAAATCCCGGTGCAACTATGATGAGGGGACAGACAATTTTTTTCTGGGCATAGTTTGCTATCGTATATTTATTTCTATTGAGGGAAAGTCAGATCAGGTTATAACATGTTAGATCACATATGAATGAAATGTGACCATCACTATGATGAAGAAATTTCGGCGATGTCAAGTTTTTCCGAATATATTTATACATCTTCACTGAAATTTCAAAATAAAGACTATGGCAATTTGTGATGATTTCAGGCATTGGTTGTTAAGGGAACGGGAGATTTTGGTGATGATTATCAGCATGTGATTAACGACCCCACCAACAACTATAATATTTGAGAGGTTTTAGGTTTTAATGAGCAGGTGATAATGAAATTATGGAGGTATGACAAGTAAGAGGATGTTTACAAAAACCAATGCCTGATGTGGTAGTTGAACCCACGTCCAACCGTGACTTTACTTTCTGAAGCGTTGCGTTATCTTACTGATCTATACGGAGGGTGACACAAAATCTTGGCTGAGATCATCTTTCCAAAATGGAAATTCACACAGTCAACTAAATTTTCAAAACCACGGTGAACGACGTTTTTGACACGACCAACCAAGGTCTTCTATAATATATGCCTGCAAATGTAGTAATATATGTAATAATGTATATGCTATGACTACCAATAACGTAACGGGATAAGCAACATCGCGTAAGTTATATACTTTCAACATTGGACGTCTTCTCACCATGATGGAAGCAAAAAATGTGACGCGCTGAAGTGTACATTTTTGAGATTCGCAATTTCAAATCAAAACGTACGCATTCAGTTCGTATTTCAATGTAAAGTACATAGTTGAGTACTTGCATTGTTTCTGTTCTTTCTCGTAGATGTCAAGTAATTATCCAGTTATCAATTGGTAAATGTGGCAGTATGGTTCTTGACTAGGGGTCCAATGCTTTTACACACGTATTTAAAATTTAGATTGGCTAATTCAAATTATTCTTGTTTCAAAACATAATTTGAATAAATAATGAAACTGAATGTAATTGAGTAACTGTACATTATGTTTAGATGCATTTTTTTATCTGTGCCATATCGACTATACACTGCCGTCTGCTCCACCACGAGTAATATGTCTGGGTGTTTCAGCATAGATTGACAATATATGAACTAAAAGAGAAGTAGTCCTCGTTATGAGAGGATTGGTCCATTACCTTCCTTGTCGTACAACCGGAAGGCCTCTCTTAGTTCCTGTTGCATCGCTTCTGCATCTTCTTCCACCATGAACCTGGCAGCTAGCGTGACGAACTCCTCGAACTCCAGTTCCCCAGATCCTGAGACAACGTGCACGTAGAGTCATGAACATTTCCATAACATTACGAAAACGCAACATATGCGTTGTAAGATGGATTAGATGTTAATTTTCATATTTAGATGATCGTATGGTGAAGACTTCCATATTCCATATCGCCCTTGTGGTGCCCCGTCCAAACGATCCTACTCTCATCCTTAGCCTTAATAGGGGAACAATGATTTTGTATCAAGTTTCGATGTTATTAAAAAAATATATTGCATAACGAAAACAGATTCGTTTTTATGTTTTTGTTTTGAAACTTTGAACGTGACATGGACCTACAGGTCACGCCAAGTAACCAATCGACTTGAAACTTCTCTCTGGACATTGGTGTCAGACCAGAATATTCTGGGATTGTGACATGGAAAGTTCACAAAATGTTGATATTGTTCTAATAGGCCTACATATTTTTCCCAAGCGTACACATTTTCGCAAAGCGTACATAAAGAAACAAATAAGATCTGATTTGAAACGAATAGAATTGTTTTCAGTTACGCTCATCAAATTAGCGTACGGTTATCCAGAGATGATTTCATCACCAATGAGGTAGCGAAATAACATATCTCAAACCGTTAACGAGGAAGAAGTAATCCAACTATATAATCTGCATCTTGAAGAAATGATATCGAAAATAATATGAAATTCATATAATGACAATCAGTGTGGTACTTAAAATATAATCAAGATAATGATAATATCGCTCACAGCTCCATTTAGAATCGATTTATATTATTAATTCTGCATTTAGTAATACTAATAATGATAATAAGGCTGTTACTGTCAAATGGAATAATGCAGCTATTATATATATATTGGTGAGGAAATAAATGCAGATTCATAATTGTATTGAGAAGTGAGAGATGAAGGTGCGAGCCATCCGAGCGTTAGTTACGTGACCCGAAGGAGGCGGTCGTTCGTAACCATCGTCTCTTGAGGATACATGTTACCCACGAGAAATGGAGGCACGAACCACCCGTGCGCTAGTTGTTTGGTATCGAGAAGACGGTTAATCGGAACCTTCATCGCTCGTGGATACAATAAAAGCTGCGATTGTTGTACACAATCTTTCTATCCGACGTTAGATTTAATCACAATAGTACGTTTCAAATATCTTAATAAGGCGGCCATTTTACTTTAGACAAGGTGTATATATACTTATCTAAAGAACAAAACGTATATATTATGTTTGAACAAATTGTCTACCTATAATATTACGTATAAAACTCGTGGTCATGTGATAAAATCAAGATTTACAGATGATAACATGTATTGTAGAATATGTATTATTTAATAAATCAATTGGTGTAACTTGACTCTGATTTATGATTGGTTGAAATAATATAATCTATTTCATACTCTTACTTTTTTTACAACGAAATCATTGGGCAAGCCTGATGTATGAGCAGATCGCTCTGCCTTGAGGCTTACGATACGGAATGGAACAATAATTTCACAGGTTGTTGTCAACGATATTTAAATTATGTGTTTGATATTCTAATTGAAGACTGAGTTTATGATTTTTTAAATAAAATTTCAACACTCACAGCCACTGTTTTTATCCATATTGTATTGTTATATGTAAGTATACAATGTTTTAGCATCACTTTTTCGAAAAAAATTTAAACGATAAGAATGCTGGAATAATAAGTCGGGTTCTATCAGTTTTATGTAGCTATTTTGCACATCAATTTGATCTATTTTTAAAATATAGAAAATGCGTTTTCATGTATCGTTTTCAATGGCATACATTATTATGTTGAACGATAGGAATATCGAATCGTCATTGTTACTCATTGTTCTTATCATCATAATAAGTGTAGATAGAATTTGCATTATAATATGGCTTTTTTAAGTAACCTACTGTCTGGAGTATTCTTCAATAAATTCACTAATGAATTTATTAGTAGAATGGGTTGGGCAATTGAGTCCATGTTATTCGCAAACTGTATGAGTACGATATTACATTTTTTTTAATTGATCATCCAGTCTACAATTACTCAATTAACCGATGCACACTGCTATGACGGGTGGATTACTTGCCAGCAAACTGAACCGTAATTCAGGAGACCGCGGTTCGATTCCCGTCATGGTCGATCATCTTAATTTATTACTTGGAGTGTATGCCTCAATACTAAAAATCGTCCCCTTTCCAACTTATCAACATAATAAATATGAATAATGAATCAAATTTGCATCGAAAAATATATATAAAAAATATACAGAATACAAAAAAAAACAATTATTAATTCTAAACATTTGACGTACTGATGATATGTTTATTATGTAGAACATCTTCAGTTGATCAGTAGTTAATTATAGGCATAGATTTGTATATCTATGTGATATCAACGAAAGTCAACAATAAGGTGACCACAGTATCCATTCGTTTCATTTAAATCTTATTTTATTTTATTTTTATTTTATTATTTTAAATTTTGCTATTTCAAATTTTTGCTTATCGAATTGTTTTTCAACCCTGAAATTAGCACCTTATTTAAGATTTGTTTGTTCAATGAGTTATCATATTTTAATAATTCTTTGGGGTGGTGAGATCGCCCTTGTGATTCCCCTTCAAACGGGAACAATGATTTTGTATCAAGTTTCGATGTTATTAACAAAAAAAATCTTTAAGCCACAGAATTGTACTCACCATCTTCATCAATTTCCGAGATGACTTCCAGGAGAGTTTCTTCGTCCAGATGATGTCCCAGCATCTCCAGGATCTCCCCGATCATGTCAGTACTGATGCAACCTTGCTTCTCGTGATCGAAAGCCTCGAACACTTTCTTCAACACTAATAAGAGTATCAAACAAGGGAAGATGTATTACGGACTGAACCTAATATAAATATAGTTCTTTACACAAAATATGAGAGTCAATTCAGCGAAATGTTTTTTTCACGCTTTTTAATAATGTTTAAAGTACGAACTATTCAATAACATATTATATTATGTCTACAGTGTAGAACTGAAAAAACATAATTATGGTCTATATATACCTTCTAAAATATTATAATCTTATGTCTATAACGTTCAAACTATCATTTTGAAATAAAATAGTGCAGTTATCTGTGTTTTGATGTATTAAAATTTGAATAATTATCATACTGTTTATGGAATTTATATTTCGCTGAGCTGACTCCTTCATAGGTTATACATTCTAGCAGGTCATATATCAATAATCACGGGTTATTCAATATGTAATAAATTTCATTGAATAACAGATCTTCATTTGTGGGGTGGGGTTAAGGTAGGGGCTACTCTAATACCACCATACAGATTTCACGCTATATTAAATTGAAGGACTGGTTACTTTTTAGTAGTATAAGAAACTAATGAAATGTATGCCGTGATCAGTTTTAAGAACTGTGGTCTATCATTAATTGAAAAAAAAATATTATTCAACAAAGACGTGGTACATTTCAATTTGTTTAGCTCACTGTCATAAATAATTTGGTGTGTGAAAATTGGAATTATTTCATATAAGTTAATATATATTCTTATGAAACCTATTTTCGGATTACAATTTTCACTATTCAATATAGGAATATTTCACTTTCTAGTAAAACTTTTCACTTTACACTTTATGGTAATGAATATTCAATACGGAATTTACGATGTATAATAATGAATCTTCCACTCACTAACGATCTGGTCGGCGGGTAGTTCATCCTGAGGGATGGGACAGAAAGAGATCGGCATTAAATCACTGAAGCATAATTTACATAATAATACATAATAAATAATATGAATAATGCAGAAGGTGTCATCAAAAATAATAATAATATCAGTGTGAGAAAAAGTAATGCTTGTAATCATTGGATCATTGAATCTAAATCATTGACATCATGGTAAATTATATGTATCACACAGATATCACAGAAATTGCATATAATATGTACAATAATGTGTCAATTTAATAAACACGCATATACACTGCTATCGTACTATGCACATTTATTCACCAATAACTCGGACTGGAATACTCAATAAATATGGAAATATCCATGAAAATATAAAAATGATGAATTTTGTTAATAATACAAGAACAAAGAAAAAGAGAGATGCAAGAAGATTTCAAGAAGAAGAAGAAGAAGATCAAGATAATGAGAAGATTTAAGATTTTTTCTCCCCACTGTGAATGTTTGCATTGTTTTCTAACCCTGAAATTAGGCCTACTACCTTATTCAAGATTTGATTTGTTTGTTAAATGAGTTATCATATTTTAATTATTCTTTGGGTGATAGGATCTCCCTCGTGGTGCCCCGTTCAAACGATCTAATCTTCCATCCATATCATTAATCGGGGAACAATAATTTTGTATCAAGTTTCGATGTCATTAACAAAAAATACATCTACATTTATAAATATGAAATGATACGTTTCAAGTACCAACATGTCCATTCTTAATTCATCAATACTAATAATATGTAGTGATAATGCAAAAAATTAGCTTCCATTATTGTATACTTGTGCTGGTCAAACATTATAATGGGAAAATAATCGAAATATACATATTTCTACATTTTGTTGTATGGTATCATGAGAATACTGGATGAAATTTCGATTAAAAAACTACTACTGGTATTCAAGCATTCAATGTGCTTTGAAGATCGTACAATATAATTATTTGACTAAAAATATATTACATTGCAAATGCTAAATTATTCGCTTAAAATACATCAAATAGGAATATGTTGAACCCAAAAAATACGAGAACATGCAAAAAACATTTGCATTTTCGGATTCAGGAACCTTTTATAGATATTTATCCCGTGATAAACATTGATTATGAAGCTGAATTATAAAAAAAATCACCTAAACATTCAATATCAATCATCACACTTGTATCACGTACCATGTCTGTAGATTGTTCTTCGCGCTCCTGTCAACAATAATTCACACTCAGCCAATTGACGACTTCTGACACCTTTCATCCAGAACCGGTGCATCTTTATTAGTTACTTTCAATACAGTCCATTCGCTCAACATCAATGGCTAAATTTATCACCTGAACAATTTCTACAAATCAATTGCAAACACATTCTTCGCGTGCAGCTGGCAATCTGTCGAGATGATCAAGTTCAAATGATTGTTGTCAATTTCATCATTTTTTCAATTGTGTCATTTGGTGGTGCAATCATCGGAGGTCAAGGTGTGTAGTATAAGCTATGTGGGGTAATATCAGGGTATAATGAGAAGAATATTTAATATTTAAGCTACATTTTGTTCACAGTCTATTTCACAGCTGCAATTCGCTTTTTTTTTAATAATCGAAATGGGGTGGTAAGATCGCCCTTGTGGAGCCCCGTCCAAAGGATATACTCTCATATGTAGCCTTCATTGGAAAACAATGATTCTGTATCACGTCTCGATGCTATTTTTTAAAAAACAACGTTGCTATGACTTTAAAACTAGTAAAACAAATCAAAGTATCGCATGAAATGAAGAATGGTACATACACTCTGTCTGCAAACTCAAATTTGAACAACACCTTGGTTCCTTCACCTGCTGAGCCACAAGTCATCATAATTTCAAATCCTGAATATTGATAAAATATAAATAATGGTAATATAGATATATAATGAAAATATAGATATAATGGCAATCCAGTGATAAAATAGTGGATAGAGTGTGGATAGTGGAATAGAATATACGGAATAGTGGAATAGAAGCACATTTTTCTCAATTTGTGAAATAGATTCTCCATAATAATTTTTTTTCCGAACTTGAAATAGAAATCTACTCCAAGTTCTAATGTTTCTTGAAAACTGATCGATAATTAACACCAATCATTGTTGGGTATATGATTATGTTTGAACTTATGAATGTTTTTTTTCTATAACGATTAACGCTGAATTGTTAGATTTTCAATCAGAAAAATAGTTTGAGGTCAAACGGGAAAATCCAATCGAGAGTGATAGAGGATAGAAGCAATCTACTCACATTTCCAGCAATTTCGAAACTATGTTACATATGTAACTATGTCAATATTTTACTATTATGGAATTTTTCAAGTTCATCTATTTTTATCGATCTTATAGACAAATCTTCATTTAGCT
Organism: Brachyptera putata; assembly: GCA_907164805.1. Lineage (NCBI taxonomy): Eukaryota > Metazoa > Arthropoda > Insecta > Plecoptera > Taeniopterygidae > Brachyptera > Brachyptera putata. Next base: position 25,618,892 of record OU015464.1, on the reverse strand, counting down.
CAAAAAAACAATTATTTGATTGATTCATCGACACAAAGAATGCTATCCCAGTACTTTAAAAAATACAGCAATCATAGACATGCAGTACATACATGTTTAATTGTATACCTCCTACAAAAATTAATTTTTGAAATTCGAGTATTTTTTCATAATTCCTTTATTCACTAAAAGTAATTATAAATGACATTGATATAGCAATTGGGATAATTGTTATATTGTATATTATCCAAGTGGTGCAAGTAAAACAAGGTCAAGCCAGGATAGGGTGAGGAAGGGAGGGAGGGAGGAGGAAACGAGGAGTCGAGCCAAGACGGCTGGATCTGTGGTCTTTGCTCCTCTCAATCGAGCGTCGGTTTATAACACACAATAATACATTACAGCTTATAATGCTAGGAATAAAGCTGCTATCAATAAGAATATAGCACACGTGGCGACGGAGGGGTGCCAAACACAAATACCATGACCTAGCTACATAGACTTTATAATCAGGTATATGCATGCCTCGTCGCATGCTTAGTTGCTGATGATTATTGTTTGCTAACGACCCCACCAACAACCAGGTTATTTGAAGGTACGAAATGCGGGTGAAAAACAAATTTAATTTATTAAAATTTTTATATTATGTGGGACTCGAACCCATGCCCGACTTGTCTGCTTCTTTGAAAGATGGAGTGTCTCAGCTAACTGAGCCAGACGGTCAGCTCTTAGTTTCAAATAATACAATATTACAACATTCAAAAGTTATACAATATGCAATATACAATGCCATTCGGATGTGGTATAAATGTATACATATTTTACAATATATTGTAACTGTGAAGGGCGAACCAATTTCCTGAAACGTCATTCAAAGCCCGCTTCAATTTCCGCCACGATCTTTACATAGATCTGCCGTCATTTCCCTCTGTCATGTAGGTGAATATTGAGATGGTTCCCCAAGATCAGGTCGCTTCCTTTATAGTGTCCAAAAATCACATAATAAAATCACTGCCATCTCATCTTTCCATTAATTAAGTCATTTGTTATTCCACAACGCCAATATATCTCAGACATCTGTACAGTGCGTCGTTAAAGACATGAATAAAAAAAAATGAATATTGTAAAATAAATTACAAATAAATCGAAAAAAAGTGATTATGTAGCTCGCTCGCCCCATCTCGCAACACCAACAGTGGCGTTCTACCATAGTATATGGTGAAGCTAAGCTATGCTAGATATAGGCCTACTGTGGTTCTACTAAATAATGAAGCATGCTCTTATAAATCATGATAAATCATTGTATATTATCTCCATTCAGAATCATATAATCTCCACCCAGTGGTTTAATGAAGAAATAAATAATCAGATAAGTATGATAACTATGATCTTGCCTAATACGTACAGTTTAGTGAGATTTGAGTGAATAGATTGAATCTGTTAATATGTTAGAAATGTACATTGCTCAGCATTTATCGTGTTAGTGGCCATGCAGTACGTGCTTCACACTGGCCGCACGACTTTAAGCTCACATAATCACGACCCAAAGCCCTCTCTTTCGTTGTTAGGCTACTGTACACTGCGTTTTTTGAATTGGAAAATATCATCTAGTATTTTCTAATTTTGTTTTGGTTTAGTTTGGTTCGCCTTTCTTGTTTTATCTATCCTTACTTGGTTGTGCCGTTCTTTGCCACAGTCTTCGAAGAAAATGTGTTAATGAATACTAATTAGCCACGACCTCTGATTAGTAGAGTGATATGCATAATTATATCAATTCAGACCTATCACTCATTTTATTTTCATCGCATAATGATAAACTTCACATCTGCTGTTAATGGAAATAAGTGCGAACATTGTCCAAGATATTTAGTTCAAAGTGGAAGATGTATCAACATTCGTATGTTTGGTTTAGATACTGGTGATGTCCGGATATATCACAACAACTTTAGAATACTGGAAGACTTTAATCTGCGACGAATGGTCGCAGACAGCTTAGTTCAATGGTCTCCACGCTTATTGTTATCAATTCAAAATAGTTCGGAGATGGAATTGTTTATATTGTTGAAAAGACCGCCTCGAAGTCTTAAAACCACCAAGAGTGCCGTTTCGAAACGGTCTTAATAATTCATATCAGGACCTAATTGGGATATTGGGATCTTGATTGCATATCAATTGATTTCGATGTTGATAAAAAAATCGCTTTGAGGTAATATTAGTTATACATAATATAGGTTGGTATGTATCAAGATGAATTGAGGGTTGCGTTGGTTTGCCGGCCTCGAACACGGCGAACCAACGCAACCGTCAATGCATCTTGGTATGTATTTATATTTCTATTCTCTTTTCTTTCATCATTTGAATGGACGATGACGATGAACAAGACGATGAAAAAGAAGGAAGAGAAGATTCATTTCGAAATAAGAGAAAATTGAAGATTTTTTCCCCAGTAAAATCCCTGTACCTATATCAGTGAAATGTCAGCAATTTTTTCAATGAGATATATTTATATTCCATTGAGGTCCCTTAGAGGTTCCCATTTCAAATGATCCTATATTATCATCCTGGAACCTAACGTCAAGTTTTCGGTGGTGATGGAACAGTGTTTTCATTTATGTAATTCCATATACTATTATACTAAAATATTTTAGCCAAGAAATTGTTATGTTTACTTATGATCAGCGAGCTAACCGCCTGTAAATGATTAACTCATCAGTATTTTGGCACAAACATTGAAAGTACAGTACGTGCAGTACGTTGCAATGTTTGCACTAAAGCTCAATGTATAAATACTGCCAACATTTGAAATATGCAATTGTTATGAAATTCTAGGAATATTTTTCATCTTCTTATTGGTATAGTTGAAGATAGCTTTTTGAGGTTTCTGCATACTCCACTAACTTATATGATTAGGAGATCTTGGATTAGGGGAGATCCTTATGTTTTTATATGGGTTTAACGACGCACTGTATGATAGCGAATATCTATTGGCTTTAGATGGATGGTAAATGAGATGGTGAGATGAAGGTTTCTTGGGTAATGGGAAGAATGGTAATGGGAAAGAAGCGGTCGTGGCCTATATTGTGGGATTAGTTTTAATGAAATTGATGGTGGGACCTATTACTATTCAGCTGTTAGTTATTCAATTTAGTGTTCGTACATTTTCATGATGTTGTATTTATTACTCTGTTCTCCGTTCGATTATTATTTTATTGTAGTTAGCAGTTTGGGTATGGTGACTGAGCCCCAAATAACCTAGCTGTTGGTGGGGTTCATAAGCAAGCAAACAGCTAGTGACTAGTTCTCGCTTCTCTTCTGTCTATTCATTCGTCGTTTCGAATGATGGGAAGGCAACCGTCTGATTATGTATCACTTCGCGCGATCTGGCGAGAAAGAATGAAGTGCCAATGGCAACTTGTCTTACTAGTCTGCACAGCAGGCTGTGCTAAAGAAAGTTGCAGGAGTAATGGGAAAACGCTAATAGATCTCAACTATCATTACAATGCGTCGTTAAACCCGATATAGAAAATAAGTAATGAAAAAACAGGAGAATTAATGTATACTTCTATGCTATTACATCGTCAGTAAAGTAAGATTTATTTCAAGAACGATAATTCATACTTCAATTAACAATAAAACATGTAATTTATTCATGTCATAATAGAGTTTATGACGATCATATTTCCAAATAAAATTAATGATGATAGAGTAGATATGTTCTTTGCATATTTACCGATCACAGGGATGAAATATAATACAGAATTGAAGAAAGTTTTGAAGGATTGCATTTTCAAAACATTCAATCAGGAGTAAAAGTTCAATGTGCATAATATAGGTTAGTTTTTCATGTTATTGAATGAACTTATAATTTACAATGAAAATAATAATTACTGTGATAAACTGATAAAAACAAATAAAAATATAGGAATTTCATTGAGTAAATATGAGTAAGTGAATAGTGTTCAAAATGGGAATTGAATTAGTCGTCGCCTCCAGTCATTACTTCCATGAATTCTGAAACAGAGTATAAACAATATTAGGCCTATGTATTACCTGAATTTTGAAGTATTTTAAAAACCCTATATCTGAACTTTTCCACTATAAATGTTATTATTGAATATTATATTATTATCATATCTAAATTATATATAATCTGAATTATATATAAAAAATAATATCTGATTTTCTAATACTTGTATAAGAAATTGAATGTACTGTACATAACAAGAACTGAACCAAGTTTGAAATCTAAACATCTACTGACACAAACATTTAATTTCTGTTCTTACCATCGAAGTCCACGGTTCCTGAACCATCAGAATCAATTTCCTCAATCATAGAGTCCAGATCTTCCTTGGTGATGTTGTTGTCCAATTCCTTAAGGATCTCCCTCAGTACATCGGTCGTGATGTAACCATTTCCTGTCAACCAATCAGAGCAACGGGATATTTCAGACGAAAATGTTGAAGATAAACCACGTTCTTGTTCCATTCACAGCTTAAGTAGACTTTTTCAATATATTTTTGTTTCTCATTTTTATTTTTCAATCTTACCCGGTTTCTCCATACGTTTAAAACATCCACCCACGTTGACAATTATGGCCAAGTACAACATGGGCATGAACATATGTGCAAAATGACTTCAATGTCGACGCGCCTCTAAACCCTAACATTAAATTCATTAATTAATTCGAAGAATTTGTCCACAATTTCACTCTCTGTGTTATTCTATCGATTTTTCCAAGTGATTTTCAATGTCTTTATCTAAAAGTTGTGGGCCCAAGTGACAACCAATTTTGCGTATAAATTACAGAGTTTCGTTCTTGATAAAAGCTTGCATTTAGTACAACTCTAATGTTGATTGATTTTTCTGATTGAAATTTAGGATGTGAAAAGTAAAAAAATCCAAATATTTTCAGTATGTGAGAAGGAAACTTCTTTCTATTCCCTCAAAATATTTTGTAATCACAATTTGAATCACTTTTTTTAAGTTAGTATATATATCAAACATAAAATAGGATAAAATATGAGATAATTGAAATAATCGCAATTACTATTATGAACGCAATATGTAAATGTTTGATTTAGGATGAAACTGTTCTTTTTACCTTCCTTGTCGTACAACCTGAAGGCTTCTTTCAGTTCCTGTTGCATCGCTTCTGCATCTTCTTCCACCAGGAACCTAGCAGCAAGCTGTATAAACTCCTCAAATTCCAGTTCGCCGGAACCTAGAAACGATCAGTGTTAATAATTCTTCTACTAGAGTAACCGTGTGAGTATAACATACAATTATCTAGGTTCAGGCTACATTTGCAGAACTCACTATTAGACAAACGCAGTTGTAAGATGAGCGAGATACTTTGAAGTGTAATAGAAAATCTTACATTTTCGTAACTCGCCGAACACGTTTGTTATCGTCTCTCTCATTTTCAAAATTGAAAACTCTTCCAATAAAATGGTTCCTCCCGTATTCGCCATTTGTGTATATTTTTACAATTCAAGTTATTAATTTCTCAGAATCTATTCGACCGATTGTTAGCAAAAACCATCAAGTTCTAAGCAAGATGATCGATGTGTACGAATGATTAGAAATGAACCAATATTTACAAGCAACTTGTTGAGCCGAAACGAACAGAACAAAATAGTGAAAGTCCCTATTTAGACCAAATGGGTGCAAATTCGCTGTCGCACCTCCAATAAATGTTACAAAAGGTTATGGTTTACGCTCTGTCTTCAATAGTTTTTTAGGCATGCAAGTAATATAGCAACCAAATATTCCAATTCGAGGCGAATGATTCAAAATATATTTGTTACAAATCGAAATTTTATTAACTTTTCTCATAAAAGTGAATATATAGAATTGATCTGACGTCGGTCAACCTACTGATGTCTTGACGTCACTGATGTCCTACTTGACGTTGATGTGCCTGTACTCACCGTCTTCATCAACCTCCAGCATAATCTCGTTCAGCTGAGCCTCATCCAGACGATGTCCCAGCATCTCCAAGATGGTTCCGATCATCACTGTACCGATACATCCTTTCTTCTCGTGGTCAAAAGCGTCAAACGCCTTCTTCAGCACTGCACACAGAAAAGAATTTCATTTAACACAGTTCTAGAAGTCTGGCCAAATAGGATTCGTCACGAACATGTTCAGGGATGAACATCCTATTCTACTTATTGAGGAAATAAGGAGGGGGACACCTCAGCCCCGGCAGGGAATTTGTTTTGATTTTTCCTCTCTTTAGGAAGAACACAGTATATCCATTTTTTGTCTCTTTTGAGTTGGACACATCAACCAAATTAAGTTTTAGCAGCTTTCCAATGAGCGTGGTTAGAACCTAGTTTCTAAACTCGAAATAAGAGATAATTAAGTAGGTAATCACAGAATAGGGGCATATTTTATAGGAACAAAGCATGCTCCTATTAGTAGTAAGAACACAGGATGTGACTGAAACACAGTATATACGTTTAGTAACCACTGTATTTATTATTCGCCTATTCATGGAATTCATTAAACGTTACTAGTTATAAATAGCCGTTTTATGATTGCAAGTACTTGTGGCCCAAGGTAGGAGAAAATAATGTGGTATTTTAAATGTTTTAAATGTTGGGGAACGCATGGTACAAATTTGTAGATGAAGTACAGCATATATTTTTTCTGTTCAATACTTGGGAATGAAAAAAAGTAATTGATACGAACATATAGTACGAGAGTAATTTTAGGCATTCAATTTGGAACTGAGCTTTACTTTAATAATCTTCAACTGTGATAATCTTAAAGAATTTCACCAAGTTCATTATAATTGAATGCGAAAGTATGATACCAATATATTATCTGAATCCAGAAGGCTTTTATTTCCATAAGTACAGAGTGATTCCTGTTTCAAACCCCTTCAGTTCCCTATAGCAGTGTAACCATAGGCCTGTAGCCAAATAGAGCGCGTAGAAAAATAAAAGTAAATTATTTTACTGGTCTTACAGACAAAAATGCTGACGTTTCACTTGACATTGTATTGATGTACTTAATATTTGAATGTTTACTCACGTGCAACTTGTTCAGCGGGAAGTTCATCCTATAAAATAAAATGAATATCATTATTAAAATTTTCAGTCCACAGTATTCAATTATACTTGTGCTCACGAAGAAGTACGTAGATAAGAAAAAAAAATACAGAGAATAATGAGTGAGAAATTGGTACGATAATGGAAATCTGAAAGGTGTAAATTTACATGATGACGATAACTGTAATCAGCTTTGGTAATTTCATCAAAGCATGTCAATATTCATAACGAATATCAGAAAGCATATTTTATGAAAGCAAAATTATTTCTGAGTTTACATCAATTCTCTCTCTGTCAGTCAGTAAGTAGTAAGCTATATAACATCCTTGATGATTGCAATTATTTCATAATCATTATAGATGTGAGAATCACAGATCTCAATCAAATATTAAACTACCCAAGTAGAAGATAACATATGAGAACACTTTCAATAATTACTTAAAATGAAGATCAGTGTTTCCATCACATCTGAATTTCGATATTTTATCTCATCCGTATATTTGATGAAATCGTCCAATTTTCATCAATTCGGCATCTATTGTTTTTGTTGTCAATTCATTCAAATTGTTTTTCACGTTTAAATGATAAATAGGTGTTTCAGAGTTCCTTGCAAGAATAGCATACCAACTTCAACCTCCGCAGAATTTTTGACATCAATTAATAATGTTGTATACAACTCTTTAAAAATAGTAGCGTTAGTTTGCTGTCGTTCATGTAACAGAAGGTTATGATTATTCTCAAAATCTTCAAGAACAAATACAAATTTTGTTTAGATTATATAGTTATTATTTTGACTTGAGCAGCGAATCCATAACACCAGTTTGGGTCACTTGGCGAGTCAAAGAAGGGTGTTTCACAGCATTCCAACGAAATTCAAACTATGCACTATTGTCACCATTAAAAACGCTTAAATAACAATCCGAAACAATTCCTAGTGTCATGTGGAACATTAAAATGAAAATATGAATGAAAACTGTGGTAATGTGGTAGTTTGAAGCCTGAAGATACATTTTTCCCGCCAGAGGGAAACGATCATAATTATTTGTCTTTCACGATAAAAATATGTAAACATTTAGACATTAAGAAAGACCAGATTAAAAATTTGACATTTCCAAATAATATTTTCATAAACGTAAAAAATATATGAAAATATTGTTTCCGCTTAGTGATCACATTTGTTTTGTATCTACTCCACATATAACACACATTTCAAGGTGTATATACTTTCACACAGTGATCTCTCACGATCGTATTTAAAACAAACTAATTTCATGCTTGTTTCAATTTGTTTTCAATGAACGCCAGAACTGAATTTATATATAATACGCGAACGATTGATCCGTCTCAAAAGCCTGCACGTTCGTAAATACCCGAAGATATTTTGTTCTGATATTTATGAAATTCATCATTTCATTGCGTCGACATCGGTCGACAGCGCACAGAAATCGGTTTTGCCAAATATGGAATTCATCATGGAATTATACTGACTGCGAATATGATGTTGAACTTCATAATATTTCGGATATATTTTGAGAATATTGAAAAAAAAATGTTCGATTCAATATTGAAATATCCAGACGAAACGACCATTAATTTGTTTGTCGATTCCACTCTGATCATTAGAGTTTTAACAAAAAAAACGAATATTAAAAAAATACACTCGAATTATTCCATCGATTGTGGTTTATTTATTGTTCATTTATTGTCGATTAAACTGTTGAAACCTGTGTGTGTAAGTAATCGTACCATGTCGTCGTTGTATTGGTATCCTGCGAGCTGTCACCACGTTGTCGTACTGGTCACAACTGAAGCACTTGCACAGACTACTAAGGCCCTAGTGCACCCTACGACCATATATCACACATTCATCCTTGATCCAGTCTAAATTTACCTCTCAGCACCCTTTTTAATAAAAACTCAAATCTCAAGTCCAAGAAAAATTTTAGGAAGATCGCCATGTAGTTCTTCCGGAATTGAAACACTATGTTTAGATTGTTGACTGAAACAATACCATGTACATTGACTAGAGTATAGCCCGTGAACATTTCGGCCCATGTGATGTAGGTCAAAACTTTAATTAGCTGATTTCGAAATACCTTATGTGTATTATTATACGAGTTAGTAATGTTGTATTAAAATAAGGGAAACAAGTGAGCGTTGTAAACGGTTCCAATCTGATAAGCCGTTTGGATTCATACTTGTCACAAATAGCTCAGACATCAATTCGACCCTCAAAACACTCTCATTCCTTTATAAGTAAACACAGAAATAGAAAAAACTACACTTTCATTTTTTTAATTTTTCAGTTATAAACAACTATTATATTACTATATGAATTTTAGTAAGAGTTGAATTTTATCATGCACAACTCGCTAGGAATGAATGTGAAGTGCATATTATTCATACTGGGTATACTGACCCACTATGGTGATAAATATGATTTATTAGCGTCTCTAAACGATGAATGAGGTGTGGGAAGATGAGAGAAAGATAATTTTGAAGGTTCTGGATTGATGGGAAAGCAGCGGTTGTAACCTGCTAACCAAGTCCCACGTTTGTTAGGATGGTCGACCATGGCGGGAATCGAACCCCGGCCTCCTGAATCCTAAAGCGTGTACGTCACTAGAATACCAGTCTCAATTTAACACATTTTTAATAACATTATTATAATCTCGGCTAGATTTCACAGTCAAATTCCTCGGTCGAGAATAAGCCTGAAGATATTTGGATGCATCTTCATGACAATGCCAGCATAATTGCGTTGACGCAATCAAATAATCCCATTTCAAGATTCAGCTGCCAAACACTTGAGAGGTAATTGTCGTGGCCGTTCCATAAATTGTGAAGTTAGTTAGTGCTTAATATAGACGAAGCTTTAGCTTGTGCGTCAATTCTTCGTCTGTTGAAAGCAAGTTATTCAAAAACTTGGACATATTTCTGTAAGGCAAGTTTCATTTTAAGATTAGCGTAGCAAAGATTTTCATTTCGTTTTATAGTGGAAAAATTGGAATTAGTCAAAGTAACTAATCGACTCGAAACTTTTTCTGGACTCTGGTGTCAAACCAGAATAGTCCCCTTTTCGTTCTTGAATAAAATCGTTATTAAATAGATGGTAAATCGTTGTTGATCGTTATTGATAGATATTGAGTTATTTGTCGGAAACGTTCCTAATGTTCGTTAGATCCCTTGTAGGAGAAAATCATTTATCCATGATGGTTGTTCATCTTAACGATGAATGACTATGACGGTCCAGTTACTAGCTTATATACATTTTGAATTTGAATTTCCGTAAGTGAAAATGAGTTACAGAAAGTTTATCGTTATTAAATCAAAAACTCAAATAGTACGGTAATGATGATGATGAACAAAACAAAAAATCGGAATTGGATTTAAAGTTGATTCAAGAATAGCATTTGGGTGTAGTCATTCAATTTTTCAATCTAATCTGATAAAAATGAAGATTTCGATAGTCCCCCAATAAATAATTATTTTCAGCAGTCGTTATGTGTAAATGCCGTATAGAATATGATATTAAATAAGAAATTAGAATAACGAATTGAAAATAATTAATATACAATACAAATTGAGTTACGGTAACACCAAATGAATTCGTAACAAAATGTATGCAGCTACAGAATAATAAAAAATTGTGGATTTTTCATACTACCTGGATATCATCAAATCAATAACACATGAACAAACCAATTACAATGAAAAATAATTTAATCACAATAAATATGAGATAAGTATGCACATAACTAGTGTATAGATGGAACAAGTAAATATACCTAACCAGGCCGATGAAGTAATAAAGTGTACACTTCAATGCACGTTTGTACACTTGCGGTCACTTGAAGTGGTCATTCAGTCCACATGGAAATGCATCCTGGAGAAAATATAGCGACATCATAAATACGCACTAGAAGTTGAAACTAGCAGACAATGTACGTAAACGTAAGCACGTCCATAGGAAGTCTATGAAAAGAACGGTAAAATATGCATTGTATTTTTTTTCATTCATTTCATATAACCGCAAGTGTATATGGAATGTGTAGTATTTAAAAAATATTTGAAGATCAGATACATAGTTCGTAGTCATTGAGAAACACACATTTCCTTATAGGTTGCTGAGTTTCCTCATTGACTGGTTTCCTCTGCAAGGAAAATAATGCAATTTGTATGTGTATATATTTGGTCCCTGAATGTATTTGATACTAGATATACTTTTGTGTCCACGAAAAAAATTGGTTGTACATCAAAATAACAATCACAAATAGCATCTTCAAATTTGTATAACTTTGATATTTTTCGCTTATTTTGTCACTTATCGATTTGGATGCGATTTTACCAGGAGAAACACACTGCATCTTTCGAAATCATTGAATTCTCAACGTTTGGCGAAATTACCAACACCAAAGTTCTTACAATTATTTAGTACATAAACGACACTCTTCTTTCGTGGATTCAAGTATAGTAATAACAGTTGTCTACAGTTTTGGTTTGTGCGCCTGCATGCGTACAGGTGGGTGAAAGTCCCCACACTTCGGAAATCCTTCGGGAGGAGCAGGGAAGTCTTCATGATTGCCAACTTGGAGTACGTAGTTCATCCCGGCTGCTTGGTGATAGATGAAATGACAGTGGAACATCCAGAAACCTGGAGCAGAAACAGGAGTAGCAATTAACAAGACAGGGACATTCTGTAGACTGAGGAAGCATCTTAGGTCAGCATCATCACAGGTGATGCATTCTATATAGGAGAATTGACGGTAAATAATTATCTACAATTTTGAATTAATATTCTTGAAAGGAGAGGGACAAAGACAGAAACAGAGCATGAGAGAGAAAGAGAGAGGGAGAGAGAGATAGATAGAGAGAGATGGTGGAGATGGATTTTTTGAATATATCAAACATAGGCCTACATCTTGTTCACACTTTCGAATTTTATAGGGTGGCTCCATTATTGTCATTCATAAGTAAGCGCTAGATAGCTGTAAAATGTACGTTTATATATGTACGTTATTTATGTACGTGTATAGGCCTAACAAGTCATTGCGGCATGTGGAAAAAATTTAATCCATATCGTATTTCAATAGACATACATGAAAAACGATTAATCGATCAATTAAATGTGAGAGGAATAAAAATAATGCCAATAATATATTTTGCTAGCATCGAAAATTTTCATGATTTATTAAGTAACTCGTCAAAAAAAAACACATTTAATGTCTCGTTATCCTAGTTATATCCACGAGAGGTGAAATCTTATATCGACCGTCCCCCTATTTCACACCACTAGCTCACGGATGGTTCGAGCCTTCATCTCTTGCGGAAACAGGTATAGTGGTGACGTCATATCTGTTATCATGTGCAATCACACACGCGTTTTACAGATCGTCTTCAATCAGTACATTCTTGGTCCAAATCTGTCATTCCGCGGCTCGGCCAGGTTTCTCTATACAGCTGTTTCCCATCACTACCGGCCAGAGATGCCAATTCAACATGTTTTCTATATGCGACTTTCGCAAACAAATCTATTTTAATGACTTACTGAAAATAAACTATTAGACTCAAAGGTAGGTATAACTTTCGCATAATTATCCATACTAATATATTACATTACGGAGCGTCTGGCCAACTTGAATTACATAATTGGATGAGTGCAAGAGAAGATTTTTTTTATCAACATCGAGAACTTGACACAGAGCCATTGTTGCCCTATGAAGGATGAGAGTTTAGGATCGTTTGAGCAGGGCACCACAAGGGCAATCTTACCACACCAAAGAAATAAATGGCTCATTGTAAAAATGATGGTGGTAATTGGTAAGAAATGAAGAAATGAAAATGAAGAACAATTCAAAAATCTTTTTGGCAAAATGCTTTCAATCTCCTTTCTGAATATATCTTCTCTTCCTTCATCTGTTCTACATTTCATATTTTTTTCACTAAATTTTACGTATTTACCAGGGTTGTCGGCGATGAAGCGGACGACGGCGTACCCCGCAGCCGGGACAGCGACGGTATCCTTGGCCGTCGGTGCCCGATAAGCCAGACTGTTACGAGGCAGTTGAATCCTTCCAGACGACAGCTGTTTCAGGAGTTTGCTGATGTTCTGGTCGGTGGTGAACAGTCCTGTAGACATGACGTGGAACTCGTGGCCGTGCAAGTGGAAGGGGTGTGTCAAACCACGTGGTAGGGGTGCTGAAAGAAAACCCGAACGTTTACAATTAGTGTTTTCCTAACAGCGTGGAACGATCAGAAAAAACGTATTTCTGCTCTTTAATATGAAAAACAACTTTAAGAACGATTTTCCAATACCATGGGATGAAGGCAAGATGGTTTGGGAATCTGAGAGCACCATCACCGGGGATTTGACCAAACTCGAGCGTGATGGTGCTCGCGGATCAGGTCATTATGTTGAGTCAGGAGTTACTAGGTTATGTTCGGTGATGTCAGGTTCGGTCAGGTTGGGTGAGTTAGTCAGTTGGGCCTTTCTGGTTCAAAAAACCAGAACAAATCAAATTGAGGTTATTTTTTTCATCTAGCTTTCATTTGTGATCGTCAATCATCAATTAAGCAAATAATAGAGCCGTTAAGATGAAGGAAACTTACATTCATCAGCGAAGACCATTTCGACAACGGCTCCAAGAGGCACTTTGACAAGTTGCAAACATTCACAGTATCCCTTGTCGCATCCTGTTTTTCCCGACAGCGTGTCCTTACAGAACGCCCCTGGTGGTATATCTGACAACTGGCTGAGGAGAGGCGAAGAGGGCAACACGTTCGAGATGTTGTTAATCATTGCACCGACTATCATCGGCACTGGAGGCTCTAAAAAATACAAAACGAGATCATTTTTTTTTTCATTGTATGGAAATATTTCGAGGTAAGTAAAGGTATATATATATATATATATATATGAGTAGGTGGTCTCGATCAGGCACTTTCCATATTCTGAATATTCTGTAAGTCCGATTGTGAGTTGGTCTGTGCTGTGTCCACTGATTATATTGTGACTCAAAATATGATGGTTAGTGATTGGATGTTGATTTTATTGGTTATTCAAAATCGCGCAGTGTGTGTAACGTCACGCACTCGCTATAAAAAAAGCTCCTTAGTGTACTGGCATAATTTATATTATTATGCAGGTAGTGCAGGTAGAAGCACAAGTTGTTATACGTGGCTTTCGCTCTTTTCTCACTACCTGTATACAATATATTATCACCTCTGTATGAAACCATCATGAATAAATTGTTTTTTTTAACTAGTTTCTTGGATAATTATAGGGTGTAACTCACGGAAAAATCGGTGGTAAGACTCTGTCTGAAACAGATCCTTCTTACTGAAAGCATGGAAACCGAATCCTACGATAAGCCGGATGTCCGGTTCCGATGCCATCAGCTCGGCCGGTACAGGTAGTACACTGATCAGCTGATCAACGCAAATCCCTTTGTGATGATCATTTCCACATTTCACGTCCAGAGGATTCAGCGTCTGCAACATAAGATTATTAGTACATGGGCATGTGGGAGTCTTAGTTTGACTATTCATTCGAAGAGGGTGTCTACTTATTCATCTCATGCAGGATATTACCAACGACAAGACCAAGTCGCAACCAAGTCCCAAGTTAGCCTTATTATTAGAGTTAGTGGGAACAAATAACATGGATAAACATGGAGGTAACCACTTCTAACTGCAAGTTAGAGCTACTCCCAACTTACTAATTACTGCAATCAATAGATGTGACACTCGTTCTGACGTGAATACTTAATTACACAATTAATTTATTATGTATCTCCGAATTTAAACGTGTTGTTCTCTCCACATAAAAATGAAAACTGTCATATTTATGGGAAATAAAGACTGTTATCAAGTGAAAAAGTGATAATATGACATGTAATATGTCATAATATGTCATGACATAATATGTAAACTTACAACTTTGCTTGATGACGTGTGGTAGCCCACGTGACCAGGATGAGGCGATGGTGGCTCTTCATGCGTCGATCCCACGTACTTCAGAACAGCTACCTGATGTATTTTCAACGCATCACAAGGTCCTATACCTTTGATGTGGATCCAGTAAGAAGACACTCTCTCATTTGCCTCAAGTACAAAGTCGTATCGCTCCCCTAGAACGTTACAAGATCAGCAAGTTACTTTTTAATGTACGTCCACACACCGTGTGGGATACAAAAAGTTTGAAATAAACAATTTGTTAGTTTAGTACATTGAAGCTATCCGTTTTGTTCATCAGAACAAAGTGCAATGTGACTCCATTATGTGACTGGGCTGAAGAGAGACGGGTTATGTGGAATAGTCACATTGATCGCATGGAAGAAAACAAAATTGTTAAAATTGCTAGACAAATTTCCAAAAGGTCAACGTAGTGTGGGAAGACCAAAAGGAAGATGGCGAGACTAAGTCATTGATTCCAGTTTAAAAAACAAACCAAAGGCTTAGGAAGGAAGTAGAAGAAGAAGATTTCCTGTCACACGGAATGCCGTATCAAACCTTAAATACACATTCCCTATAGTGGATGTGACTACATTCGTATCCCCTCTCCCTTCACCCGTGTCTCTGCCTAGATTCAGGCTAGGAGAACGCCATACTGAGCATCGAGTCTCTCCGACTGTGGATCTGTGCTTTCGCCTCTGTTACAATTCATGAAGTGTGGCATCATCAAGTTCAGACTGTGCGAACTGAACGAGTACAATCGAATGCCATAACTTATAAAGTTATACCCATTACCGTGGCTGTATGTGAGATAGGCTACCTACCCGCCATGAAGACGATTTTATCGACTGTGACAGGTTCCACAGGTGTCGCGTCGGTCGCTATCAGTTGTAATCGGTGCTTCTCGATGGTGAGCTGCGCAGGACAAACGAGGCACATTGCGCCGATCAACCGGAACCGGAACCTCTCCCCCGGTATCACGCGGTATTCGGCGTACGGCGTCCTCGAGGTGATCCCCATGCCGAATGGCCTGGGGAAGAACGAGGGGAGCGGGGGTAGAATGGAGGAGAACGGAGGGAAATAAGGCGTTGGCTGGTGTATGGAAAACGGGGAATAGTGATTGATGAATATTTACTGTGTTCGACAAGGAATTTATCAGTGGTTTTGAGATGGTTTTTGAATTGTGATGAAATACAAAGTTCAGAGATTGATAGAAACACATGGATATTTTTATTAATTATCTATAGATAAGTATATAATTCGGCCTGTTTTGACTAATCTAATGTTCTTCATTTTTCATTGATATAGGTCTTCTGCCCAATGAAAAATTGTTTTTAGGTGAACATTTCTAGAATTATAGAATATAGTTAACATGTAGAGTTGGAACTGAAAGAAAAGTTCGTCTTCTGTTTGACTTGTTGGATCCTTCGTAAAATTACAAGGTTACGTACAAGGTTCACTGATTAGCCAGGTAGAAAAAGGACTTTTACTTTGAGTTCAAGCTCTATGTATTCATGGATAACAATCACAGGAGTGGTATAAATATATTAATTGATCCCATGCTACTATATTTACCATATATCTGCCTTTCCCGTTGATAAGATATGAGTCAGGATTCTGTCCGGAATTCTGACGTCGCAGCCCCGGAAACCTCTGGTTGGCGTCATCGTGAAGCCAATCAGTGACGAGCATGACGTGAGAGCGCAGGTCATGGTCGTAGAGGTAGTTGTTCGGATCACGCTCCCAAGGCTGACGCACGGTTAAACTACCGACAATCCCATCTAGTTTCTGCAAACCTGGCAACATATTAACACACTTCCTGTTTTACTTTCAGATGTTTTCAACTTTTCAGTATTTACTTTTCACTTTGGTTTAGAAACATATTTAAATGGTGATACAGTATGCTTGTAAATTGAAAATGAACACATTTCATACTCATGAGGCTTTCTAGGATGATGAATGCAAACTGACCTGCCACAAGTGTATTCATATTGGGAAGCTAATTTCTCAGTCATCAAGGTACAAAAATAAAATATCTAACCAAGAGTGATAACAAATTAATCCGCTAACTATTTTTCAATCCTGTAACTATCAATTTGTAAAACTGGGCTAAAGTAGCAGTGACGGTAAGGGTCCTGACTCCTGAAGTCAGGATAGTGCGTGAAGTAGTGTGTCGTTACCATCGTGCGAGTGCCAGAAATGAGTGCCGACATTGTTAGCAGTGAAGTCGTATCTGAATGAAGCACCTTCGTTGATCGGACACTGTGTTACCATGGGCACGCCGTCCATGTGCTGCGTGCCTCTTTGGAAGAGACCGTGCCAGTGGATCGTCGTGGTACGACCGGGCATCACGTTCTTCACGTCGACAACAATACGGTCGCCATGACACACCTGCATGAACACACAACAATAGCGATAATCACGATTAGATTCTTGATGACGTCAGTCACTTCACAAACCAGAGCCACATTGATTTCTTGAATATATGCTCATTTTTACTAGGACTACGATGGATACGCAACTTGGACTTCTCCTATGGTCTCCAGCTGACGATCATTTTCAGTGCTATAACAAACCTCGATGCCACCTATAGAAACTCCATTGACGCCACCTAGATCGCTAATATAAGCTAGCTACAGGACTCTGATGGCCTAACTAGTCGATCTCAGTGACTGAGATCGGTTTCATAGACCCAGAACCACGTCGCCCTCAGTTGCGTATCTATCGTAGATAGCTTTAATCCTAGATTTGTGTGACACATTAGAATCAAGAAGACTGTTTTCGAACATTTCTTGTCCGAAATGAGTATAAAAAATAAAAAATAGATTTGTGGTTGATGTTATATCACAGAATCGCGGGCGGAGAACGTATAGTTGCCACCCTCCATAGCTCAGTCGACTATGGCACAGCTTTATGAAATGAAGTCACCGCTGGGTTCGGGTTCGAGTCCTGCATATGGTATGGATGTTTCTGAACGTCCTTTCACTTATAATAACTCCATAGTTCATATAGCTATTTATGTTAGAATCCCTTCTCCCTTCGAGTTGTTGCTATGGCTTTTTGAAAGAGTTCTTAGTAACAATATATTACATTTCTCATCTGGAACGAGTCGGTATTATTTGAACTGATTGATAATTTGTCTTAACATTTATCCACTCGCCTGTATGGAAGGACCCGGCAGTCTCCTGTTCACTGTTAATATCCCTCGCTCGTAGCCATCAGCTGTGACGCACTGAGGATCTGAACACGCGGTCTTGTTCGTCGGGCAAGTGCCACACGCCCTGCAACACAAGAACCATGGTGTCGTGATTTCAGTTACTTCGTCGCGTGAAACTCACTCACATTTATTTCACTTCCAATTTGACCAAAGAAATTGAAATATTTATTATAAGTATGGTCTAGAGGACGCATCATAGCTACTGTTCATCTTGCGAGTTGGAAGCTACCATTTTGATGGCCAAAGCCACTTTTTTGTTTTTTTCATAGACTGCATTCGTGTGTAGGTGTACATTATTTGTTAATGCTGGTTTTAGTTTTACATTTTTATCATGATGTATCTTAAAATGACTGAATCAACACTTGATGTGACCGCAAGTGTATGTGGTTGTTTCTTACTGTCCCATAGTGTGATACTGTTCGATGGTGAAGCGATAATAGCATATCCTCGGTTTGTCTCCTTCGATACAAGGTCGATCACACCTGTAGTTATCGACAGCTCGTCCAGATCGAGAAGATGCATCGTCTTCCAGTCGACCCGCAGCGTCCGACTGTAGGAACTCTTCCAACTTATCTCCCTCCAACTCCAGTAGGCTCTCTGCGAAACATGTCAGTACACCATTTAGGCTCGGGTGCTACACAAGTTTTGATTATTATTTGTGAGAGGCAGAACTATAAGTGAGATAGTAGAATAGATTGACTCTATTTTTTGGAAAAAATCGATTACACTATTCCTTCTCTCTCATCGCTGTCCAAAACACAATATGATGATGAAAAAACTCTCATCTCGAACCACATCTCAAATCAAGAATGGAAGAAGTAATAAATATAAATTGAAAAATTTTGACACACTGTTAATCTATGATTAAATTTTATGAAAAAATTCCCTCAAGATGGATATTTTATGAAATTAAAGTCAACAACAATACAAGAATATAGACAATTGAAGAAATGGTGGAAAATTGACTGAAGTAGGTCCTATACTTGTTTTTCAATTTGATAAAAATGCGTGATAATAATTCACTGGATTTGCTTAAAAACTATATGAAAAATAAGATGATAAAAAAGTGATCAAGTGAATCAATTATAATTAGATCACCCTGTACATTACCTGAATTATGCTCAGCGTCAACATTAGAACAATAAATTAGTAACACCCCTAAAATAATCCCGACTATTTTGTCCATCTTGGTCCACGGTCCTAATACAACTAACTGATTGATTGAGGTGAATCTATTATCGTCCTCTAACTGTAAGTAAAACTAACGGCTCCTCTGAGTCATTGTGCGTGTGCTACATTACATTAATTGATTATTATTTATTCAAATAGTTTATGAGAGAAATCGTATTGGGAAGAATTATAAATATAATATCTAGATGAAAGTGAAACATAAAGTTTGGATTATGAAAAGAGCGGTAATCAAGGGCTATACCATCGGACAACCGATAGCCAACTCCCAGTAGCAACGAAAGTTTTTTAATTGAATGCGTATTTAATGAGTATTTAAGAGCTGTGGCTCAAAATAGACTACACGATGACAGAATATTCTCTGGGGCGTTTTTTTTTTTTTTTGTAAAATGAGTTATATCACTCCTATAAAGTGAATATAACTTCTATGAGTTCTATGAGGTTCTATATCACTTCTATCTAGAAATATATAGAACCTCCTTGAGGTGACGTCACTGCCAATACAGATGACTCAAATGGAAAGACGGACCAAATAAATCATTATTGTTCACCTTTTTATGGAACCGTAGGCGCTATATTGACATAGGATTCACTCCTAGAGATGGTCCCGGGTTAAAATTATTGATGACAAATCAGTTATAAGTTAGGACTATGAAATCATAGATAATCATTCAAGATTATGCCAAACAAGACAATAAAAACTGATTCCAGTCTACTTATTCATAATTCCTTCTACCCCAACTCATCATGTAGTGCTGACCACTAGAAAGCACGTGCTGGACTGTGCGTTGTGACTAGCGGTCGATGTAATGATTCAGGTACCTCATTTTGGAAATATAGAACCAAAAATGTTTGGTTTTGAAGGTATTGACTAAGTTATTGATTGTGCGTACCTGTTGATCATTTGATTGGATTTAAATAATCCAGAAAGAGTAGATTCAACATTTTTCTTCAAATCAGCTGACAGATTTAAGTTTTTTCGGTATATAACGTGAAACTATACTTTAAGCCTGGGCCTAGATGGGACCATCGAACCCACATTTTCTTTCTCATTTTTTTCTTATTTCTTATTTTTTCTTATTTTTTATCACTTCATTTTCTAAAGCTTAGCTGAATGAGCTCCGAGGGCGGATATTTTTCACATTTCACCATTTTTCACCCTTGATTATTATGGGGTATTTCAAACTTTTTGAAATGATATTTCTCAAAATGGTCAACCGATTTTGTTCAAAAACTATGTAGTATTAAAAAAGTTGGTTGATCACATTGATATAATTACGATTGAGCCAATCTATCATCACATTTTTTTTAAGATGATTTTTTCAATCCGAAAGTAAATGAATGATATTTTTTATTCGTCTTTTGACACTCAGATTGTATATTTTTTGCAGCAGTTAGGAATCAGTGAATACTTTCATGTCCTGACTACGCCCCTTTATCCGTACGCTGTCGGAACTACGTTACCAATAAAATACCAACCCACCACAATTGAGTTTCTTTGTTATTTTGTTGGTCAAAGTGTTCGTTTGTATCACAATGGAGTCGTTCAAACCTGTTATTCTGTCAAAGTATTATTATTCCGTGTATTTCAAGTGATATTTCCACTCTCAACATGTCAACTATTATTCGTACATATTTTACAATTTGCAGTTTACTCGGTAATTATTTTCCTTGAATTTATTTTCACATTATCGTTATATTAATGTGAAATGCAGTGATGTGGTCAACCTTAACCAAGCTAGACGAATATGCTACTGTTGAAGTTACACCACCTGCTCTTCACGGTTCAGTGCAGTGTAGTTCAGTTACACAATTTTTATACCAATATTATTAGACCCTCATTTACTGGACAACAATTTACTCATTCATGCTTTATGTCACATCAATAAATGAATTAATGTTTCAATGAATGGAGTTTGTAATCATGCAAATAGTGAACATAAATTATTACAAAATATTATACCTGTAATTTGAAAGTCTGAGCAATCAATGCCCTATACAGCCCTAGGAAATTGATTGTATAACTAGGTCCAGTATAGGCCTAGTTACAATTTTACTCACCGCCTAGAAGAACCTGCCTAAGCCTGGGCAATGTTATATTAAAAATATGAATACTTATAGTTGGGCTATACGTAATTGATTTCTGACTGAGACTCACATGTATTTTTCTAAAATATTTATAGGGCCTACGTATAATTTGCATACTTTGGGCAGTATAGACACAATGAAGATTCATGTGGGCTTTTGGTTACTGGTATGGCTGTAGGCTTACTGCCCGTGCGCATACTGCTTGATGATTTGGTTTAGGATTATAAATACATTTTTCATTTATATTATTTCAAATTAAACAGGGCCTACCTCAGAATAAGCCTATGCCATTAAGTATATAGGAATGCCTATGCTGGTTAGATTTTTCAGGCCTGATACTGTAGTAGAGGAGTAAATATATTCGCACTTTTCTGTACTTTTCACTGAAAAAACTACTACCATTCAAGTAGTATCAACAGTAAAGTCACAAAGTGCCCACTAAAGTATGGTACAAGTTTACCTGTGGAATAATTAATGGTATGGACTCAATTATTGTTTTCTGATTAATCTACTCTGAATTCACTAATATGGGCTCAACTCAACACACATACAATCAGGTAATTTTGTGTTTGAGTCTCATTTAATAATCGTGCATCATGATATTTTGCAACAGTCCTTATAGTCAAAGTATTGTGAGTGCAGGTGGATCAGTATGCGTGATGTCGAGTGATCGGCCAATCAATTGGAGTCGAGTTTCCACAAGCAGTGAACGTCAGTACTCTTTTCCTGCTTACCTCGACGTCTCGAGTTCTCAATGCGATCTTACGGAAGACAGCTGTGATGTTGCATGCTGCAGCGATCCGGTAAGTTCATTTAATGAGTCCATTTGATCCGAGATAAAGATGTTGTAAGATTTCTTTGTCGCAAGACGTAAATGAATAGTTCAAAATTACATACCGGTATCAGATTAGTGGTTTGACTAACCTTCCAACATATAAATCGAAAGTGGTTGGAAGTTGTTTACAACCACCAACCAATAGGCCTGCAAATCCATAAATATTGACATTCTCACCCATTTTATGCTTGAAACGTTTCTAAAGCAGCACAGCAGATGTTGTTTTATGAATTTATTGGTAGGCTCTAAATAATTTTTCCTCATCCACCCAGCACATGCTCTTTGTTAGTTGGGAAGCGAGGCCCACCGTCCTCTTCACAGAAGTTTTCGTGTGGTTTCTCTCTGTAGCCCAGACTAATGCCAGGATAGGTCCTAAAATATAAGCTATGACTGCCTCCTCCCCACTATTCTTCCCATTACCGGTGCCTAAGAAACCTTCAATTCATCATTTAATTAATCATTCATCTGACGTCGATAGATTTGTGTGATTATTGCTGTTTGATGTTAAACCCCTTTACAAATAAAAATGGATACTGAGATGGGTGGACCAGAGGGTTCCAAAATCAGATCTAAAATGTATGCATGTCGCTTTTTTAATTTGCTGCCTACGTATCATAAGCTAGCAATTTCTATTCTATATTTCTTCTCTCAATATTTCAATTTATTATTTCATAGCATGAAACACTTGACAATTTTTTAATTTAGGCCTATGGTAATATTTTGGATTTCCATCTTTGATTGAGTTTGCATTTGTACAGGATTGCTCGGAAGATCAGAAGTCTAGCTTTGAGTGCGCCGGAGATTTGCCCGATATCGGAATTCTTCCATCCTGGAATTGTCAGCACCAGTCGTCGGACAGTAATAGCTTCTGGCTGCCGCTTCTCTGCTACGTACTCACCAATACACCGTACCTCGGCGAGTACTTCACGACGGAAAAAAAAATAGAATCGCTTACACAACTTGACAAAGCAATTAGCAGTAACAAAGCTTACAACTTCAAGCAAGTTGGTCGATTTAACGATAGTGAAACGAAGCATTACAGGTACGGTACGCCTGTCAAAACTCGGATACAGCTTGGAAATAACATCTTCGAAACGGATTATCTTAAAATGCCGAGAAATGTCATTGACGGTAGTCTCTGTTCAGACTCGAACCTTGTAAGATATTTAGAAAACATTGACTCTAAATGTATACGGAAGATTACGGAAGAAAACTGCGATGATAACTCGTATTTTAGTGCTGTAAATTACTTGGTGTTTGATAATTCAACAAATGTACCAGTGAATTTCTCAATTCCACATTTAAGTCGAGACAATCTAGCAGAAAATTCAACTGTTGCAACAGTCATATATTCATGTTTTGAAAATGGTTCTAACTATTTAACGTTCTCGAAGAACAATCTTAGGAAAGTAGCGGACGTGAAATTGTACGACGACTCAAATGACGGTTTTGTTTGCTCACAAAATTCAGTTGATCTACAACGCTCTTTCTACAACAAAAGTTCAGAAAAGTGTCAGAATGTGATTGTGTCTGTAATGTATGACTTTTTGTGGAACAATTCTAAAATTGTCAATCTGACGGCTTTTTACGTGTTGGCAGATATTCCGCTTACTCTCACCTCCAGTATCGATAGCCAATACACTGTCGACACTCGAAAACAACAACAAAGCAAAGTGAATAACGAGACTGATTTATATGTTACCCAACGCTTTGTTGCAAGATTTGAGCATTACAAGAGCAGTGCAGAAGACAAGTTGCACAGACAACGATCTGGTAACCCTGGATACGAAATTGGACGGCCAGTGTTGTCTTGGACGCTGAATGGTAGCAACGAGACACTCGTCGAGGAAGCTGTGTTTGCCGTGTGGAGTAATGGTGAGTGAGAAACTGTAGCTTGAACCTGTAGCTTCTTTTGAAAACGATCTCTGTAGAAGAGTTTGTTTATAGTAGGCTTCCCTTTCGATATCATAAAGTTATGTCCATCAACCGATTATTTTTGTGTCCATCGATAGATAACTGTCAATTGAACGTTAGGCCTACTACTGAAAAAAATGATTAGGCTAACTGAAGAAATAATTGGCACTAGAAAACAAAAATGTAGCGTCTACCAGTAATTGAATAAACACCAATCACAATACAGGTCTGTATGTCCAAACAATTAGGCTCACATATTTAGATTCAAAAGAAGGTAGACCTCGCCTACATTGATACGGTACTAACCCTCACCCATTTGTCTTGGAAGCATAGCGCTAACGTTTGAACGGAGATTCAAAACATCGTTAAATAACTTGCCAGTTAATAGTTCTAGTCAATTAATTGATTTCAATTGATTACTGGCTGTTGCTGACTGATGAGTGATATATTGCCTCTGATTATTGATCAATCAGGCCTAATATCGGCAGCTCTAATCGGCAGCTCTGATCGGTTCTCCAGATTCTAATATACATTGGAAACATTTTATTTCATATTTTCCAACATATTACGGTTACCATATTACGCTTAGTCTCTGGAACTCACATCTAGAATACTGTTACTACGATTCACAATGTTGCGATACATATATGGGAATGTTCTCAACTGGTTGTACCTATACGTATCGTGAAATGCTATAAAATGATAAAATGCTGAAAATAATAGATGGGAATGCTATTTGCGCTATCATGTGTAAACGTCATAAATTGGTGTAACCTTGATTGCTTACTTGGAAATACGGGTCTTGGAAATTACACTTCTTTCATCCAATAAACTCTAAATCAGTCTTTTATTATTCAACAATAAAACTACATAACCAAAATGTAAGCTATCTTATCTTGCTAGTACAGCTGCTACGTGAAAGCACCACAAGCATACAAGCTGTGGGTGGCTAAGTTTAATTGTATACACAAAAGAAGATGGTGACTAGAACAAGACAAAGAATGGACGTTGATCATTTTATATTTTGCTCAAGCCGCAGGCGATCAAAAATGCTCGCGCAACCCACGATAAAACAGCCGTTTCTGTACAGATGGTTTGTGATTGGCTAAAGTTTTCACAAACATTACAACAACAAAAAGTACAAGCACTTTCGTTCTTAAAATGTTCTATAAATATATCTAAATAACTTCTTGTTTTATCATAGAAGATGATGTGTATCGTTCTTTTATCATTCTTATTCTTTGTCAAATTGCAATCGATTGGGTGGCACTTTTCATGGATGGGTATATATATTTCTGGTTCTCAAGTGTCAAGTTGGCCACCTTCTTCCCTAGATACAAGCACATAGATGTTTAATTAACTGGGTATTGATATCACAACAACATCTCGCTAAATGGTGACGTCGCACAATAGAGTGTATCATACATCACACATGTAACACGAAACAAAACTTCCGAAGCACGAAGCACAAAAATTACTTAGCTTAGGCCTATGTAATACCGGTACACACTAATAAAAATTAAGATAAGACTAATTGTAGGCCCTACTGATTTTAATATTTGTGATTTTTATCCTGTAGATGAATTATATATATCGAAAATAGAACATTTGTATGGGGTATGGTCGACAGTTTTTCAGGAGAAATGGGAATTATTGGGGGGATGTACTGAGAAATTCTCGATAGGGGATCACATTCACCTTAATTTGAACATATTGCAGACAAATCCTATTGATGCAGAACAGGAATGTCAAATGATGGAAATTCAATTGTCAAGTCATGGAAAAAGCTTATCCCAAGTTACCGACCAGCATGATGTGGATGGGGTGGAAAACGTTGGCGTTGCAGTTAACACAGTGCTTCACCGCTTGGAGCAATTTCTTTACAACACTCCAGCTTGTCCAACATTATACGTGACAAAGTGGACTCCCTGCTGTATGGATAAGGTGACTCCCTGCTGTATGGATGCGGTGGCAACGGCGGCGGACACTAGAAATATAAACAAAAACTTATTGGTATCCCTGTCAAAAAGACCGTTAATAAGAAGGAAGTTACATCAAAATTATATATAAATAATTATTTACTTGGGTTTAAATGCAATAATTTTTTGGAATCACAGCTTGATGCGTAGCAAATTTGAGATGAATAATCGTTCACCGCTCAAAAGCTTAGAGCACGGCAACTTTGAAGTGTGTGTGAGATGTTTGTTTCAATAGGCTATCAAATGTGTAAGCATTAGAGTTCTGCGTAAACATTACTTTTTCAATGTCTCTTCTGACTCTTGTGAATAGTATGAACCTGATGAAGGAAATAGTTTGTAAGATAAAATTCGATGAAATAAACAAACCTCAAAAGAGTCCATTGATGTCTTCAAAACATTTCCATGAACGCCAGTTGAACCGTCCCCGTCGAACATCGTTCTGACTTTCGCCTTCATCTGATCCAACCTCCACTGCATCAGTTGCCTCTGTGTAGGCTCCACCGCTGATACGTAACTCGTAGCACTACTTCTTCCTGTAGCCGTACTCCCATCCAGTGACACATTCCTAGCATATTCCGTGCGACCGCTGCCACTACTCATCGTGCCAATCGTGCCCAGACGCGACCGATATATGCTACTCGTCAAACTGTTTGTCTCTTTGTCGAGTCCTTTCGGTAGCACGATGACGTCGGCCGCTCGGTGTTGAACGACCACTACTCGCTTACTACCTCTGAGAATGGCGGGATTGTAGCGTATGATGAGGAACACCCCTGCTGCACATACTATCCCGCATAATAGCATTGTGGAGATTCCCACCCCCAACACAATGGATTTGTCCTCGTTTGCTAACCAAGTGCGTTTCTCTGCACTAGGACGCGTGGTCAATGCTTTACAGTTGTAAGGCGACGCCTCTTTATCGTCTCCAAGAAGAAGACAGAAAGTATATGTTTTACTCGGTGCTAGGCCCCTGTACGGCACACTGCCCGTTGCGCGTGTAATGCACGTATGATTTACATATTGTATTGTGTCTTCATCGTTGATTCTCAGTAAAGTACCCGTCAGGTTTCCGATATCAACAATAGCTAGTCCGTCGTCTGTTTCTTTGACATGGAAAAAGTCTGCTCTAGGGAATGTGAGCAAGGCTAGCAATCGGCGTGTTGGATGTTTTAGCAACTGCGGTCTTTCCCTCTGCGCTATTAAATATAGGTACGTGTTATTCCTCACTTTCTTTGATTTGTAGTCGAAACATTTCACTGTTATCGTGCCATTCTCAAGTGGAGGTGACGTTGTAGTGGTCGTTTCCGTCGTTGTAGTGGTCTTTTCTGTCGTTGTCAGCTCGTTTGTAGTCGTTGTTGTGGTTTCAGTAGTTGCGTCAGGGTCTGTTGTCACATTCCCACATAGGATAGCATCTTTCAATGGAATCCCATAAACTGGTGTCTTGCATATTGGTATATCCATTACCATATTTGGATACGTTGTCATCATTTCTTGTAGCCAAAGCAGTGAGCAATCACAATGCCAGGGATTATTTGCCAACGCGATTCTAAATTGAATGTACCTGTCACTCGACATAACCATGAAACCGTCCAGCGTTCCGTTGTAAAGTGTTGTCAACTTATTATCATCAAGGTGTAATAATTGGATAGTACGACTGATGCTTTGAAATGCTTGCGAGTCTACTGACTTTAGTGACGTTGACTGGAGATAAACACTTCGAACATAACGTAGACCTCTGAATATATCCGATGATAGTCGAGACAAGTAGGTATTGTAACGTAGATCTACTATTTCCAGCGTAGTTAATTCCTCGTAGTTTGTAAAATTAGCTATCATGGTTTCTGTTGCTTCTGGCATCTCCAAGAACTGGAATGAAGTAAGTGACTGACTGAGGGGTTCTAATATGTTAGCTTCGATGGTATCGAGATAGACATTGTTTCTAATTTCAAGGAGTTTTAGACCTTTAATTCCTTGAAATGTGTTCTCCGTTAGTGTTTTAACGTTGAAGTTAACCAGTGAAAGACGTGATGAGTACTTCGGGTCTCGGAACTGTATGTTGGCGAATGCACGATCTTCAATGAAACGGAGGTTGCTGTTGCGGATTTCTAGTATCTTGATAAACTGTACAGGTAGCCAACCTGGAGATAGAGTGTTGTTCGGGAAATTTGAGTTGTTAATGATGAGCTCGAATTCGCCATCGCATTGTG
The DNA here is from genome assembly GCA_907164805.1 of Brachyptera putata. NCBI lineage: Eukaryota > Metazoa > Arthropoda > Insecta > Plecoptera > Taeniopterygidae > Brachyptera > Brachyptera putata. Next base: position 25,590,477 of record OU015464.1, on the reverse strand, counting down.
ACTGAAAAGTAATTAATAGTGCATGTTTCAGTTCATTGAATAGGGTCCATTAGGGTCTAGGCGTACTAATTATGTGTGTGATTATTTATTGTGATTGCTACATTCTGTCTTATCTTGATGTCAGCATCCATTCTTCAACATCTTCAAAGTTTAGTTATAACACTAGTGCTGCAGCATAGTGCTTCCATTGGATAATACCTTGCAAACGACATGATATCGCAATTAGTTGCCATCTAAACAATGACCCAATGAAATTTAAGTTGAGATGAGGTCATGCAGGAGCGGCTTTCGTAGTACCGATAAACAATCGCTGAGAGGTGCAGTTCAGAAAACCTGAGTGAAATTGGTCGAAGCAAAATAGAGACATCCTTCCCATCAAAAAATTTATAAACAACAATATATTCACCTGTGTTTTAAAAAACCAAGCTGTCCCTAACCTGTGACCAAAAGTCTTCACATATTATTCTTTATATGTACACAAAAGTACTGTGGGATGGATTCAAACCCTGCACCCTCACACCGAAAGCACACATCGTATCGATATGTTGTAGTGAGCTTGATCGGAAACAGTGTTACGAGAGGATGTGTGACCGCTATTACATTCAAGTACATACTGGTAGCAAAAACCTAATAAGGTTCATAATCCCTCGGGTTTACGTATAGTTGTTTGTTGTACTATGGTACCCGCAGTAGGGATTGAATGAAAATACTGATGTCTAAAGTGTTCTTACCTGAATTAAGTCCATGTAACTCGCAGCGACTTCTCCGGGATTTCCGTCAAGGATGTCCGTACATTCAACTTTGCACCCCGCGTCGCTCGAACACTGTTCGATAGCGTTGTACGGCTTTCGATCTCCCAGCTGACCGCATAATTCAGCGTCAATCAAGGGTATCGGAGGATCAGTGACCGGAGTCGCACACAGTGGTATATCCGTCACCATATCGGGATACTCGCGCATCATCTCTTGTAGCCATAGCAACGAGCAATCGCAAGTCCAGGGGTTGTCTCCTAATGCGACTTGGAACCGATATTTACTGTCGGAGGTGATTGGTAAACCGTCAAATGTCCCATTGGGTAGAGTTTTTAATTTGTTCATCGAAAGATCCAATAACTGTATCGTTGATCGAATACTTTGAAAAGTTCTGCTGTCTATGGTCTTTAGAAACATTCTACCCAGATAAAGACTACGAACGTAGCTAAGTCCTCTGAATATATCTGAAGAAATACTTGATATTTCAAGATTGAATTGTAAATCCACTATCTCTAGACTGTTTAGCGGTGTATTGTTGGTAAAGTTGGCTATCAACTCTTCCGTGGCGGATTCCATTTGTGAGAGTTGGAAAGAACCAAGGGTATCAGCTAGCGGTTCTAGTATGCCCGCTTCCACTCGACTGAGATAGACATTGTCACGGAGTTCGAGGTTTCGCAAGCCTGTGACACCTTGAAACGTGTTCTTCGTCAGGGTAGCAGTGTTGAAGCCGCTGATTGTGATGCGCGAGGAGAAGTTCGGATCACGGAAATGTACCGCAGAGAGAGCGCCGTCTTCGATGATGCGAAGACCACTGTTATGTAGTTCTAATATTGTGATTGGTCGGTGTAGTGGTAACCAATCGCGGTGAAGTGTGTTGTTGATGAACTTTGAGTCTTTGATGCTTAGGAAATCAATGCTTCTCTTTCCCTCGCATTGAGACTGTAAAATACGCAAACAGAAAAGTGTGAATTTATATGTGGACTCATTCTTGATTGTTTTTCTTGGATGTTTTTACTACTGCATGAATTAGTGTTTTCATAGAACATTTCTTTTTTAAAATGACAACATATTCTTTAAAAATGCTATATTTAGGCCTATTTCTTGAATATTTTCAATTTATTTATTGATTTTTTTTTACCAAATTTGATCAAAAAAAGTGTTTTGATTGTTTGAGATTGTTTGAGTTTTGATTGTTTCAACTTTTGGTTGACAGTATTATCAAAGTGGTAATCTTCAGATTTTTTTTCTAGTCGTTTTTGATTTTTTTTTTAAATTTTTCTCAAATATTTGTTCAACATAGTTTCAATTTAAAATTTTCTTCCAATTTTAAAATACCATCTTCCAATTCATGGGCACTAGACATCGAAATAAGCCACTGACATACCTGATCAGAGGCTATAAATGCTGCTGCTATCTCCCCTGGGTTGCCTTGTGTAATATTCCAACATGTGATCATACACTCCCCAACCCGCCTGCAAGGTTCCTGCCTGCTATTGGTGTAGGTCTTCAGTTCCACTTCGTGTACATGGGTGTCGCTACCATTGTGTTGAGGCGAGTATAGCATTGCCAGTAGCAGGAGAGTCGCGAGCACTGTCACAACTGATATGCTGCACACCCACTTGTTGCTTACACAGTGGCGAGAACTACTGAAACATGAACACGTCAATATGAAACGCCAATTAATGGTTTCTAATAAATTAATTAGTTATACATATTAGTTCTAAGAGTCCATGAGAGTCAATTTAGCAGAATATCAGTATTTTCATTCGTAGCCCCGTATAACGTAGCTGTTGGTGGGGTCGATGGGCAGCATTACAAAAAATTACATACGCGACGTCGGCTCGTCTATAGCAGCAGTCACCGGAGATATCAATATTTGAGGGTCACGTAGCAAATTGCTCACTAGGAATCGCAGCTATCGGTTTCTCCAAGGAGAGCACTCATAAAATAGAACAAGATCGAGAGCCGAGTTGAGGCACCATATAATAAAGGAACCCTCAATGCATCTTGTGTGGAGTAAGGAAACCATGCAATTCATCACGTCACAAGGCCGTGAGCATTATTGATTATTTCCGTTTCACGTTAATCCCACGTTAATCCTGAACAAATAGTGTATTGACATGTATAGGCCCTACTGTTTATTTACCTTATCTCTCATATAATACTACCTTATATCTGCCTAATCTGATCAATCGCACGAATACTAACTACAGATTTCACGAGACTGGAGACTGATTTTTTTCCAGAAAAGATTTTTAACGGGTCTGTATTTATTGAATCTGAAACCAAACTTAGTCTAACGTATGACTACCAATAACCTAACGTAACCATAATCATTTCCAAAGTGACACACCATAGTTCGAATAAATTCGTGATTTTTTAAAATTCCACCTCGTGTAACGTGGATAAAATATAGTCAGATAGGGATCTTTCTGCCAGAAAAAAAAATCACAGGTCGCAAGGGTGAATCGATCCACATGTTTTATTTAGTAATTACGTATTTCTTGAACCTGTATGGTATTGTTGGTATCAGTTAGGTAAATTTTAAGAAATTGATGATTGAAATTTTGAAAATACCCAGTAGAATAACACGTTTGGAAAAAATATCAACGTTTCTGTTTCCCAAAAATTGTCAGTTTTGAGATGCTGTAAATGGCTAAGAGAAGGAAAACGCAACAAATGCGTTGCCGGATGGTCGATATATAGACATATTCATATGAAATGTAATGGGAAGCTATATACTACACAGATTTAGTTCGAAATTATTTTTTGCTCACGGTATTTCAATACTTTTGCGATTCAAATTGGTTGTAGGCCTACCTGTTGCTTTCCTTGAAAGGTTTCTGAATAGCTGAAAAAACTGATGTAAAAAATCGCACTATATGTATATACACTAGTTTCATTAAAACGGCTAATCTGATTGATGTGAAACTTTGAAATAGTAGCCCTATATTCAAATTCCATGAAAATTGGAATTAATCGGGAGGAAATATTTTTTCAAAACTTTCCGTTCTGGGTTATTGATCCGGGGTTTTATAAAAATGTTCAAAATGTTTTTTTTTTTTAATGTGGTGCAACCTATAGCGGCTTGTACTACAAGCTATCGAGTTAGTTGATGACACATAAGTATGCCAAATTTCAACAAAATTTGTGCTTTTGTTTGACCTTTGAAGAGCGAAAACAAACGTAATTTTTTTAGAGTAGGTATAGGCCAACGTTAAAATTGAGTGTTCACTTCGCTCATCCATGCAACGACAGATAAATTAGACAAGATGTATGCGATTACCAAGGTGATCTAGATTTCTAATCCATTTCATAAATCTCTTTCATCTTACACAACGCATATGCTGCGTTCTCCTGTAATTTAGTTCAGTATTTAATTACGTGTATAGGAATTACCAACGTGGGAGTAGCTCCAACTGGCAGTTTAGGCCTATAATTATTTTTATCACCATGGTTACCCATGCTATTTGTTTTCACCAACTGTCAGATAAATGCTAACTGGAAGTCATAATACAGAGCCTAAAACAGATTGACTAAATTACCACTTTTCCGTGTGTCTGTCTAGTAGGCCTACATACCTGTTATTTTCATCCTGTTGTTGGTGTGACGACGCTGAAGCGGTGATCTTCGATGACGGTTGCATCGCCCTTCTAGGAGTTTGTTTAACCGGTAATTAGATGTTTGTAAACAGCTCGAACAACCTGCGATGTTGTTGTTGTCACGCTGACAACGTCACTGCAGCACTACCACTTTTACAAACCAAACGGTTTCAAAACATTTCATCACTGTTTTTAAATCTTATTGTTTTTATCTGTGATAACTTCGTACGTGTAATCAGTTGAATAAACTTTATCAAATCTCACTATAAAAATTCATTCATTCAATAGTATGTGTTCAATTGAGAAGAATATCACTTCAGTCGGCTGCGATTTCCGGTAATTGATATTGATCGAATGGCTTGTCAGGATTCATTCAAATTGGGAACGTTATTCGAATTTTAGTCCTTGTGACGTTTTTAGCTTTCGGTTATTCACAAAGTGTGCGAGCAAAGGATCTGTACATCGACGATTCTTCTTAAAAATTGTTATTTTCTATACGTAAATTTTTATGAAAATGAACTATTCGAAAACATACTTTGGAGAATGTATTCTCAGTAGTATAGGCCTATATATGTTGAGAGTTTTAATTTTGCCGCTTCATTTTCTTATTTGAAATTTATGAATCATGTAGGCCTATTTCGCGCATGATTCTCTCGTCTACTATTTTCAATTGGTTATTCTTAATAAACATGATTTCGAGCTGAATACATCCACCTTCATATTTAGGCGTACCTCGTACTTCAAGAGTTCCTGCCAGGGAACCGTTCTAAATTATTATATAACTTGAGCAGTGCAAGATTTACAATTAGTAGATACGTCATTAGTGCAGACAAGAATTGTAAAGATGGAGTCATATTTTGTAAATACACACATTGAAAAGATAATTGTACCGGTATGCAACCGAATAATTTTCACCAACTCACGGATCGTAACACAACCTAATGGATCGACACTATTTTAGAAGATACCTTTCTGCGTATTATGAAGCAATTTCACTATTCATTTTCCATTTATTCGAAGTCTCTACGCTAGTTCATATGTTATGTTGACGTTGAAATGTTTGGCTGTGCCCATAGAATTCGGTTGAACTTGATACAATAGTTTGTAGAAATACTCTTCCAGTCTTAATATAACCCCATTTGCAATCTTGTTATTGTTGTTTGTGGCCGCCGATTTGTCTACATGTACGATCAATGCCCGACTAGAAAACAATGATTCAAATATCTCTCCGAACTATTTCTACAATCGTGCTTTGTTCGTTTGGTTATCTTTCATTCTATCAGCAAATCGAATGTTTGAAGCCATCTGTCGTGCAGTTTTGCGAAATGTACTTTTATCAACAATTACATCCGATATGTAGCTATTATCAGATACCACGCAAATCTCGACTTCTTTATCTTTTTGATGATAATTTCAAATTTCACTAGCTTTGTGAATATTGAGTTGGATTTCAACATATATTTGTTATTTGAATCATTCGACAACAAAACAGTGAACATTTTTATCAGATCGCTGAGAAGACGTTTACCTCCGATAACCTAGGTTCGATTACCGGCATGGTAAACCATTCTGACAGAGATTTGGCGTGGTTTCCCTCTGTCCTTTATGGTTTCTCCGAATAAAATAACATTTCATCAAATTCTCCCATCTTCTCATTCATATATCGACGTTCATATATCGACGAAAGTAGATTTTAGTTATCACTATATAAAGATGCTCTGCTTCCCTGTTCCCTGTCATTCCCTATTATTCCCAGTTCGTGTAGCTATACAATCACAGCTCGTGTTTGTTGGTAGTTCATATAAATAAATAACATTTATTGGTCCCTGGCTTTTCAAAAAGTTCACAGGATAACAATCAATATATAATACAGTCAATATATAATAAAATACAATAATATATATATAATATATATAAATGAAATACCGGTATATAGTTGAATAAGTGAAAGAATAAGTCAGAAATTGAAAATTGACATAAAGAATAATAACAGTATGCTTAGAAAATAATACTATTGATACAAATTGAGAAATAACTGAGGAAAATGAGTGAAAGATGAAATATTTGAGGTTCTTACAAAAAACAAACAAATATTGAAAGAAGAAGATTAATTATTACAAAAAGAATTAAAAATTGTGCAGATGATTTCTTAGAATATCAATTAAACCGATTAAAGCTGAAATCACAATATCTTGAAGAAGTTCTTCCTTAAGATTAAACCTTAATCTAAATTAATTAAAAAAATTCGGTATGGTACCTCGCGCTCCAGTGAACAGCCCAATGACCCCGATGTTGAGGAGGGCGTATTTGCTTTATAAAGTATGGACATGAATACGTAAAAATACAGAAAACTATTCAAACTTCCAAGTGTTTTTTAAATGAACTGATTTTCGTTAGTAGCAGTCATGTAATTGATATATTTATCAATTAGATAAACTCGTCTCCTTTCGAGAGCGCAAATAACCACGTTACCTTGTGGACCTCGCGTCACGTAGATCATTTCGTGATTGGCAGATTATCTCACCTTTGACAGCTTGCTGTAATACATGTTGAGCATCGCATCAAGTGTGATTAACTGATTGCTACGATCATTTAATCAACACTGTTGACCTAGAGAAAGTTATCGGGACCATGATATGGAACTCAGCTTGGCTAAATCACATATTCCTACCTATATATACGGTTGCGGTCACATAAAATGGTTTAATTCGAAATTGAAATTTTTATTTTAATAAAATCTACGCACATTTGACAGCTAATGTTTTCATAGACCAGGCTTGGAGTGCCTATATACGCATACTGTCTCCTATTACGTCAGCATGTTTTCTTAGGGATGCATTTTGATGAAGCTTGAGCGACCACTTTATGTGACCGTAACTGTACATATCACTCGATCATCCAGGTGTGCAGCTTGAACCAAAGCTTGCACCAAAAGCTTGAACCTGGCTAAACCAGACAACCTTGCGAACCGTTATCAGTGATATTGCTTAGGATTTGACAGGTATCAGACGAACAGAAAACAGATTTGAAAGCTTACTTCTGTACCTATAGCTACCACTCAATAACCTGTACACTCATAGCAGTACTCAATAGTCCTGCTCAAACGCATGTAGGCCCACAAAAGTATTTGCTACATTATTTCGAACACTAGAGTTCTTGAAAATTACCTGTTCGAAGATAGATCATCGGAATATTGTGTCATTACTTTTTTGGTATGTGTTTCCATAATGAGTTATTCCAATTTCTGAACGATAAATAAGTTGTGACGATCGATACCTTTGGGATTCCCAGCAGGGAAGTATCTTCTCACAACTTATAAAAAACACGAAAACAACTACCATATGTTCTCAATGATCAAGCGTCGGTATCAGTACTCGTTTCTTAGTATTGTTTTATAATATCTCATTTAATACACACGAATCTATTCGCAGAATAAAAATTAGCTTCGCCAATTCCTTCATTTTTCGCGTTTTGAAGGGAACCTGCAGTCATTTATCATCCCCCTAAAAACAGTATACGTGTGAAAAGTATAGAAGTCATGTGCCTGACTGACAATAATTACGAAATTATAATTTGCATTTAAAAGACTGTTGCTATAGGCCCTATTAGAATCTGAAGTCAAGCGCAGTACTTAGAAACTTATTGTTAGACACAGTTTACAATTCAAACAATCTTGAAGCATATGTAAGTAAAAAATGTGGATGAAACATATAATTGATAATTAATATTTTATCTATATTTTGGTAGTATTATCGTTGCTTTGGTCTACTGAAAATCTAATTTAAGTTTCACTCGGGATTATTTGAATAAATTATCTACAAAATGATTTTTTTATTATTTTATTATGAGTTAATGGACAATGAATAGACATTTATATATCAATGGGTTACTCTACTGTTAATAACAATAATTAAAAGTATGTTAAGTGAAGAAAATCACACGCATTTATAAACATTATTAGATATAGTATCAGTGACGACAATTATTAACATTCATAAGTGGGATTATTTTTATATTATATAAGTCATTAGTGTGATATTACATGTATTGTAATACATAAAATAATTGCAAGAAAGTTTGTAAAAAAAATGTAATAATATTTAAAAGAATGGTAATAATTTTAATAATAAGTTTATTAATAAAATTAATAGAAATAACAATAATAATAATAAAATTGATAATATAAATTACAAATAATATTCATCTCACTAATACTAATAATAATATTCATAATAACAATGAAACGTTACTATTTATAATAAGAGGTATTATAATAACAATAATAATTATGATATAATAACTTTTCTTATTCTAATATTAAATCTGAACGTCTGGCGAAGCCCTCATCGTAGCCATCCTAGAAAACGACATGACACACTTACAAGGTACCGTATAAAAATATTGCGCATAGGAAATACCTGTATTTGGGAGTATATGTCTACGATAAGATGAGGCGACGCAGACCGATATGTGTCATATATATGGTTCAGCTGACGCGTGCAGTATAGCACAAGCTCTTAACGTTAAAACATTGAAAACACTTCTCAGATGATGTATTGTATAACACAACATAGAAGACAACATTTGCCTTGAATTGGCAGTTGACGAGTAGTTGACAATAACAATGTCGAGGATCATTTCAGATTCAAAACGAATATTATGTAGCGAGTGATGCTGTATTAGGTTGTAAGGCGGTAATAAGGTCTTTAAATATCGTTCATTTGACGCGTTTTAAGCAGATCTCGACATAGATTGGTTTAACGGGTGTTCAAACCACATTTACGATCTACTGCGCCACGTAATGCTGAAAAACGTGGTCCTTAAACCACAATGTCACCATATTGCGCCACTAAACTGCATTAAGGTGGTCCTTAACGGCATTTACAATCTATTACGCCAGTAGACTACATTAACGCGGTCCGTAAAAGCACACTTGCAACCTATTTCGACAATGCTGTATCGCGGTCCCTAACAACAATTGCAGACCATTGCAACAATAGATCGCAGCACGGTCCTTAGACCACACTTGCAACATATTGCGTCAATGTATTGCTGTAACGTAGACCATTAATGGCACTTACAACCCATTGCATGCCTCTCAGCTAACTATAGTTGTTATCAATGCACTCGTTTCCCTTTGATCTTGAAATGATATGTACCTCAGTTTGTATGATATGATTATGATATAGTATAGCCTAAAGATATAGTATCAAATGAAGATGCTTTACAACAGCACATTTTCAATAGAACTACTTTGGTGACTCCCCTCCTGAACATAATCCTGTATAATTAATTATTCCTCAATATTATAATGTCATTCGACGGCGTAATCGCCTAGAATGTACTCCAGTTAAATTATGCCAGGATTCTAAATACTTGATATGATAATTTTGCGTACTGTTTATAATATATACTGGGCACATGTATTGATATGTGATTGTGTAAAACGCTTATCGAAATATAATAGGCCGTCGTCTGAAAAAAATATTCATATAAAATTATGGTAAATATAAATGTATTCATGGTAATCTTTTCCCCTGTCATTTTTCTGAATTTGATCGATTATTACCTTAATCGATTGTTACTATTGATATGTATTGAACGTTTTCATGAAATCATATCGAACGTTCATATCGATATGTATCGTGTACTTCCGAGTGATATGTTTGATCACGTGATCGGGATAAGGTTCAAGATGAAACAACGGCACTTCTTTCCGTGTTCGATACCTCGAATGTCCTTTGCCGTGAGAGAGAGAGAGAGAGAGAGAGAGAGAGAGAGAGAGAGAGAGGCGAATAACATGTGTGTGGAAATTATCTTACGGATAGCTGTTGATCGAACAGTCTTTGAGTACAGTTGTATCGTTTCAAGATGATGAATAGATTGACCTGCCCCTGGTGGTCGGTTTTCGAAAATCTGTTCACGTGAACCTCAAAGATGAATAAAGCTGCAAGTTACATGGATAAAATGTGAACCGTTTGAACTGACCAGTATTATTTTCAAGTCCTTTCATGTATTTGTCAGTAACAAAACAAAATTGCAAAAAACGGTTATTTCTGAATCGAGTAAAACAAGATGCGTATTGCTGGTATAGGTGTTATGAGTTTACGTTTGACGTACACAAGCGTCCACAACTTCAACGTTGCGTACTCGTCGAAAAGCAAACTCATCAGCATCGCTTTTTACAAACAGATTTTATAATTTTTTTACAATTGATTGTTTTTCTGTCGCGCAAACAGAAATATTATTCAAAAACACTTCTTTCCGCAACTATTCTTATAACTAGAGTCACAATTGCTTCAAATGGTATATACCTCCTCGGAACCATTCGATCTCTACATTTATATTTTCAGCACATGTGTTTATTTTTCCGTAGCTATTTTCATGTTAACATGTCCGAATATGCACGGATAAATAACTTGACTAGAAACGGTGTGTAATCGATGTCATATTTCACAGTTGATTTAAATTTGTATCCTGCATATTCTTTCACTTTCTCTCGTCTCTCACTGGCAATTACGTAAAACTGCCGAATCTATTTGATGATTGCAACTATGAAAAGATCTTTAGAAGTCCGTTTCGTTTGTGAGAGATGTCTAGTCAATACTAGTCAATACTAGTCGTCGATCTGACTTTGAAGCAGGGTATACGCAATCGTCCACAACTAATAACGTTATGTATAAGCCTGCCTAAGTCAAACTGCTGTGCCAGTATTCTAATCTTCGATTGTTTCATCTTTTCCTTGTCGACCGAGTCAACATTATCAGTGTTTGAGCGTTTAAATGTGTGGTTTGCGTGCGATTACTGTCAACACTGGCAGCTGGCCGCGAATATATCATTGCTATCGAGTAATCATATCATTCAATACTCGAACATCTACTTCAGTGTAGTTTACCCCGTTTACGTAATCCTTTTTCTTTCGAACTGAATTTTGAAATGGGTTGGCTTTTTGATCTTTCATAACTTCACGTTTACACTTTTAAATTGGACTGGATTGTTGAATCCAGTCCCACTCTCTTTTTTTGGCGGAACGAGATGGAAACAGTCGATTTTCGACTTGCTTACAATAAAAGTTTTTCAGTTCTGAATTGATATGGTTTACGCCAATTTTAAGGTTTACAACAAAGAAATACACACATGTGTTGGAATGGGAACAAGATGGCAGTGGCTTTCTAGTTTGTGTAATTCTGGCATAGAGCATTTGGAATGATTGGAAGAGTATTGAGTACATTTGCCAATCCCATTATATGCACCCAGGTTTGAGTATCCAGTCCAAGTTTTCAACCACATAAAATTGGCATGTAAACGAAGTAATATTCTACGTTCGATCCTTCTACTTTTTCATGATATCACTCTGGCACTATTTAGTTCATTTCGTTGACTTTTATTTTGACTTGGGTCCTTTCTAGCCAGTGACCGAAGCCATTAAAGAGGGAACCAAATTTTTTCAAGAATTGTTGATTTCAACTTTCGAATATTCATTCCTTCCAAACTAAAAATAGTTTTTTGTCTTCCATGGCTTCGAATTGCTCCTAAAGTTTTTTTGGAAGCTACAAATATGATGTAGCTACTTTTTCACTTCTCAGTCAGTCTTCACAGGAGCAACGTACAAACTTGTCCGATACATTCTAGTTTCACCAAATTTATCATTTGGCACTAGACATCTTTAAAATACACATTCTCTTTTTAAGATACTACTTGATATGATGATATCTGATACTTATTTCAATCAACTCGAAAATGAAGACACATCATGTAGGGTGGTGTTGCTACAACAACGGTGTCTTAGAAACTGCCACGTTGCTCCTTGAAATGAAGAAACACATGTACTCCCAATAAATTGCCATGCCAATTAGGACTCTAGTTTTGGCCGTTAACCAAATCAGAAATTCCCTCTTTAATACCCTCAGAGACAAAGAAGTACTGCGCTGTAAGAAACTGTGGTACTATTCACAGTGATACTACCACTATCTCGGATGTTGATTGCGTTACTATTTTAGTAGTTCACTTACACAAGCAATACACAGTAGTTCAAAAGTAACTTACAGGCATATAATTATTTATTGCCATGCCTTGTTAGGTTTCCTGTTGGTAGCACAGTTTTCATTACCTATATTTACATCAAAAAAACTTGATGAACATTGCAAGTATAAGATACCGGTAATCAACAACCGGTACCTCTTCAATCTTGTTCTAGTATCTATCATTTTGAATTCTTCTAGAAGGTGGGCAGTACATTCTTAATCTTCATCGATCACTCAGAGCATATCTTTGTTACTGTTGGCTAAGCGCATGCTTGTAGCATCAGCTAAGCAGTGCTCTTAGCTACGCGTAACGCAGACTGTGCTACTGTTAGCAAAGCGCGTTCACGCTTCGATGCTATTAGCTAAGCGCAGCCAGTCTGCGGTACGGTCAGCTAAGTGCAACACAGCGTGCTGTGTTGCTGTTAGCCAAGTGCAACGAGGCTGCGGTGTTGTTAGCTAAGAGTGTAGTGATGCTAGTTGCGCGCTGCGCACATCTGGAACGCTGCGCACAGGCCGAGGACTGTGGCCAGGGTGGGTGGGACCAAGGCTGTTGATCCTGATGTCTGTCCCAGGATGTTGATGACGCAGTTCATGCGATCCAGCGGCATGTTCTGGACGTAATACTCGCGATGCTCGCGCATCATCGTGCACATCGTTCGCTTTTTCTGCATGACATCATCGTCTTTGTCCTTTAGGTTCTTCAGCCAGTCGCGGTACCAACGCAACTCGCAGTCGCACACCAACGGGTTGTCTGGAATCATATGAATTCATTAGGTATATTGATAGGACTATAACTTGAATATAATTTTTTCTATTAATTAAGTCGAAACCTGGATACAATGTCATTGTTTCCTGAATAAGACTGAGGATGACAAAGCAGGATCACATGTGCAGGGCACCACAACGGCGATCCTACCACCCCATAACCGAATGTCAGGGATAGCAGAAGGTGATATATCTTGTAATACACCATCATCAGAACAGAAGTGTTTGTTACCAAAGTAACTATATGTTGAATTCCTTCAGTTGTCCGTCTTAGCGATGCCATTAAATAGTTTTTATCTTCACGAAATGAGATTTGCTGGTTGAGAAAGTTTGCCATGAGTGTGGCAAGTGACTCGTTACTCACCCATGATGTCCACAACTCGTAACGTGTCAACAACGGGCTCCATGATCTCCTCTGGAATGTGAGTTAACTTGTTGTTCTGGAGGTTCAATGTCTCAAGGGAGTTGAGGTTCTCGAAAGCCATGGGAGGCAGCGTCTTAATACTGCCAAGCAAACAACACAATCTTATAGAAATATGCACCTGCATTTGTTGCCCACAAATGTTGCCCGCAATGTGATGTTCGGGTATCATTTAGTGGATGTTGTACAATCGTAGTGAGTATTTGTATTAATTCAGTTCAGGAAATCGGAATGTTTGGTTAGCAGTTCAAATTTAATTCTGATAGAAATCACTCGAATATTTATTTCACATTGAATAATGCATGAAGCAAAAAAATGCAAGAATATTGAATAATGATCAGTGTTTTGTGATTACACGCAATGGATAATAGCGTTTCCATGAAACTGTTAACAATAAGAAACTGGTTTAGTGCTTTTAGCTCATGGTTTGAAAAATGAATAATTTCATCACTTAAGACTAAGCCTGCGACAAGCCAGTCAGAAAATACATACTGCTATAGACTCGAGTGCCTACTGGTTTATCATTTCGATATTTTCATTCTGTTGTTCCAGTCAAATCAGATATCGATTTAAAACAGCAATTGAAGCTCGAACTTCATAAGGGCGAGAGATTGATTAAGGAGAGTTGGGGGGGGGGGGGGGACTATTGGCGAACCTGCTGTTGATAAATGAACAGCTATTGTGGGCCACCTTAATCATTACGACGGATCATCACGATTCACTACGACCATTGTGAACGGGCCTTCAGTGACCCCCCAAACAGCTAAAGTTTCGCCGTAAAATATTTTGTTTTTTCATACAAGTATGGACAGTATTCCCACCTCGGAAATCTCGTCGTCTAGTAAGGAGAATATTACCGTATGCAATCCCAAAAACACGACTGTGAAGTAAATACAATTTTAATTCTTTGGGGAATCAGTTCTATAAGCATTTCGTTCTTGAGAAATAGGCCACTGCAGTATGTAGAATTTCATCCAATGAGTTTACCTCTCGAGTTCCTTTGGGAGGAAACTTTCTCGTAGTTTCTATAGTGATTTCTTCGTGGAGTTGGCCCTGTACTTATATTTATCAAATAATCTTACAAACTGAATCAAAGGCATCGACCCATGGCATTTCAATGTTTCGAGGCAACTAAATCGTTGCAAATGTTCTACATCAAAAATGCGAAACAAACTTGGTGCATTCCGTGTACATTTTATATTCTTCACATAATATTGAGTGACGAGAAAAATATATTTTTTTTAGTTACGCTTGCGTATCGAAAACCTTCGACATTTTGGCATGGTATTCATATTTTTGTGTTATCACCATTCAGTTATTCCGTTTGTATAATTTTGTAAGCATCGAAATATGAAACATGGACGACGATTTCTGTGCGTGCAAGTAGATACACAGTCGGATTTATTTTTAGTTCGTGAACGACGGTAACAATTGTGCTCCATTTAGAATGTGACGTCATATCTTTTATTATCGGACTGTCGTCGAACATTTTGTCTCGCGGAAAAGCTCTGAGCTTTTCTTCATCAATGCCATTTCTGCAATGTAAGTGCTTCATTCATTATTCAATCTGCAATTATATAATCTCGTGTGCATTTCGAAATCATTATACGATTGCATTGCATGTCATGAAGATTTGAAAATGTCAGATTATTTTTCAATATAAACCCATCCGGAACCAACTGAATCAGTCTCATACAGACATCTGCATTGAGCACAAGAATGGCGACTGGAAAGTGCTTATTTCGAAGTGCGAGTATAATGTTAGAAGTTGGTTTTGTTTTGTATGGTTCCTTGATCTAATTGGAATAAAAACTATTTTGTTTATTTGTCAACGAACAATATAATTAACGTATTTCTGAATAATTAAGTTGATTTAAAATTTAAAAAAATTGAATTTTATTTTATGTTCCATGAATTCGAAACAGTTCATTTTCTGCGTAACCTGGGGATTGTTTGTTGAATCATTATTTTTATTTATTAGGTTTTGCAACATTGTCTCATTTTTAACGAGTTGTCTTCTTGTATTAAATTTCTCGACTTGTTTTCAATTGAAGTTCGAGATAGTGTAGTATGAACATTTCCATAAATGATCATTGAGTTCTCCAATTACCTAACTAGATTGTATGCTTCAGGCCCGACATCACATAGTACAGGTAACCTTATTATAATAAAAGCTGCTGTAAACAATACGCATACAGGCAGCCATGATGATAACACTTCTTCCCATATTGGCTATTTTATGTCGGTGATACCGGCCGATGGTGATACATAATAAAAAGTCATCATTTCGGTTCCCAAAGAGGGAATAAAACAAATAATACGTCTGTTACTGCAGAAACAACAGATCAATGTCATATATGTAGTGCGATGTAGCCGTATCTCTCTTGTTTACAATACTCCTTTCTTTTACTATATGAGCTTTGCGCTCGAAAAACTGCAACAATAGCTATTCTTGGAGTAGATACACATTCTGGTCTTGTTATTCTGCTAGAATAAAACCAGCACCTGACCACGTTTTATGCGAAATCGAATCGATTGAAGCGTCTCGCTATAAATCCTGTGAGCAAATACTTGTATATCTACGGAAGGAGTTTAGGTTGTGAGTGCCCATTCCCCGTATTCCTACTGTAGCGCGGATGGCTGACGACCGCTTCTCTCGTGGTTATTATAGCACTTAGTGGTATTAAATGAGAAAAGTAACGCATTCTCTTATATTATCTTCCATCATTCTCATTTCTGTGTGTTACATTACCAATTGATTTCAATATCTTGATATAAATCTTGGGTGTGTACGTATTGTTCAATCTACAGTTTCCTCTGTTTCCTCTTATCCTTGTTCTATGTTCTCTTTTAAATTTTTTATTCTAGACAGATTACTCCTATTTGAACACCATTTCGAAAGAATATAAAAGCATGCTATAAATACCGACACCGTCGTCTGTGACGACAGTTATTGTATTATTGAACAATCCAGGCTCATCTCTTTTGTTGATAAAATGTATATATATACATACATTATTTTCTTGTCATGTATTATAAAAGAAATAGCGACGTTCTTTGAGGATAAGTGTTCATCCACTTCGTTTCGTTTCTTGATACTAAATTGATAAATTAACCCTCGAATAAAATGCTACGTCTCGCACAGCGAAACCACGTCACCTGCACTTACTCGTTCTTTTGAAGATTGAGAAAAGTAATGGAATCACCGAATCCCGTGAAAGCGTCCTCCAGGATGACACTGATATTGTTTGATCGTAAGTCAAGATGACGTAAGCGATGGAGTCGTCGGAGGGCGTCGCTGGGAATAGAGTGGATGTTGTTGTCGCCGAGACGAAGGTATTGAAGGTTCTCTGAAAAATACAGAAAATAGCATTATTACCTCTCCGACAGCAGGTGTATAGCATGAAGCGTGGTATTTCACATAAAGTCTTTATGTATAACTCTTCATATATAATAACTCTTTTAATATAATATCTCTTTTTATATAATAACTCTTTTTATATAGTAACTCTTTTTATTATAGTTCATATATCATCGCGCCAATGTTCTTTCAGCTCCGGTTGTTTTTATTAGCCAATGGTATCGACTGCCGGCGCATTGATCCGGCACACTGCTTGCTTATCTAACTTCAAAACATTCAAGAAGACAAAAGCCCTCCCCGAATTGACCCTCAATTCGGCAAAAATGCCAAAACGCCGTTCACAAAATGCAGTTCTACTAAAAGAAGAAGTTTTACGGGAGCAAGATTTGACCTAACAACATTCTGATCTCAAAACGAGAACACTATCAATCTACCGCCGAGCTTTTATAGTGGCTGTATACTATTGCGCCTCGATGAACGTGAAGTGATGAAAGCATCGAATTGGCTACCTGAAATAATCGGTAGCTGATATAATATACTCGCAGCCATTGCATCTATGTGGTGAAGTCCGTTACCAACAGCCTGTTGAAATGTAGAAGAAAACGGTTGTGCACCAATATTGAGAAACCACTTCTACGACTAAAAGAAATCGTGAAAACCTTCATGCGATGATAGTCGACCATCGGACCTTTGTCTCCTGAGTAACCGTTCAGCCATGGACGAAATACTGGTTCAGAGCTCTAGCGACTGATCCACCCGTGACATTACGTCACTATCTGATTGGAACATGAGCTACGTGTTGATATCATATTACGAAACCATGATGTATGTACCTGACTATAGTACATCAGAGAGTAAATCTACCTTGATGTGGACATTTCAATTACTATCGTATGTCGTACTTATTATGTGTGGTTTCAACTTTCATTTGCTTATTGATTTCAACGAAGTCACGTTTGAACTAAATGTAATAGAAGTAAGCCTGAGATCGTACTACAGATATATACGCTAGACTTGTTATATTTCTCTTTTCATTTTTGTGGTGTTTTTTCTTGTTATAAAACGCATTCAATCGTGGATGATTCTGATCTACTCGGCATACAAGTTTTCATTTTTCATTATTTTCATTTTCATTTGAATATCTCAAACATCTAGCACGCATGACAGAATTATTTCGCTATTCAATGATAGGATTATTCTCGTGCTGCTTTTCGTGAATATATTCCCTCAAAGCCTATAGCGTTATAGGTTACTACGCAATAATTATTGGCTTTCAGCTTGATTACACGCTGGAGAATGGAATCTGATCAGTAACAAACTTCCATACAAGTTATTTCTAAGACGCGTTTCTCGGAATTCTGTAATAATGGAGTAGCGCCAAACCAATCACTGTTCTTCCTTAATAATAGCATACTGAACGACAAGGGAAGACCGTATTATTACCAAGGCTCATATGCCTATTATTTCCAATATGTAATTCCTGTACATTTTACAAAATAGTCAATTTTTAAATATTGTGATTGTCTGCACTCTGATTTAATTTTATATCGCTCACATTAGAGTTACAAACTTACAAAAGATTACTGTTTCAGAATGATTTTCGGATGACTGATGATAATTATTGATGCATGAATAATACTTTTTTCTTCAAAGGTTAAGAGAAAATGATATTAAAATACGCTATTTAATATAAAATATGTTGTTTTGCTTCCATGGAAAAAGTAAAAACATTTTCAACTTGATTGCATAACAGGATGCTAATGAATTCTGGAGATGCGTATTGAAACCTCAATATTTCTTCATTCGGAGTGGATATTTTAATATGCCAGGCAAAAATACATATAAACTTCTTTCTCTTTTTTCATTATCAACATCGAGATTTTGTAGTTTCCATCCACAAACGAGGGAAGGTTGTGATACAATAATCAATTCCCAGTTGAGGTAAAGAATGAAATAATAAGATCGTCAAGAAAGGGCACCTCTTGGTGGTTCTTAGAACTCGTGGTGGTCATGTCACCAAATTTAAATAAATATGGATGGACTATTTCAAATTCAAAACGATTTCTTTTCAGTGAGTTAAATCTAAGGCAGATTTATTGAAACAAGTGAAACTCATCACTTTATTCATCATCTCCTGTATTTAAAGTGGTGAGAACTTGAAACCATCAGGATGTTTCCTCAGCCATACAGATACGAAGTTATGACAATTAAGCTAGCTGCGATCAGTTTCCATGACAATTTGAAGTTGTAATAAATGGACAAAAAGGTCCCCAAAATTGTCCCAATCACAACTCCAGTCGGTTAATCTGCCCCCAACTTTTCAGTTGCTATGGTAACATGTCAGACATGCCATCTCCCCGAACTGAGTCGCAATTCGTGTTCCACAGAAATTACCCCTCTAGCCGGAAAGTTGGGAAAAAAGTACGGAAAGAATTAAGAGCCTAGTTAGTTATACAAACTCGTTTACATGAAATAATTAGTGTTGACATTTTCTTTTCTAAATATTATTCAAATCTACTTTTGAACATGCATTTCCGTGAGCTATAGAACAGGACATGTGAACGATTCTAATCCTTGTGAAAAGTTTCATTTCTTATCCTGTATAATTAGAATACTTTTTCTAGGAATTTTAACGCCAAAACTGAATTATTTATATACTGACTTGATAGATGTATCTACGATGGTTTATCTACACTATAAGTAGGAATTGCATGTAGTATTAATGTAACATATAAAATAATTGGAAGTTTGCCTACTTTCCCGCCAGGACGGTAAAACATACGACCATAGAGAGGCCTACATGGCACGCTATAAATCTATGATGGAACATTTTTTTAAGCACGCTTTCATCATACCTAGGAAAATATCTCCTTTGTGATATCTCCTTTACTTCAATATAATACATTATACGAAGAATAAACTTTTGTGATATACGAATGAAAATATATACAATCGTTATTCGTGGGTGAATGGTTAAAACACGACTTGGAATACACATTCTAAGTTCAAAATCAGTTAGAATACCACGCCATTCAAATTCAATCGGTATATTGCATATTTGTCAAGTTAACATAGCACTTGCTTGCTCGGTACAGTCGAACAAATACTGACAGTATGACAACACCTGAAAGGAGCTAAACGTCCATACCAACATTCATAAGCAATACATTATTGTCAGTAAGGTGCCTCTTCAAGGTATAGATTCGACAGTCGTATTTAAGTGCCATCGATGGAAGGGTCAGCAAACTTTCTAAAGAAGAGAAAGCCCTACAACTGGCCACTATTTTAACCAAAAGTTACATTTCTGAACCAAGTTCACTTTTTTAGGAATTTTGTCACTTAATCGAGTCATTATTTTGAGGATTTTGGACTTTTCCAATTTGATTTCAACTCAGTACTGAAAATCGATGTTATTTACATTCATCAATCTATTTTCATTTATTCTAAAAAACATGAATATTTTCACTAATCGTTATTCAAACGTGTATAAAATAACATTTTAGGTACCGAAATATGATGCAAAAATATTGCTCCTCTGAAAATGTCTGCACAGCCACTCCCTTTGTTGATCCGTCGGTGAGGTCGCGCTGCCTTTTTTTTACCATTTTCTGGCTCATTTCTGTCACTCTTATATTTAAATTTAGTCAGTTTAGCGACTATTTTGAAACACACGAGTTGTGAGGCTTGGAAGAGTTGTGTGTGAATTACCTTCTAGTCCGATGAAAGCGTCCTCGTCGATGTGTGCTATGTGGTTCCCATCCAGCTCCAAAGAGTTCATCTGGGTCAGCTGTGCGAAAACACGCGCTGGCAGCTCTTTCAGTCGGTTGTGTCCGAGACCCAGCGAGTCCAACGTCCTCATGCCTATCATAAACAAGATACGTTTTATAGCCAACAACACAATAAATTATTTAATTGACCTTTGGCTTAAAACCCATTGTGGTAAAATGGTTAGACCAATCGGTCTATAATTTTCCATTTACAATTACGTTGACTGTACCTGTCTTTACAACTTTATTGAAAATTCTTGAAATTTTTTCTCAACTACTCTAAAACATTCTCAGCCCCTAAAAATCTCATGAAAGGATGTTGAATTTTGGTAATTATTTTCAAGAAGTGAAAATATACCATCAACTTGAGCTCAAGCTTGAACCACGTATTGGAATTGATGATTATTTCACTGAAAACTGTGTGTTGATACGTTGTTTTATTTTTCGGTGCTACACCAAGGCCTTCTATATTATTACATCGTAATAATAAAGAAGGCCTTGGCTACACACGCGTTGCAACATATTTTCCTCTTCATGTTTCTGTTGTTTTGTACAAGGCAGTCTTCGCCCACAATGTTGGTGGGCTTATACTTAACTACATAAGCCTTCTGACTAGAATACGGCATTCGAGGTTAAGTGCCAAGTTCAGCTAACTTCTAGAAACTAGCACTTTGAATGGTGAATGTTTTCTAAATGAGCGACCTACTGTGACAACACTAACACAATTTGATAATAAGCTCACTGTCAGCTGAACTGCAATAATTTCTAATGTAGTGCGTACATCTCAAGAGCAGGGCTAGAAATTTCTGAAAGCAACTGTGGAAAATATACAAAGACTATATAGATATATTGCTATAGTAGGGAGGGATAACTAGTATAATAAACATTATCCAATCAAAGCCCAGTTGACTAGGCCTAGCACGATTGTCGTAAACGTGTATTAGGTAAATGTCCTGTAGGTGGTGTATTTCTATGATATCCATGAACGTGCGATCTATAGTATAGCATCATCCAAGGATCAAAAGTCACGACTCGAGTTGAGACATTTCTTTTTCGCTAAATGAATTAAATTTAAAAAGCTTTTGGAAGTATCCTAGAGTAAAATTCTTGAGTGATGTTAATTGAGTTACGAATAAGAGGGATTTGAACGAATAAGACAGCTGTAGGCCTATATTCAGTATCACTTAAGCGCTTGATTCTAGTATCATGTCATGAATTCCTCAACACTGTTACGATCAAAGCAAAAAAAAAATGGTACTTCCGTATTACCATCAAGTTCAATGCACAACAGTTATACAGTGGGACCAAAATGTGTATAATAGAAAGTAAACGCACTTTGAATAAGGAAGTATCTGGAAGTAGTTTAGGCCTACGATGCAAGACCGTATCGCATTTTCCTACAAAAAAATACCGTCCCACAATGATAACTGAGATCTATTGGCGTCGGATGAATGATTAATGAGATGATGAGATAATGAGATGAAGGTTTCTGACGCAATTGGAAGAATAGTGGGAAGAAGGCGGTCGTGGTCTATATTGTAGAAATTAGTAAATCAGTAATTGTATGAGCCTAGAACAGGAAAATTACGAAAAAAAATGTGAAGATGGACGGTAGCTGAAATCAAGGCCAGATTTTCCTTCAATTTCTGGGCACATGCAGCAAACTTGTCAGCACTAAACTATCCGTGCCGGTGAAATATAGCATATTTCTTAAATAATTTGTTGAATAATGAGTTTTCATTGGAAATTAAAAATTCAACGAGACACATTGATTTTTAGTTGGTGGATGGTTATCATATAAAATAACACAAATATTGCATGCAGATTGTTTATTTACGTCATTATGTCGACGTAATATGAGTGACGACCAGCAAGTGCAACAGGTAAATTGTCATGCTGTTGCATTGAGTGTGGTGTAAACTCGAACCTTCTCGATTATACGACGAACAAGTGATCGGAACATAGCAGCGATTGATAAAATAGTAATAATAATATGGTTCATTTTCAATTATTCGATTCTTCTTTGTCAAGTATTTGACAAGTCAAAAATGATGTAGTATCAGAAGATACTTGAAATTATAATTAATTTCTTTTGGAGTGTTCTAAATAATGGTTTCTGAATTGGAATTCTAAATCTAAATATGGTCTAAACTTCTGAAATCTAAAATTTCTAAATTGGAATGGTTTCGATCAGTAAGCGTTTACAGTATATAATAACACTTACCTAATGCAAATTCTTCCAATTTACATTTGAATGCTGGGCCTGATAATTGTTTCAAGAATGTATATAATCATATAAATATAATTATATCTTCATTTCAACTCTAATAAATACAAAATGTAAATCAAATAATCCGTAGTGGATAGATTCGACAGAAGGAAATTAAGCTATACTTTGCTATGAGACTTGAACATTACGAAATATATTTACCTTCAAAGTCTCCCTCGCGGATGACAGTTATCCTGTTCTCCTGCATCTCCAGCTTTTTGAGCGTGTCTAGTGTGGACAATGCTTGAGTTGGTATCGCCGTCAGTTGATTACCGCCCAAATTCAGCCGCTTCAGTTTCCTACGGCACACAGACACAATTGCTATAGCACCGTTCAGCGTGGTATAGTAACTCACCGTGACAAGTACACTTTTAGGCGCAAGGTTGGGAAATGAGTTCAAGCTGGAAAAAGATATTACGGAATAGGATATCTGACGAATATGTTCAAATGGGATCGACTGGGATGAGCACCGAATAGCGCCAATTTCAGTGAGAGATCTACAGATTCGAGTCACTTAGGAATTAAAGATCTACGGAATCGAGCCTTTTGGGAATGAGAGTTCTACGGAATCGAGTCTTTTGGGAATGAGAGATCTACGGAAACCAGTCTTTTGGGAATGAGAGATCTACGGAATCGAGTCTCTTAGGAATGAAAGATCTGCAGAATCGAGTCTTTTGGGAATGAGAGATTCAAGGATTTGTGTCTATGTCAAATCGAACATTAAAAGAAAGAGTTGAAACGGGATACTTCCACTTGCCATCAGTTGATTTCCGACCAGATTCAGCCGCTTCGTTTTCTACGCATACAAGCACACACTAGAGCAATGTTTAGCCTGGTAGTAAATCGCAGTTAGTTGATTTCCGCCCAGATTCAACCGATCCAGTTTTCTACGGCACACAAACTTACAGCAACGATTAAAGTGGTAGTAGTAGTAATCACAGGGGAAATGTTACAGCCACGGGGGATTCGAAATCATCTCCGTGACTTTGGTAAGTGGGGGAGGGCACTTAGCTCTCTCCCCTGGAGATTGTAATATGTCTTAAATTGTGTTATGTGTAGACGAAGATGAAATCTGCATGGGAACTCATTGGCTGTTTTAATAAAATACTGAAAAACTGAATTGGAAGAAAAACAAAGTTCATTTGTTGAGATCTTTATTTTCAAGAGCGACCTCAAGAATCCATGAAGATGATCAATGTGGAATAATACAATCAAAACTCGAATACCGGATAAAAAAGTCGAATAAGTGAACAACTTATAGCGATAACAAAGAAGAAAGAAACAAAGTTGAATTGGTACAGTCTTTTATGATTCAAGTTGTTTTATGAACGTGATTGTGAAGGACCTATACAAATAAGAAGCCGAATAATATAGTCGAAAGACCTCAAAAAAATACAAAAATACCAAAAATACAAACTTAATAAAACTAAATTTATAACTTTGAAAAATATATGTATCATACTAATAAGTCATGAAATAGGACTCTGTATGTGAACAACATCTAGTCGCCCTCCGTAACTGAATCATGAACTAAGACACCGCTTTAGAACCTAAATTCACGTATAGGATTGAGTACCGCTTAGGGAGTTGGTTTTTATATACATCCATATACTCATAATCACCTGCCAGTTTCATTATCTATTGCTCATTCGTACCCTCATATAACCTAGCTTTTTGTGGGGTCGTTAAGCAAATAAGAATAATCATCATCAACAACATCGTGTTCGAGTTAGCTATGTACTATAAAGTTAGGGTGATTCCGTCTCTCAATCTTTTAGTAGTCATTTAGCACCATTTACATGCTTATAGTAAACATTCTCCGTAAGGCGTTAAGGTTTATACTCTTCCCTCAACTGTTCCATATAGATCATGGTGGTGTAACAAAATAAAATGGTGACAAATATCCCACCTTCTCGCAAGTAAAATATTGAATGTAAAGTTTTTACTAGCTGCAGTTTTCTCGATGAATATCAAAAATTAATTCGAATAGGTTTATTGACTTCTCACAAATACAGCAATTTTGTTGACTTATATTATATGCATCACTCCAATTTTAAACCCAGAACCATGCTGGACTTTAATTTTCAGTAGGACTATTCTTATACCTTGCTTAAGGTACTGACTAGACTGATTAATGCCAGAATGTGTCGGTAGTTCATATAGCTATATACTTCGAATAATGATTTACACAGCAGCAAAAGTTGAAAAAAAATGGAGGCAAACGCTAAACCCACTTCAACCTCAATATTGATTTCTATAGTTCGTTGAAAAATCATGAATAATAGATGTCGTCTCAAAATAAACTTACCAACGAATTCAGGTACCATATCTAGTGTTGAATCGTGTTGATCAGAAACATGTGAACTAGAAATCATTTTACATTATCGACGAATTTGTATGGCTGAGTGATTAACGGTATATACTGTGAGTACACAAACAAAATGACTAATGATCGATGTAGATGACCATTTTGACCCGCCCTTCCACTTCACCTTATTATACCCCCCCTTCCCCCCGCAACCTGACTCTTGTCACATGACCGCTCGCCTGGCTTAGTCAGTCAAGACATTGGCTTAGAAACTGAAGTCACGTCGACATGGGTTTGGGTTGCGTGTAAGGCATGAGTCAGTTTTGTAAACATCTTTTAACTATCCTCTCATGGACTAACATCTAGATCTTGGTGGGGTCGTTAAGTAAACATTAATCACAAATCATACAGCACTGATGAAAAACTTGCATGGTTGATATCTATCTTATATTTTTAGTTTGAGTTTTTGTTATCAAAAGTTGCAAAGCTTAACTTCTTACTCGGTGTAAATGCAATTAGAACGGAAATGATTAGATCTAATTCCGAGATAAAAGTGCATTCCCTGGCGGAACGTTATCAAAAAAGTTTTATATCTCTTTAACTATTTTTGTAAGTCAATTAAATAATGTAGGAAATGTCCACGATAATCATTAAACTTTCAAAATGATCTTCATCATAATCTTGAATGATCCAAGTTTGTTGACTGATAATCTTCGACGATCTTCATCTTTATCTTCTCCACTTCTCAGACGTAAATTGTTCCAAAATGATATCTGTTCGTTCGTAGAGTTATTATAATTATTTTCACGTCAACAAAGTTGTGATCCGATAAGCTCTCGAGAATAACATTCATACAATTGAATAACTTTCTCGTTTTCTCAAACTTGAATAATACTCAACCATTTCAATCGATAAAATCTCTAATGAATTACTTCTAAAATATGTAGGTCAGTATATTGAATTGGCAGATATTGAAAATAAGATTCAAATCTTGAACACTCTCAATTCCACACCGTAACGTTCTCAACGTTGAATAAAATCTGAATATATTTTGTAATGACTTTCCATTATATCATATTGAGGTGAAATTACTTCTCATTATTCAGAAGAGAATCCTATCAAGTATCAAGTTCATAATCAATATTCTCATCAAATTACATGCTACATGTAATATTACGAACAGCGTTGACACAAACAGTTGATTAAAAGATCCGTTTCCTCATATGTTTTTTTTTACTAAATCAAGTACATTTATTGTTTGCATCTATGACATATTTGATTCATTGCTTATTTTGCACTGCTAACGTTCTATGATGATCTGTCTATGATCTGAGAAATCCCTTAGCGGTAACTTTTTTCCTCAGAAAAATATATTTTCGCTATTTTTACAACGCATACGCGTGTTTGCCTTGTTGAGAAAAAACTTCCATGCTACCGCCAGTGTACATATACAGCTGTGCTCGTGTTGATTTGAGTGTCTGGCGGGGCCCCCGCTAAACAAACACACTTTACGAGTCAGGCTCAGGGGACATCACGTGACCAGGCGTAATCGTCCGTATTTATTTATTTTATTGTAGTTTATAGAGGATAGTGAGTTTCCTTCTAGTCTCTCGGCATGGTAGGAAGAGACGGTCGATGAACTAATGATATAAAACCTATATTCATCTGAATGGCAGAGGTTAACTACGAAAAACCTATCGGGATGGTCAACGATGGAGGAAATCAAACCCAGGCACGGCGTTCTGTTCACTGGTCCAACCGTCCCAGTAAAGTACTTTCAGCATAAACCATCAGGCTACGCTTTTCCCGTATAGGCCCACACACCTTTAATCCCATCGCCTACATTTGAAATTAGTTTGATGTTCCGAACGCTAGACAGTGCGACATGTGGGTTGGATTGTAATTGGCTATAACCAGCCCACATGTCGTGCTTCCTAGCGTTCGGAACGTCATACTAATTGCAGACATAAGCAAAGGAATTAGAGTTGTTTACGGGTAGTCAAAGCTTTCTGTGTGTACGGGAAAATATAATTTTGGTTATTCTTCCTGAAATTTCAACAGTGAAAAGAAGGAAAATTCTATATTTCCATTGTTTTCAATGTTGAGTGGAGTGGGATGGAATTTGTAATATTTCCTTTCATTATATCTTCAAATCGGGATATGAAAACTTGAGATTCTTATTCTTCGATGCATGCAGTTATGTTTCTGTTCACTCCAAATAAATGTCAAAATTCATCTTTTGATTTCACTCAAAAACCAGTTCAGTTTTGCCTGAGAGTTTATGTGACCATTCAGGAGAAAACTTTCAGTTCGTAATTAAAGAAAATACTTCTTAATTATCCAACTCTGTTACTGCATCCGTGTCAGAGGGCACGTATTTCAATCTCATTCGTATATCGTAAAGCATAATGAAACACTGCTTCAAATTATGTAAGGTGCGTTGTGGCGAAGAGAGGGGGAGGGGGGGTGTTACGTACTTGTCTAGCCCCTTGAAAGCGTCAGTCTCGACTGAAGTGATCTTGTTCTCATAAAGCGTGAGTATCTCAAGCGTATCCAGCCCTTCGAACGCCCGCTTGTGAAGCGCACCGATCTTATTGTGGTTCATGTTGAGGATGAGAAGGTGGTGGAGGTTCTTGAACGCCGACGACGGGACGACTCCGAGAGAGTTCTGAGAGAGATCGAGCTGAGTCAGACCTTTACCTGAAATGCCAAAACACACAAGTGTTACGATTCGACATGATTATATTATATATGAAGTGATTAAATGAGATTTTTATTCGTAGAGTTGAGGCACTGGTTTGAAATCAAAGGATCGACGAGAGTGTTTTCAAGTCCCGTAGGCGAGTATTTGAACTGAAAAGTTTTTCCGGGGAGTCAAAAGAACTCGCATAGGAATGTGCACTGTATCTCGAAGCAACAGATAGCGCGTGGGTATAACGTTTACTCTCATTGCTGGGGTTCAAACCCTTTGCACTCTTAGTTTAGTTTTTAAAAATGGGGCTTATAAAAAGAGATTTCATGCCAGTTGTAGGAGAGGTTCATTTTTGAGTTACAGGTGAAGGAATTGTATATTTATATAATGAACTCTGTTCTGTGTATTCTCAGGAAAATACTCCCGCCCCGTTGTCCCGTTGTGGTCACATGGTTTTGTAAACATCCTATCAGCTATAATTGATGATCCATCGCTTGACAAGATAATTATCACCCGCTCATTTAGTCCCCTCATATAACCTAGCTGTTGATGGGGTCGTTAATAAAAATTCAAAAATAAGATGCGTAATGATCATAATGTTTCAGGAATTAAGCGCTCAAAATCAAATTCATGATTTGGTGATGTACGGAGAATTGTTTCAGAGTGAGAAAACAATTTCGTTTTTCATTCTTGTATATACTTCTATCCACTATGGAAGAAGATTCCCTTCTCTGTCCCACATCACTAACTCACGGGTAGTTCAAGCCTTCTTCCGTAGATACAAGCATGTACTACATGCATCACAGGATTAATTGGGCAACTTGAAAACATATCCAGCAACATAGTTAGAATTGAATTGTACGTTATTGGAGCAATCGTTAAAACGACTTCGTTAACGACAAATCGGTAACAATCACAAACTTTCAACCCGCATGGTTCTATACATATAAATATTGGTGGAAGTGCCGGGTTTGATATATATATATATATATTGGTGGAAGTGCCGTATCTTGGCCAAAATTGATCAATCCTTAAATCACCGTTAAATTCATCCACTAGTGAGAACACACTCCATAGGAGCATTTTGTAATGTGGTTCAACATTTTAACTCCGGTAAATCAAATGAAACATTTTTATTGAACATTTTTCAATTTTTTACAATTTTTTTTTTTTTTTTTTGTCGAGTTTTCTCAAAATTACTTGATAGATTCAATTTACTTTTTGAAAAGCTTATTTATTATTTTTGTGGATAGTATTTTCATAAGTAGTGTTTCTCAATGTTTCTGTTTTCAATTTTCCTGTTTTCAATTTTCCAATAATTTTGTTGATTTGTTTCAATATTCTGACTTTTATTCTACTTCAGGCAATTAATTCTTCTGTATAAGCTGTTCTCAAAGCAATGTGTCTGTTTTGTTTCTCATCTCTGAATACACGTTCAACAATAATTGGCCTACAAAACTTTTGCGTGAAGACCGAAAAGGATATTTATATCGTATTTCAACATTTATAATGACTACATTCAATCTTACAGATAATTACAATACATCTTATTGTTAATAATTGTATAAGTTAGTTTCGAAGTTTCCTCTCTAATTACTGATAGCCTAATGAGAAAGGTTGGATACGTTTTGGAATAGCAATCCTCGTCTGTAACTCCCCCCCTCCCCCCATCCCCTGGATCAATACTCGTGACCTACACTGACAATCACGCGTCTTCGTGACCTACACTGACATCCATGTGATCTGGAGGTTCACTGTCAACGTTTCATAAATCAACGTTCGTGCCATTCAACGCGAACCTTCTGTCAATTTGTACATCTTGTTCAAAGATGGACTTTTTCATATTTTTTTTGTATCTATTTTCGACACAATCGGATGTAACCGCGATCGTGTTAGATGAAACTACGTGAAAACTCCGTATAACTTTTATGGCGCTTTCACTTCTTATGAGTTTGTTTTTTGTTTGCTTGTTTTTCTGTATACGCTCTTGACGTAGGCCTATCTACGGATTGTTTGATCAACACGGAACTTTTTGTGGACAGCCGGACTTATCCACAACTTGGAACTGAATGGTTCTTGAGTCAGTCGTTGACTCGTTGAGACCACTTCGGAAAATAAATCGAAATATTTACTGAATTAAAACACACATTGATACGTATATATTGTTGATAATTTCAAATATAATCTGGACCCGCCATTATTAAGAGAAAAATAAAAATGTTTTTTCCTATAGGCCTATTAATTATCAAATAAAATGATCAACTACAACCAATTAGAGCTACATAACGAAGGAAGTGTTTGACTAGACTATATAGTTTTAGATCCTAGGTGTGTAAATACGTATTACATTTTATAAAGATACAATCGCAGATCTTACAACGCGTGTACTGCGTTTGCCTGTACCGGCATAGACCGTGGTACCGAGCAAATATTGAACGTTGTAAATTTAGTACTCCAAACTTATGGATTTACATCTTTTCCAAGTAGATTCAAGTGGTTTAGAGGTGGGTTGCCGTGCGTGAAAAAATGTACCTCCTTTAAATTTTAATACTATGTATTTATATATGTGAACTTCAATTCGTATAAGTGAATGTTGAGTGGATCTGATATCAATTTATGTAATTGAACAATTGCCGCTGGGTGTAATCTCAATCGTATTTTACGTTTGTTGACGAAACGAAATGACTAACTTTGTTATCGTCTAGTCGTCAATTTTTTCAAGTACACATTTTCAAATTCATTCCTTACATTCGATCTTCATTCTGTATGTCTTGTGGCGAGTTTCGCTGTAGAAATCGTCAGCAATATTAGTTCGGTATTCCAATTCATAAAACAAGTGAACATCAATAGATGTAAAGTATTAAAAATCAAATGTAGGGCCTAATACCTGCCACCTTGATAATCATCCCCAATGTCATCAAACTTGTAGAATCGAGCCTCACCACATCAAAAAAAATTATAAATTTTTATTTTGGATGAAAATATTCTCCCTTTTTTCGTTATATCAAGTCTTGTGAGAATTCTCAAAATTTCGAGCATCAATTTCTCAAAATCTAACAAACTGATTGCTACCAATAACTATACACTATAGCCTGAGTTGAAGATGAGTAATGCATAGAAAAAAGTTTAATGTTGGTCGGTTTTGCCTTACTACATGTGGAGAGCATACCAAAATAACAAACAAACAAACAAACACGACTCTGACCGCATGAATGTATTCGCTATTATTCATAAAAAATAGGTATAGTTACTATTCCTATTCTCTATGATTTTATTCCTCACTCTCCGTATCAGTATCTGCATTGTTTTAAATAAAAATGAAGATTGTTCCCCGAAATGAGTTTTATTGAAGTATGAATATAACAGACTCTGCCTGATATTGATATTATCTTCTATTGCCATAGTAACTATACCTCGGAGCACTGGCACGATTTTAAGTGTCCAGTTACTCATGACTTTCCCCCAACACGCTCCTATCTTGGTCATATTATATTATAGTCTCCACTGGCAAATACGGGCTAACATCGCAGTTGTTGGCTTTATGGTTCTGAATTATCGCATCTCGACTCTGAAGTTAGGTGTAGTTAATTCTATCAGGAGGACCTCGCGTGCATTAAGGTCGAGTATATGGGCTAATTAGGACTAACTCGGTTCATTAGAAACTTGCTCCGTTTACTACCAAGACGAGAGCTGAGAGAGAGAGAAAGAGATACATTGAGAGAGGGGGGGAGGGTCTTATTGCGTTCAGACGTGGACTCAGACCTGAGCTAATAACTTTTGTAGCTTGTTCGATCTTCGATGATGTCAGTCCATTCAGTGGATATTCTCAAATTTACCTGAATGTGTGTCGAGTTTCTTGTATATCTAATGAGAATTCCTGAACGTACTATACTCTATAATATACTTGTATTCACGAAAGATAACTGTGCATGGTTTACCAATGAAAAAAAGGCCTTTAGTTAGAGGAACTCGCTACAATTTGAAACATTGGACGCATTTGAAACATACCAAAACCTTACCGTTAACCTCGTCCTGAAGTAAAACTGGTGGAAAACGGTGATAGTTATGCAGTTATCTTTGTATACAACCTAGAGCTATATGACTTCATTTTGCTAGAATTTCAGTTCTTTATCCTCATGTTGATTAAAACAGTTACATAATTTATATGTATTTGTTTGTTTGTTTCAACTGTATTGACCGAGCTGGTGATTCGCACGAGATGTGCTACAAAAGGAGAAAATCCTAGATCCTAGCTGTCGTGTCTAAAGGGTCGAAATTGAATTTTTGCTCGTCTTCATTTCCGCATGAAAATATCAACTCGCTTTTCACCAAGTCATAGACACACTTTTCCGACATATTGTCCGCCGTGCCACATCCTGGTTTCAATTTAAATTGACATAATGTAATATGTCAAACGGTAGTTTTCTATCTCTGTATACGTGCCTATACATGCTATATCTATACGTACAGTACACATTTATAACTGACACTCTCTTGTCACCTGCAAACTCCTGGGGCCCATAATATCTACATAGCCTATACGCGACATTGCTACACCAGCAGACGATGGTATTGCATTAAATATTCAAAAATTCATTCGGAACAAAGTCCACTTGAGAAATGAACTTGAAATTGATTGATGAACATTTAATTTGTAAAAATGCTTCAATTTTGATCTCAACAAATGTATTTTCATTTTTATTCAAGGGAATGCATGTACGGGGCTTGTGCGAATAGAGAAATTCATCTTGACTTTTTATGTAATCCAATGAAAAAGTATACCGACTCCCAAGATAATTTTATGCTCTTGAATTGATATGACATTCTTATTTTGTGAATTCAATCAATTTTAAGATAATATGTAAATTAATTTCAACTCACATTTAGTGTTTATTGACATATCATCTTGAAACTTATTGAATTCACAAGTTTCAAATGTCATGTTGATTGAAGAGCATGAAATTATTTCGGAGTTGATGTAATATTTCATTCATTACATAGAAAATAAATAATAAAGACACATTTCTCCATTTGTGTAAGTACAATAAATGCTCCCCCTTACATTTGTAAGTTGTAAAATATGATATAGCTTTCAAAAAGAAACATTTTGTGTGACTGCAAGTGTACTCTGATCGATAGCGAATGTCAGCAAAAACAAAATCTAATTCAACGCGAAGGATTGTATAAACGGATTAAGGGATATGCTGCCTGCCTGGTGTGTAACTGGTAAATATAACATGTCGGCCATATCGAACCGTTCCCGTTCCCGTTTCCCGTCAACGTCACCATTGCCCGTGCTGAATGTCATCCTCATACGTTCCCAACGTGATATCGCTTACATTTGTCATCTGCAAACTCCTGGCAGCCATAATATCAACACATACGCGACATTACTACACCACCCGACGATGTTATTGCAATGAATATTTAAAAATTAATTCTGAACCAAGTCCACTTGAGGAATGAAATTGAAATTGAGGAACAGCTAAAATGCTTACATTTTAATCTCAATGGTAATATTGTAATGTTGGTATATTGTACTGGGATTGTTTTGGAATGGTAATATTTCGTACTTTTATACCCAGCATTGTTTCTACTTTGTAGGCCTACGTACTTTGTACGTTTGTTTCATGGATTCTATTTGAAATCAAATAGATCAAAAAACCAAAACTACATTTTTTTAACATGAATATCCCACAAGTAGACATTCAGTTAGTTTTTCGTACTGATTATTTGATTTCTCATATATTGACTATTGCTCTATTTCGCAGCTTTGAGCGTATTGACAACGTGTATTTCTTTTTAATTACATTTGTAAGTTGTGAAATACGATTTAGTCATGCAAAGCTAGAAACATTTTGTATGGTTCCAAGTGTACTTTAGTCCATAGCGAATGTCAGCAAAAAACAAAATCTAGCTTGACACAGGATTGTATAAACGGATTAAGGGATGTACGCCGTCTGGTGTGTAACTGGTATAAATAACATGTCGGCCATATCAAACCGTTACCGTTACCGTCAACGTCACCGTTATCCGCGTTCAGAATGTCAGTCTCGTACTTTGCCAACGTGATGCATATTAACGCCGTAGCATATCACCATATACTCGGAGGAATAAACCCCGATAATATTTGCTTTTCGAAACCTTTGTACAGAATATCTTGAATGGAGCGTATTGGGAATTGGAGAACAGGGGTGTTATTCTACAGTACCTTTGAAGTGGATTCCATATCATACATAAAATATTGAAACAACAACCTCTATGGATCGAATTGGACAGACCGTGTCACATTTTCTCGCATCCATTAATTATATATTGGACAATGGAAATAGCCTCACATCTCACAGGTACTTGATACTGTTAGTGGGAACTACCATGTTGTTATAACAGAATAACGGTTTCTCTAATTGAGTTCCTGCTAGAAGAGGGTATTGATCAACTGTATAATGTGAATTGGTTCACATTGTCTGTAAATCTTCACATTCGAATTAGTTATGTTGTTGTTGAACGGAGCGACATGAAACCGTATTGGTCTGTTGTTCTGGATGTAAGTACCCTATCAAAATGTTGATAAGATTATGATTCGATGAGAGAGTGAGCGAGGACTCGATACTACGTACTTGAAAATACATTTTGATATTTTTGTTCACGCTCCACAGGTCAAACGAAAACAATTTTTTTTATGAAACTTGGTGTGCACATGTATCATATTATTCAATTTGGTCTGTGTAGTGTTGGGGTACAATTGGTTCGTCCACTTCTGAGAAAAACTATTTCGAAATTTTTAGAATCCCAACAACACTGGGGGTACTAGTTACTAATAAAACCAACCCCGTTCACGTAAAAAAAGAAACCAACCAAAGTAATCAAAACAAGTTCCCATACAGCATTAAATTATGCAAAACTGAATATTTACCTGCGGGACTTAGGGGGGTTTCCCGCGCCCACACCTCCCTTCCGTAATTGTGGCAAGCTCAATGCATGTAAACATGAATGTTTTGACCCATTCCCTAAATAATTTAGTGCCAACGCCCACGTCTCAGCCACGATTATGCTAAAAGTTGCCCAACCTAGTTATCAGCGCTCGTGCAGTGACAGAGGAAGAACAGGCTACAGAAGATAAAGAGAGGGAAAAGGGAATGAGAATTCTCCTCTGGGACAGTTTGTTCTGTAAGCTCTTCTGTATAGCAGAGAGTTTACTACATAATCCCTTATGAATAGATTATCCGAAGCTTCATTTGCACTTTTCGAATCCCTTTTTTAATTCACTTTCCAAATCTCACAGGAGTGCACCAGACTTCCGCCAATTCCCTACTGACGTGAATGATCATAGAAGTTGATTCAGATAAATACGAGTAGTTTTTGGTATATCAGGTTCTTTTTAACAATATGACATATCAAAATAGTACTTTGTCAGAAACACAGATCGTTTTTAAAAACTATATAATGGTGTGAATTTGAACTACTGCCTCTGTCTGCCTCATGCAGTCAGTCCTGAGAACGTGAAATCCGCCTTGAAACCCGGAATCGAGTTGAGGGTGAATTCGAGTTCCGCATAAGGCATGTGTTTTATAAATAGCAACGGTAATCTATCACCCTTTAATCGTACCCTAAAATAAATAATCCATCTGTTGGTGATATCGTTTAGCAAGCGACAATAATAATCATCATAATCAGATATGTATGTAATTATCTCTAACTCAAAGGTTACCATATCGTGAGTTAATTAATACATGGTCATATTTTAAGAAGCCGAATTTATTATATCTTCTTTGGTACTTATAAGAGTATAGACGCTTTACCTAATTACAATGTTGGAAATCTGATAACATTCTAAAGGTGGGCGGCATAACATTCTAAAGTTTCGCAAAGTAAACTTATCAAGTGAGCACTCGAATTTCCAAGTGAATGAATGTTGAACAATATTGTGAAACTCTCATAGTTTTCCTGACACCGTATATATAATACGCAAAGCCAACTACCAAAGGCGTACGATAATATTATTCAATTCATAACGATAAATCGCAATAATTGCGTAGCATTATTCAAAAACTGGGTTTGTAACCTTTCTATTTTTCTCTTAAATATAGATATTGAGATTCGATAAAATTGTGTGGTACTTTACCTATTGAACTAAGTGACGACTCCTCCACAACAGCCAAGCTGCTGTTGTGAATGGTCAAGTGACGTATATCCAGCCCCAAGAAGATAAATCCTTGTAACTTCGGCAACACATTATGCCTCAGTTTAAGATAGAAGATCACCTGCGAGCTCGGCTTTCCTTTCAACACGACCATCGCATGACTGATATG
Organism: Brachyptera putata; assembly: GCA_907164805.1. Taxonomy (NCBI): domain Eukaryota; kingdom Metazoa; phylum Arthropoda; class Insecta; order Plecoptera; family Taeniopterygidae; genus Brachyptera; species Brachyptera putata. The sequence goes on along the minus strand of OU015464.1, from coordinate 25,554,204 downwards.
CGACGGATCAGTATTCTCGCATAATATATCCAGACCATTCTTCTTCACATTGCACACACACGGTGACACTTCCGAGTGCGTTGGACAAACTTGCGTTGCCTGACTCGCGACTTCTGCCCAGACCAAGCACGACCACAACAGGCCGGCGATGACGATGTTACGTACGACGATCATGTTCACTAGCACTGCACTCGACTAAGCCATCATGGTGGAGAACCGGTACGTCGACGACCTCTTTGCTCTTTGTACCACACCTGGAATCATACGAAACATTCGGACGAGATTAGTTGAGAGATTTTACGACTGGGATTCGATGTCGATGGACAATTACACGTACAGTATATATACACTCAATTCGAATGCTTGGATCAATGTGTATTGAGGGTTGCGTTGGTTTGGTTGGGTTGCTGTTATGGTGGCTTAAATACCTATCTCATCAATGTTGAAAATATCGGAAGTGACAAGGAAATTGGAAATATGAAGCTACAATATGCTTCATATGAATTCAGTATGAATTCAGTGCGTGCAGCGAATCCTTGGATGAAGTAGGCCTATTTATTGATCGCATTTAATTCGTAACGAGGTAAGGAAAAACCGTTAAAACTCATTATCAGCTTCGTATTCGACTTCGTAAAATTGAAGATGATGATTATTGTTTGCTAATCGACCCCACCAATAGCTAGACGGTACGAATGAGCAAGTCATAATGAAACTATGGAGTGATGATGAGTGAGAGGACGTTTACAAAAATGCATGCCTCACGAGGGACTCGAACCCACACCCAACGGTGAATTCAGTTTCTAAAGCGGTGCTTTAACTGAAGGAGGCTTTTCATGAAATTATATGTAATGTTTAATCAATCAGCATCATTTATTTGTAATCATTTTTTGGTCAAGACCACCATAATGTACGCCCTTCGTTACAAGCGGTTGAATTTTCCTTTTCTCGTCTATATGGAAAACAATTTGAAGTCATCTGATTCTGACATAAATGTGAACGTGAAAATAATTAATTTCACAATATAATGGCGTTATTGAAACTCTCCAAAATGTGTGTTTCATATAGATATTTTCATAAACTTTTCAAGAGATACACCTGACAGCGCCCGTTATCGATTTTTAATTATGTTGTTGCTGTGAACCGCATTACATATTCCAACTCCTCATCGGCAATCGCAAACTTTTGGGTGCTTTGTCTGGGTGAAAAACCTCACCAAAACCATCAGCCAAGATAGCTATGGACGAGCCATACAATCTGGTTATTAGAAAGATTCAGATTCTACATTTTAATAAACTTAGAATATGAATCTCAATTTTGACAGACGTGTTTTTCTCATCCACTAATTGTAAGTCTATAATCAGACCATATGACCGTCATTTTGATTAGTTACTTATCTCTGATATTGTGAATTATTACAGGCAGAGCAAAGCAAAAGAGGAAATCAACTCGACCGTAATGAATCTCATATTTGAATAGAAAACATAAGATCGTTTTTTAAAATGTGGTGATAAAGGTTATTTTTTGTGGCATGTGTGTAGGTCATTTAAAGCCTCAAAGTTGCACTTGTGAGGTTCATTATGAATACATTCACGTGAAATAATTTACCACAAATTCAATGATATGTAGATGTATATGTATATAAATATATATAATGTGGCTCTTCAAGAAGATTACCCGCATATTTGTGACCAGTTTTCACGAGATTTCCCTAAGTACTATTCTCGCACGTGCATGTCTAGATAATATTCTATTTTTAGCTTACGGTTGGCAACATTGAATTCGATCACTGGTTTCACGGCAGCTCAGTTTCGTCTATATCGTGCTTCAAAGTATCCTGCGTTTCTGAGTTGAGGAACAATTGCTTTGACTGATAAAATAGACTTGTTCGTAGTTTGTGGTAATAAGTGCTTTTATTTCGTTGAATAAATGAATGTGATTGGAATGCAACTTTGAAAAAGAATATCAATTTATATCCAAAAATATTGAATAATAATCTCACTCGTTCACTTTAGAGCTAGGAGCCAGTAATAAATTACAATCAAATAGAATAAAAATATTACAGCATTTGAAAATTAGTAAGTTAGAATACAAAGTAAACCTATTGAACCCATAATACAGTGAATGGTCATATTTTGTACTTTTATACCTAGCATTGTTTGCATGCCTGAAGGCTCTACTTTGTACGTTTGTTTCATGGATTCTATTTGAAGTCAAAGAGATCAGAAAATCAAAACTACATTTTATTTCCCATGAATATTCCACAAGTAGGCATGCAGTTAGTTTTTCATACTGATCATTCAATTTCTCATATATTGACTATTACTCTGTTTCGCAGCTTTGAGCGTATCTCGTATATTATTTCTGTCGCTGTGGTATTGAATTGTACAATTGAAAATCGAACAAAGCTTGTGAATATAGCTGTATGTACATTTCGAGCATGCGCATATACACCCCTTGAACCACTTGTTAGTTATTAGCGGTTTCGCTTGTTATCGGCTTTGTTCGCACAACAATAATACAGTATATGTCTAGCTTCGATTATGTACACCCAACAGAAGACTATAGAAAACGACATAATGAATGAATTGCTTTGTATAGTTGCCGAGTCTGTGAGAGAATGATGGGTGCCATTATGATAACAAAGCCACTTTCAGAATTGTGGATAACTATATTCAAAACCAGACAACTTTACTTGGAAATTTAGATTGATTTATTTATCATTTGGAAAGTGTATTCATTTCCAGTACTACATTGTCTGGTACGCGAAGTTTTGCACATTTGAGTGTAATGGTGGGTAGATCATATCTTGAACAATATTTTGTCATCCTTGTCTGAGGAATAACAGGAATAGCAGTGGCATAACAGTTTTGGATTAGGACATAATAAACATTTCAATGTTGTAAAACATGAATACTTTTCGGTGTCTAAAACGGTCAAACAAAAAATCAAAATATGAAATCTGAATACTTATTTGTCATTATCTCACCTAGTACTGTATAGTTTTTGAGCAAAATCGGGTGGATCTCTTTTGGCAAAAACTAGTAGAAAATTACGTCGGAACCCAAAAGAATGACCCACAGTGAAAATATTGTGAAACAAATCTTCAGAATCTTTTGCAACGTTTCTAGAGTTGAACACAAAAACGATACACATTATAACAAATTTGTGCATAAATTGAACCAGTCGTTCCGGTAAAAGAGGAGAATATATTTTTTCTAGATCATCAATTAAATCAATTGAAACTATAAACATGTTTAACCAACTTGTGCTGCAGAACTATGGTAGTGATTGTCTAGACAATTAATATTTTCTTTCACAACGAATCTAGATTACTATTAAATTACATATAAATCTCTCATACAACGCATATGCTGCGTTTGTCAAGTATGACACTTGCAGTAACAACTATAGTGTAAGTCACGTGACTTTTTAGTAACAGCGTTTGTTACAGTTGAATCAAAAGCTCCTTTATGATGCTCGTGTTGGAGTCATTTCGAAACTACATTAACTAACAAACGTACGATGACCCGTGATAGTTTCGATTATATTACCGCAAACACTTGTAACACAACTATCTACTATCTCACTTTCAACCCATGCTTGATTTTATTTCACTTTTTAATTTTACATTATTAAATTTGCTCTATCGTTATCTATAGACATGTTACATGTGTTTTCTATATCCTATATCCTGCTGCAAGTCGGCAGCATTGATTTCTTAATGCAAATATAGAAGCAATTCGAACCAATTGAAATTTATATTTTTCTTTACCAATTAGTAAATTAGTACTGCAAGTAAATACACCAAAACGAACCTTTGTTTGTTCACGTAGTATATGGATTCAATAAAATAAAGTATTTTTTTATATAACTTAATCACACTAAAAACGTCTCTATCGTTGAGTAAATCCAACACAAGGCAACACAAGTTTGTGTTCTAAACCGACACTCAACTTTATTAATAACCCACTTTTCTCTCTTTATTCTCAGACTACTTCCACGACGTCACCGAAACACATGTCGTCCGTAAACTTTTCTCTTTTCGATTTTATTTACACATTTTTTTTCGTCAGACAAACTTTCCTCTATTCACTGTATAAAGCACTTCACACACACACACTTGTATAATTCTGAAGAAACTTGATGGAAGTACACTAAAAACGATGTATTTTCATCTGTATTGGTAATATTGAATGGTTGTAAAAGATAAAAATAATCTAACTCTTCTTGAATGTTAATTGTTTAACCTTCAACCTTGGACTTCTGCAAGATTAAATGAAACTGATGTGTCGGTATAGAACATGTTGCCGATGCCGCGTTCTGACCAACTAATCTGCCTCTTCCTGCACCGTATCGTGATCAACATGCCTGCCAGTGGCGTGTCAAATATGCATACACCAGTGTCGTATACTGACCCGACGTATAAATGTGTGAAGGGGGTGGGGGATGTTCTTTTTTCGCTTTCCAGAGTTCTGATTATAGTTATGTATGACACACAATAATGATACGATTCAATTTTATCGGGAAAATTATACTGAATATAAGTATATACTGAATAAGTATAATTTTACTTGAAATGTTGGTTATGTAAAATTGTCTTGTGTCTGTCTGAAAGCAATTTTTTTTTTATTTTATGATCAGTTCTGGTCAATATTAATATTGTCTAGACCTTGTCAATCTATTTAGATCAGTCTTCATTTTCCAATATTTTTCCTGACGTTTCCAATTCGATCATCGACCATATACCATAGGGCCACGAGAATCTCCGTCTACCCATATCCCATATATATATATATATATATATATATATATATATATATATATATATATATATATATATATATATATATATATATATATATATATATATATATATATATATATATATATATATATATGTATATGGTAACGATGTCTTTGCTGTAATTTGCCCTTTTCGTAAAAGAGATGGGTCCTAAAAAGGACTTGCGATCTGGACGTTTCGGAAGTAATTGTACTTTCATCTTCAGGAGTCGGTCTGGTCTGCTGAACTGGTTTCCTGGACTTGATCGCAGTTTAGCAGACAAGACTGACTCCTGAAGATGGAAGTGCAATTACTTCCGAAAAACGTCCAGACCGCAAGTCCTTTTTAGGACCACCACATCTCATTCCACGAGTGCAAATTACCGCAAAGACATCTTTACCATCCACCAGCTGCCCTGAAAACCTTCGGTCACGTATATATATATATATATATATATATATATATATATATATATATATTATATGATGATTATTCTTGATTATGTGTCCAATACGAGGCGATAGATGATGATGAAGTAAGAGAACAGGTCAGCAACTTCACTGACTACATGTACCACTCTCAACGGGAGCAAATATCGAGTGGAAACCTCGTAATGGCGATATTGTATGATTAGCAATATTGAATAGTCATTGCTAATGTGATTGAACAACGACTATGTACATAGTCAGACCCACGGAAAGTGGCCACATTACATAATTATCAATTACCCACAATTTCCCAGATGAGCCATTTGATTTCAGGAGCGTATAGTAAATCATATTTCCAAACATTGTTTCGCGACTCTTGAATCATTTGTTATGCTGGTTGTATGCTCGTATGGTTTAATATGCATGAAAGTTGATTCAGCAGAATATCAGTTTTTTGTGATACATTTTGAATGGTGTGAGGTATCAAAATTGTAATATAGGAGAAACACGTCTTGAATACCTTCAATATGAAGTGAACAGAAATGATTAGCCTTAGGCTCACAGGTATACAGCTAAAACATGTGATGCTACCTGTAGGCCTATAGGCCTACATGTTTTTAAATTGTTTTCTCTTTTTCAATATGGAAGGTATGCTAAAAAATCTGTGTTTCTCCAAATATTCCATCCAAATATTCTCTAACGTTAGAATTTTGATTTATCATACCGTTCAAAAGTAATCACAAAAAACGATATTTCGCTAAATCAACTCCCATGGCACTCTCAAATTAGTTGTAATAGTTGATGCTGAATCTATACCTGAATGCTTTATACGCTGAATTTTCACTGAAATGCGTGCCGCTATATCTATACTTCAGAAACTACAGAAGTCAGCTAGACATGTAAACTTTCACACCGTGAGCTATCACGACTGTCAAGTTTTCGAAATATCGATTAGATTTTTTGTGCTAAAGAAAATTGCTAGCTCCCTCCAATACAGTGTATCAATTTTTGACAAATACACATACTGCCCTCAACGCGTTATTGACTTGAACGACCGCGTCCGTATCGAACGGGTATACATTAAAATATCTTCCCTGTTCGTCTCACGTAATATAGACAAGTTGGGGGTGCAAGTTTCTCGTCCATGGGGACAGCTATTCGCAAACAGCGGTCAGTTTCCAAGGCGGTGAGCGTACCTCACGAGGGGTTGTTGCTTTGCTCAGATTAGTGTTTAACGAACCCGCGGTAAATTTCACCATTCACTAATCGAATCGCATACACACACACCAGTAGGTAATAAACCATGATATTCATAATTACCAATCCAATTACTTTGTAGCCGTGGTTGTATGGTTATCGTAAATACATACTCACGTGCCCGTAACGTTAAGCGCATATCTATTCAATATTTGTACTAATTTGGTGATTTTGTTCACATTTTTTATTGTTTATTCATCATACATCAATACTAATGTAATGGAACAATTTACTCCATCAACACATGCAGTTTTCTATTACATGTACTGTGTTTATACGACCCATTAAAAAACAATATGTCGTAAATTTCACTTGTTGGAAGTAGTTCAAATTGCTTTTCTCAAACTTGCAATTCCTCTGCCACATATTCTACCATACTGCTGTTGGAATACCTCATCAACGATGATTTTATTTATCGCATACACACAATACAGAACCCGTCGCAATAACATCATCGTCCACATATTACATTATTCTGTTATTGCATAGACGAACAATATACTCTAGGTTTGTCGCGTAATGTCAGAATAAAACTGATTCCTTTTTACTTTATTTCCACTACCTTCTATTTCCCTCACCATATACAGTATTATTTTCTTTCCTATACGATGGAGGACGCGACAACCGTAATGGATTGTGATTGGATGTCACCAGCCCCCGCTGTTCGCGCTTACTAGCGTTCAGAACGCTCAACTACTTGCAGCCGTAGGCGAGAATAATGGAGGTATATACGGGGTTCTCAGTTTCGTTTTGCAATAAACGTCAAGTGTCCTGGTAGTATTTCTTCTTTCGTCCATGTTTATTGAGCAGACTAGCTATCGTTCATCGAGTACCACTTCCCACCGATCAACCTGTACATTGGGCACTGATACCTACGATGATGTTTGTGTGTCTGATTTGTATTGTGTTTATGCATTGAATATAATTTCCCAGATGAGGTATTCTAACAGCCGTAAGTATGTGGCACAGGTTAATTGAAAATTTGAGATAACCAAGTTGAACTCCTTGTAAGTGTACTTAGCAACGTACGTATGGTTTGAACAAGCCGTAAACTCTGTGTTTTGAGGTAAGTTGTCTCTGCTAATTTGGTTTATTGTGCTAATGAGCCTGTTGTTGAGATTGAATTGATGATGAAACGGCTAGGTTTGTGAGTAGGAAATGTTGATATTCGTGTAGGTGGTATAATCTTCACGAATGGAGGAAGTTTTCGTAAACATTACAGTTACACAATTTCTTGAGTCACCCTATAAGATGTATTGAGGGAGAGCGTTGGTACCTATCACTGTATTCAACATTAATTTCAAAATGGTTAATTTCCTTCAACCTCCTATAACTACATATTGTAGAATTTAAAACTATACGGCAGGCCTCCTGTCTGATATACCTCAAATATTTGAATTTCGTAAGACTTGTAGACAGCTGAGTAGACATAAACATAATTTTGTGTTAATTTGTGAACAAAGTTAGTATTTGTACAACTACTAGCTGTGTCTCATCAGTAAGTTCAAATATTTGAGCGATAAATAGGTACATCTTTTCAACATCGATAGAATGGGAAGTTGAAGTATCATAAGAGGCCTGCCGATCAACGCAAAATTCAATACATCTTGGTCTCCTGCACTCTTGCTCGAGGAGTGAACAAAAGTTGAGATCTAGTTTTGGGAGGAGGTAGATCGAGGGGTTAAAGAGGTTATACGGGCATGAGGGGTGGACGGAGGAGTGTGTCGTTCTAGGAAGGGATTTTGTGACCTGCGCATTGTTGATAAAGGGTATAGAAAATCAGAATCAGACGAATTCCTTTATGCAATTCCTTTCCTGTAGTTCATTTCATTCCAAACACCTTGGCGCGGGCAATTCTACCAGTGAAGGATTGAATTACCGGATGTTCAACCAATCACCACCCTTAAACAATATGTACACTTTTTCCTCATGCTTCTAACAAGAGAGACTTCATGAGAGAATATTGTGTTATGTTTCTCTAAGAGGCAACAACAATCGCGTTAGAGCATGGCTGCAAACTGCTCGCAGGTGTCAATCATCCCACTATATATTGAATCAATCGTGGTCTCCTAAGACCTATAAAATCATCTTTATTTGATATTTCACTTAGCCTCAGTGCTTTTCCGTCTCTGTTTTGTGGGTTTCATTTCGATTCAACCATCAATCCATAACCTTCGACTCTTGTACAGCTTGAACCCAAAAAGAATTCATTATTGAACCTGGCTAAACCGATCCAATTTGTGATATTGGATGAGATTGAATAGGTATCAAACGAATAGAAAACGGACTTTTACTTGCGCTTTATGCTTTACCTATCCTTACTACTCTTACAGTCTGTCTCGTGAACCAGGAAACCGAAGTCGACGGCGATACCGTTAGTTGGGAAGACTTGTATGCAATTTCTCACAAAAAGATTCAAAGACCTTGGTATTATCGGCAAATATTTTATAATGACATTTGATAACGACATACTTGAAATGAGAAAAGGCTAATAAATGAGAACATCGATAGAGTTTGTATTTTCTGTAATGTACGTCTTATACCTCACTATTCGCACAAAGCTTTCTTACCATTTCTTCTGCATTATGTACACATTTATAACTTAAAGTACGCTTCCGGTTTGCGTTGCACTGAATCGTTACAATATAACGGCATGAAAAGTTTCATCATTATCGTATTCACTTTCCTCAAGTTTTGCTTGACAAAAGTAAACATGAAATGGAAACTAAGAATAACGATTACATATTCATTTCGTCGTGAAATGCTTGTTATTACACGAGTATCTTGGTGTGGATACATCCTCATTACTTGAGACCTCTTTCTAAGGAGGTATGGTAATAGCATATCTACTTATTCTTACTCTATTTCCCTCATAGGGAACAACTCTTAGACATGATTAAGCTACACAATACCCAACAAACTCTCAATACCTGAACCATATATTTTGCTACAATCAATTTCAATTAATTGGTTCTAAATCGTCAACAATGTAACATATGTGTGTTACGTTTAACGACGTACTCTACTAATAGCTATATGCCTATATTATAGTCTCGTGAAATTAGCGAACCGTGCATGTCGGTCGCTCGGACACTAGGATTTGTTCAGGCCCGTGAACATTCATACATTCATAAGTTCACGTCATAAATTTCACAGTTTTTCTGAAAAAAAATATATCGTCGTCCACATTCACTGATGATTGATGAGCATTCCCCAACCTTATCGCATAACACAAAACTCACAACGAATTTAAACTTATGAGCCGAATAAAAACAATTCGTAATGTCAATGGTGCTTGCTACATGAACGATGCGTTCATGTAGCAAGCAAAACAGTGTATGAGCATTGAGCAATGTAGCAATGTAGAATGTGAGTAGATATGCTCCATATTGGCTCACAAAACTACCAAATATTGCAATGCAGAAATACCATGGCGATCATTCAACAGCTGACTGTGAATCATCTAGTCACATTATATACATGGTTAATGAATCTAAATAAGTTATTGTTAGATATTATACATGTATTTGATGTATGATATGAAAATTATTTATTTCGTCTGACTAGGTGGGATCGCCCTTGTGGTGCACACGATGCTTCTTTGTGATTCTAAGCCTTAATTTGGGAATAATTGACATCGTTTCAAGTTTTCAATGTTGATTAAAAAAGTTGTATGAGGTGTTTTGTACAGTTGGAAAAAACCTGTATTGGTCGATAGGGAACCATTCCAGGATACACACTTGAACAACCGAGGAAAGCCAGTATACATCTTAAACCCCAACCAACAAAGCTCAAATAATCATTCAAAGGGAACTCGCGTAACATTTTCATTCTCAACGTAACATCTAAACGTTCGCAGTGACTTTCCGGATGAACATATTGTAGTAAAGCTGCTTCACACCATTCAGAGAAGTATCTTCTGAAATACAATCGATCCATTATAAATATTCACATTGTGTGACATGATATTTGTTATGTAACGGTACGCGAGAGCAAAAATATCGGGTGTTACTGTTACATACCAGTGATCATTCCGCCTTTGTTATCACAAAATTTAGCATTTTCATTAGCATTTTCAATAATTATCTGCATCTGATGATATATTTTTCAATTTTATGTCTTGTACTGCTGAAGTTTTATGATCATTCTTATCAGTAAAATCACCCTAGCGGGAACAATTTGCCCTCTGAAAACTGGGGACGCCTGTAACCCTGATCTCGTGTATCTCATTGCGGTTACCGATTAATTTACATAACTTGTATGAAAGACATTCAACTTATAAGAAATATTCACAAGATGTAAAAACACTCACCGCAAATAAAAATAACTTATAATATATGAAAACCACCCAACAGCATACATCAACAAAACACAAAACAACAAATTGATAGATTATATTGCATCATGAAACCAACTCTAATATGGAGCACACAGATTTATTACATTCGCCTCGTTTTTCTCGTTTTTCTAATAAACGTGAAACCTTGTTGCCCCATAAATATTTCTGGTAGAAAAAATATAAACTGTTCGCCTTGCAATATCCTCGCATCGTCGATCAATTGCATCAATGGCGCTGATATAGGATGTTTTCATACATTATTATTATTATTATTATTACTATACGATCACATTAATATGAAGTTGATTACTTTTCCATATTGACACGTGAATACAATAAAATGCGAATGAATGCACAACAAATATCAACTGACTTGGTCACAGCACGTTAAATTGAGGCTCATTTCTCAACATATGGTAACCAGAATAATATAGCAGTTCAGGTAAAACGTACTTCGTTCCCTTGCAGAATCGTTCTTTGTGAAGTTAATTCTATTATAATATTATTTATTTCTGCCTGTACATACATTCAAAGCTCTTTGAATTATTGTTTTGTTTTGAAGTGACATTTATTACCCATTTTGGTAAGTTTCTCTGTGAAACGAACTTCATTCAATTCCTGTTTGAAGTTGTGAATTATTCAAAAGCCTTCAGACAGTAATTCATCTCATTCACGTCTGCGCAAATTAATTAAAACTTACTACGTCAAATCCCAGCCGGTCTTCTTTGTAAGATGAAAAGCCAACTTATAAAAGTGACTAAATTAAAACATTGTTTGTGTTTTCATGTTGAAACGAGATTGCCTTTTATCTCTTTCACGTGGCCGAGTTTCCGAGCGGTTCAAGCGATATAGACGTAGAGGTAGACGAAAACAAATCAACCGAGCTAGCTGCAGGAAAAATGTAATAAAACTAGCAGAAAGTACTGAAGATCGTAGCTTCAACAAACACTAATCAAATTAACAAAACAGACGTAAGAGTAAAATTCATTTCTCATTTTATAATTTTATTTTATAAGTACAGACGATAGCCATCAAGATTTTATATATCAAGTTATAGTCCATTTTGCTGACTGTTTCTTCAACCACCTGAGTAGCTCAAGGAACTCAAGTATTAGCCTTAACTCAGAATACGTATAGGCATGCGGATGAAATTATGTGGATACAGATTTTTGAAGTTAGGCCTACTATAGCAGTCCTTTGTACCGATGGAGATGTAATAATATAGAAGTGTCACCTCGTGTACGTGTATATATATATATATATACTATATAGTTCTAGCTGACTTTTACCACTACATGCACATAGTGGTCGCTTATGCACATCACTCTAATTACCAGACAATCGCTATGTCCTTAATTGTCAACTGTTGCAAATGAACGTTGCATTTCAAGACGTATTCTGAACGTTTCAGAAAGCACACTATAATAATAATAGTGGAGCATTTCCCCTCCAGCCTTCCTTCACGCTCTTTCTACTTCCATGTACTTCAAACTTTCAAACTCAAGTGTTGGAAGCCAACACTTTCCCTCTTCCTTCTCCTCTCCAGTGTAACTCAAGTGTTGGAAGCCAACACTTTCTTCCCTCTTCCTCCTCTTCCTCCTCTTCCTCTTCTCCAGTGTTGCTTGCTCTTTGTGCGCTTCACACGCCAAGTCACGTGATACTCACGATTATTTAATAGTATGATAATAATGATGAGATGAATTTTGATAAAAATTTCCATATAGCAGTGTGAAATAACATCATAATTAATTAATGATTAATTAATAATTTTCTATAATTATCAACTCAAAATCTTGTTAATTAATAAGGCATATGATTATTTTAAAAAATCCTGTTGCCATAACAATATCTTCTCCATAGTTCTATGTTTCGATGTTATAATAATTCAAACAATAGCATAACAAAACTCGAGAATATCAATACAGCACATACCAACCCTTATATCCAATATCCAATTCCTCCCCATAAATAAACTTAGCTCCAACCACTGTTTGATCTACACTCCCCGCTGTGTTTTCCTTTTGTTACCCAATTGATCGTCTAACTATAAGCTCTAATTGGATCTCATTTGTCAACGTCTTTGAGTGATATGTCTTTGAGAGAGTAATTTCACTAATGCACAGAACCGTGAGTTAGTTATAAACCGGGTATAATCATTCAATTGCACGCCCTTCTTCAATTGCATTAACATCCGTCTAGCTCTAAGACATAATAGAGCGTTCTTCAATGCCCGTCCAGCCATTCGCTACAAGAACACACTGTTTTACGGGTCCGTCTCGCATTTAGTTGAGCGGTAATGGCTTTACAAACCGGCACATGCAGAGCAGTGGTTAATGCGCTCGCTTCATGTGATCCGGTAGCCGAGGGGAATATCGGACCCGGTTCGATCTTCACCGCTGTCCATCTTTATACATGGGGTTTCCGTGGTTTCCCTCTGTAGTCTATAGGCTAATTCCGGGATGGTTGCCACAATATAGACCAAGACCGCTTCCATTAACCAAGAAACCTTCATTTCATCATCCCATTTATTATCCATCCGACGTCAATAGATCTTAGTTATGATTACAGTGCTTCGTTAAACCCAATATAAAAACATGCTTCAGCAATATACGTGTACCACGAGAGATGACGGTACGAACCACCTGTGCGCTAGTGATGTGGATAAGGAGAGACGTCGATCGGTACCTTCATCCCTCGATGCAAATATGTAACATGAGTGTCGAGTATACAGACGTCTATAGCTGTGTTTCACAGCAGCTAATTTGCCAGTCCGGGTTTAGGGACAAACGTAATGTTCCATGCGCAATTTTCTCGTCGAGGATTAAAATGGAAGCGTTTACCGTGGCTTGGGAATACTCGCTAGAAATGTTTGCTAGACCGAGGGGAAACGTACATTTATCAAGCTCAAGGGTATATTTGCCAGATCAATATTGAAACATGTACCTGGATAATTTTACATGTATGTCTATATACCTTTAATCCAGCTCATTATTTTGAGATTGGTTGGTACGTATCTCTCTCAAGATGTTATTATATATTTAGAATATAATTTTGTTCTGTATACTAAGAGCAGAGAAAGAAAGTTTGGTTTCGTTCGCCCACCATTCTACTATAAACTTATTCTGATGAAAAACATATTATTAACTGATCATAAAATATGTATATTTTGCTTACTTTCGAAATGGTGCAAGTTATGGTAACTACTCAACTCGTATCGCATAATTACAGCGTATATTTATTGCTAAAAAAAGTATGTTTATCTGTATACGCTTGACAATTATGCAATAGAAGTTGAATATACCATTTACCTTATACCAATATATACCTTATACCGTATTGAAGGTATCAAAACCTTTGTGTCTCCCCCGTATTAGAATTTCCATATCTCATAGTTAAAAAGTAATCTCCAAAATACTTATATCCCGCTAAATCGACACCCTCGCACTCTGAAGAAGATTTGGTGACTAAAACAAGCAATTATTGCCCAAGACTACAATTATTGATTAGTAAGAAACTTTGATACTATATCTTGTTCAACTTCGGAGTTACAACTTTTACATTTGCCTCTACAATAAAGTATGTTATTCAGAGTTTCACTAGAGTTGGTATAAATATTCCCGTTAGTGTCGGATAATCCCGCGTGAGCTTATAAGACCAACTGAGGGTTCTGATCATGTGACAAATCTATCGTACATCGTATATTTCCATCAACCCTATCACATATTGCATACAGGATGAATATTTATTATACCTTTACAGGGGATGTTTGATATATTTATGATGTGTATCACACGAAAACAATACCGCGTGCTGTATAAACAAAGACAAAAAACAGAATATGTTGGAAAATTCAGTGGAAATGTAGGTAAAACATGTTCTGAATGAAGGGAATTCAAACCGTTCGTGATATTTGAACGAAATTGTGTACACTCATTGAATATACTTTCTTTTATAATTGATGTTTGCATGCAATCCGACGAAATATTGAATCCAACGAAATTATTAAAACCTTGATTTATAAAAAATAAAATCAGTTGTGATTCTTTCTTTAATCAAATTTGTCTTGAATGCACACGCAAATCCATTTTATAAGTCTCTTATATATTTCTTATTTCTTTCCAAATCAATTGATACAGATCACGAGAGGATAGACGCTCTCCTTTATAATATAGACTCTTTAAGACCCAATCGGAAGTGTAGCAAATATCAAGATGACAATGAACCATACAGTTTAGCTGAAGCACCGTGGTTACCATCAGAAAACAACAAATAGTCAAATTTCAGGATCAACTAAGGTTTTTAATTCATTATTTTTATTTCATTTTATATCACTTCACTCCACATTATCATTGAAGCAAAATAAACAGCACCTTTTTATATATGAATAAGAGTATAACAATATAATAACAACGTACAATATATATTTCTTAAAATAACTCAGAAATTGTCTGTCATTACCAGAAATAATACTAATTATAATTTAATGTAGAAGCGCGGGCTTCTACATTGCATTATAATAATACTAACGATATAAGAAATGTTGAGAAATGTTTTTTGTGTGGGCTGACCGAATTGGAATAACAATTGTTGTATGAACAGTAAGATAATATAACATGAGATAATTATTGACATATGTTTTAGTGACGCGAAAGTAAACAAACGAGTCAACAGATTACGATTAAATTATAATAAAATACAAAATTATCAAATACCAGAATGGTTATTCGAGCGCAACAGCTTCCAAAACTGAATGATATCACAGTAATCAAACTCAGCCTTCTACGTCCTGTTAAATAGAGAGATACACGAAACAAAGAAACAGTAAACAAACAATATAAAGAGATGAAAAAGTCTACACTTGAGTTCATCCAAAGGTTGAGTGAGACATGACCACCCTGTCGGTGTCACAGAATGCCTCACTAATTCAATAACTTTTTCCTTTCACATTTACCGTACAGGCTTCAAACTGGACACCTTTGACATCGAGCTCATGAACGCTCTTCTAAATTACGCACGGTTGTATAGGTCACTACGCAAACACGCACGTACTCGTGACTGTATAACAGGTCTCACTTCACTTATGTCAAGTCTTGTTGCTGACTACCACAGTGTCATCGTCAACGTTTACAATTTAAAACCTCACAGAATCCCAACCTTATAGAAGATGTCGGTATTCTTTTATGTTTTATACCTTCTTTTCTGTGCTTTACTCAACAGTGAACTTTTATTGTGCCTTTTTTGCACGTTGAATGAAGTGTGGATTCTACATGTTTTTCATTTTATAGAGTTTATATAGCGGAATATATTTTATGTTTTTCATATGTATATATATATATATATATATATATCCAGAATTTACTGGAGGCAACATGAAGTAAACTGTTGAAGTTGAATATACAAAAGATATATATATATATATATATATATATATATATATATATATATGAATGTATATTCTATTTTAATATACAAAATGTACCGTGGTTTTTATTACTGTTATTCAGTCAAGGCTTATCTCGAACGGGTGTTGATAGCTCCCATTTTGCTAACATAACCCGGCACCTCCACCAATATACTGGAATGAGTGACTCGCACGTGTTGCTGTTGTGCCCTATAACTCTGTTCCAATAGGCCTACTATATACGGCTATATACTATGTGATGCGAGACATGTAGCTTTGGCACTCAGGAGACCTGGGTTCAATTCCCGTTATAGTCGATTATCTTGACATAGGTTTTTAGTGATTTTCCTCAGTCGTTCAAATGAATGTGTTACTCAACACTGGACCGCGACCGATTCTTTTCAGTGTCAATAATAATAATAATAAGATCTATCCATTATCAAAACATGATCATTAAAGGCATACAGAAATATATATTGTGGAGCGAGAAAAATAATAATGTAATTGGTGGGGGGGGGGTGAATAAAAATGTAATATAGTTTGCTTCTCTGAGTTATGTATCTGTAAGTTGAACAATGTTTTGTCGTTTGTTCTATTGATTCGACTACCAAAAAAAAAAGTGGTCCATCAATCAGCCAGTTGGATCTGTATCTTTTGTTGTCATTGGGAGATACCCTGATTGGGTATCAAATTCACCACAATTCAAACAACCCACTTGATTGGACGTTTGTATTGTAATGCCGTAGGCCGAAGGGGCGGTAAAACAAGTGGGGTGAATTCGTCTTTTCAGCGCAATTCGTCAATTCGTCTCTTTTAGCGTCTAGTGTTGGTTCTTGCCCTTGACTTGTTGCTTCCACAATTGTATTATTTGCACTCGACTCGAACTCGCCGCGCCGTTGCACTTGTGTCTAATTGCACTCCGTGGACGTGCCTTATGCATTTGCTTACCGATTGAGCAACTGGCGAAAACCCAGGAAGCCCACGTCATCACGCGTGCAGGTTTATTAGAGTATCATCAAATCAAGTACTCACACAAGTGTTATAATCAGACACGTTATGGTGATGGATTCACATCTATTACCTTTGCGTTTGTGTATTAACATTGATGATGATGATTATTGTTTGCTTAACGACCCCACCAACAGCTAGGTTATACGGGCCTACGGATGAGCGAGGGATAATGAAACTATGAAGTGATGATAATTGAAAAGACATTAAAAAACATGCTTTATGCGGGATTCGCTCCCACGCCCAAAAGTGCGAGACTCTCTGCCAATTATAGCTGATTGAGCAGCGGAAGGATGCTACGTCTCTAATTATGGAGGATAACTTAACCTGGTTATTATTTAGCTGAAAGGAGATAATTTGAACTAGAACTACGTATAATTCACAAGAGATTACAAATATTCCTTGCAACGTGTATGAGTGTTCTGCTATTATTGCTCGAAGTGCAACCAAAGTTGCATAACCTATTATTGCAGACGTAGGTTTCAGTATGTACACCAGAGGCAGTACTGAATCAAACAAATATAATTTACAATCTATTTCCTATGTGGATTCAAAATAAATGATAATACCATATCTGTTGAATATGAAAACAACGGAAATCTCAAATTTTCCGTGTATTTTGCATTTCCTAGAAATGGATAAAATTATATTTTCGACGCAAATACGAAACTTCTTTATTTATGATAATATTTATTTTCTATAACTTCATCATTATACTTTATTTTTCAGTGTCTCTACTTTTATACTGAAAAATATCAAGATGTGCCTTTCTTCAACATATTGATAGAGTATACTCCTCAAACTTGTGAAATTCGAAATTCCATCTAGTTTATTATGGCTAGACGCCGAACGTTGAACCCACTCTAAAGTAAGCACACAACAAGATTATGTAGACCCATAAAGAAGATCCTCAACTACTCCCGGAGGCATAAGATATCTCAAAAAGAATGATTGATTCTCGACAAAACTTGCCTTTTAGGCGTTCCAATACCATTGGGTCAAAAGGTGTGGTGATTATACAGATATAAATGATCATAAAACTAAAATCGTCCAAGATAAAAAAATTAACAAATACATCATACGATGCGGACAATGTCGAAAATGACAGTGAGTCGAATTTTATAATGACAAAGGTGATAAAATCATTTACATCTAACAGAAATACACGACATTTTGGCCATAAATTTTCACCTCACAGCATACCGTTACAAACAAATCACAAGTAAAATATTGTGAATGTTCATCATAGATCGAGATATTTCAGAAGGTACACCTCTACACAGTGTGAAGCAGTTTCTCCAACATATATTCATCCGGAAAGTCACTGCGTCCGTTTATATATTATGCTGGAGCAAACCATATTATGCTGTGGTGGGTTCCCCTTGAACGAGATTCTCGTTCCCCATGTACAGAGATTGGTCGTGCAATATAAAATGTATGACGCTGGAGAGAAATCCTTTCTAGGCGGATGCTGCATTATAGTTTTATCCCGGTAATTACTCTTTCCTTTCCGGGTAATATACTTGGGACTGGAAGAGACTGTTAGATTACTCCTCATTATTCTAGAGCGTCGGTATAGTTTGTGTATTAGGAGTACAGGAGATTAAAGTAATGGCTTTTCCAGCGTAGCCTTAACAAATAATAAGCCCTGCGACCCGACTAACCACTGAATAAAGTATAAGGTCCAGGACGTGCAAGGCTACCTATAGCTTGGAGTACACTTGAAAACATAACTCTATGTATAACTACTCAACGGCGCGTCAACGACTAGGCTATAGCTATGAATCACGTGGTCTACCGAATCATTGAGTTACTTGTGTCCACGAGATGTGTGAGGTGGTCTGTCTGAATAGTTGTAAGAACTTCGGTGATTGTGTATGAAGAAACTCCACTACAACTTGGAATATTCAACTCTTTTGAAAGGGTTTGATAGAAAGAAGGAAATAAATATGAAACGTGTTTTGAACTCTAACCTCGTTTCGAGGTGTTTTATTCACGTAAACTTGATTAATCCTCGCGTGATCTGACCCGTCAAAACTTTATGCATAATTACAATTATCTCCATCAGTCGACACGTCCGACCGCCCATGGTAGTTTGATGGAGAGACGGTCGATCGTCAATCTAATTCGTGAAGCTTATCTCGAGCTCACATGTTTTGTTACGCTAGCTCGCCTGATAAACTGACTAATAAACGTATTGCAGCCGACGCTTAGTTTTTCGTTGATATAATTATACATGCAGGAGGTGAGATTGTAACGTAGAAATCACGAAATAGAGAATGGAAAAACGCAAGAAATAGCTTCATTCTTTTTAATTGGTTTTGATTATGACATATGAATGTTGAACAGTAACAGAGCTATGATTAAAACGTACTATTGATTTTTTTTTCAATGGAACTTGTCACAATGAAGTTGAAAACATCATGTACAATATTTCAACAAAGCTTGAATTGTCTTTGTCAGTTTGTCAGAGCGTAGTTGTATAATATCGATTTGCTTATATTTATTTCTATTTTTTGACGTGTAATCCAGTGGATACTACTTCATCTTGGTTGCTGTCAAGTATCTATACTCATTCTTCTTGATACATTATTATTTCGTTCTAATTTCACTAATAACTTTCTTTGACAATAAAATGTCTTCATGTATCTAATTATTATCGAGTAATGTCTCATGAGAATATAATGACGATAAAAATATCCCTGAATTATAACCTTTATTGGCCCCTTGACTACAATACGTGAACAAGATAGCATTCAATATAAAATGTATGTGTTCATGATTGATCAATACGGTAATAAAAATAGATATGTGAGTGGATACAAAATAGTACAAAAGTTTAAAAAAATACTCAATCAAATAATAAAAGGTTTGCGGTATCATTAGGCTATATATATATATATATATATATATATATATATATATATATATATATATATATATATATATATATATATATATATATATATATATATATATATATATAAATAGGTCAACACATATTAATTAGAAAACATAAATAAATTCGAACCAGCTACTTTGATGAAATATGACAAATTCCCGGTCTTCCAATATTGAAAACAATGAAAATATTACATTTTCAATGTTTTTCGATTTTGAAATCCACAAAGGGTAGGAAAATTATTCATTCTCATAAACATAATTTGTTTATTTGTACGCATTAGTATTGTTTCTGAAATGAAGCAATCGGACTGTATTGTTCAATATTTTTAGTTTCCGTTTCTATATTTTTTTTTCTTCGATCCAAGAATATAATTAGGGCTATCAAATGACAGTGATGCCATAGACTTCCAGTTGATCGGATATAGGAACCAAATGATCGAGTACGAGACCCAGTTACTACTTTGAGTATTCATATATTCGTATCGTATTCTCATGAACCCGGCGCCTCCACCTATGATTTGGAATACATAAAATATACTACGTCAGATACAGTAGAAGGTAGGATTTCAGGGTTGAAAATGATTTTTTTTAAATCGAATACAAATTTTGAATATCGAAGAAAATTTAGCACCATTATTTGAACAAATTCTGAGAAACAATCATGACGTACAATCATTTCTTTCGAAATTTCAAAATAAATCTCAAAATATGCAATAATCAGTAATCTAATAATCTCATCATCTGGTAATCTAAGATCTAATCGCAAAATATAAAAAGAAATCTGGAAATGTATCAATAAAACATATGATTTTTCTCCAGTAGGCCCTATATATATTTATAGTTTCACTTGAAATAATAAAATAATAAAATGAAACATGGGTATCTGACGTTCTCGGATGTGAGAAAGAAAGTTACGAGCAAGTACGAGAATCTCGTTATTATTCATATTGTTTACTTTTTTGTGTTCAAGTCCTAAGAACATACATTTTGTATTATAAAGGCAATTTCATTAATATTGTAATCACTAGTTATTAACAAGTAAGAACAATGACATTTTATGTATTCATTTTTGTACCTATGACATCTTCATAATACGTGACGGAAATATCAACATTTGTGTATGACATTTGGAAGGTTTGACATTTGTAAATTCCAATTGGGTGAAAACAGATCATTCACACCTACAATACCGACTACATTATAACTATTCAACTCTCGTCTTACAATAATAATGGATCATTCACAAGTAGGACTTTAAAGCTAACAAGCCTACTTTCTGTAGCTACTATATCCATGTGTAAATAAGACGTAATCAGACGTAAAAGAACGTAATCAAGCCGTACTTATATCCCACACATTTGTATTTGATAATAAGATCTTTGTTTCCATCTCATATAATTTGTCAACCTAATGTCGTTGAAGAATTATCACCACAGTACTGATAATTTGCTAGTGTCATGTTCTCGTAACATTCTTTCTCAGTTAATGAAAGTATCGTAGATTATAGTTATAGATAGTGTACATGCAAGTTGCATTGTAGTTGTTTTGATTTTTATCACCAAGCAGTAGGTCGTGAGAGCATTTCGTCGTAGTATTCCCAGGTGAATAAATACAGTTATCATAAACATAGCGAAGTCTCATTAACTCGATGGCGGCGGTGTATGTACGTCGTACATCATAACGTATCTCTCTCTCTCTCTCTCCCTCTCTCTCTCTCTTTCAATCTCTCTCTCTCTATGTCTCCATATCCTTTTCTCTCCACCCTATCCCGTTCTCCGTTTTGCTCCGTCCTCTTCTCGCTTTCTCATATTCTACGAAACACTGCTAAACAACGCGCCTTGCAGCACTGAATATACGACACGCTCTCGTGGCGTGAACGGCCTAGTTCTAGCTCTGGACGAATATCTTGATTAGCATTCTCACCCTTACGGGTTTTTTTACACAGTTATTCAGTATATGTGACTAGAATTATAGGTTATATGTGTTGTTCAACATTTTAAAACCATGCATCTGACTTTTACATATTCTCTTATATATTATATGTGATTTTGAATATTTTGTTTAACTTTATGTGTAGACATAGATGTGGGCCCAGACTCATCCATAATGCAGGACCAGATGTAATTTTCTTTTGAATTGTAATTTTTCAATAAGTCCAGGCTCTCTACAGACTATAAATAGCTCATCTGTAGTGTAGTGGTGAAGTTGAAACCAAATGTCACTTAATCTACAGTTCACTTCGGAAATATTGCGATTGACGTTTCCGACCAAAAACTGTATAACCAATCTCAGAGAAAATATCCTAAAGTTGATGAAAATCTTCGTGATTCCCGATCCAGTATCAGCACTTGAGTATTATTCCGCTGTATATTCATTTGAATTAAATTTAAATAGTAAACAATTTGTTTCTGGCCTATGTGCGTTAGGAACTGTGATGTAAAGGTATGCCCATAGAGTACCAGTCGTATAACAAAGTTTGGTATCGAAGAAAGAACTGCAGTCGATGTCCAGATAATCACACTGATGGAAGAGTGTTGACGTACTGAGGTATAATCTTTCTTTGATTATGTATTACGTACCTTGTAACATATTAGATAAAACGTCTTTGACCAGTTGCGGTAACATATAGTGGTCAGCGCACTCATTGAAATACATCCCGAAGAAAATGTCTCGAGATTAGTCAAGACTAGCTTCAAAAGCGTATGACTAGCAAATATACGCACTAAAACTAGCAGACCGGGTAATACTCGACGTAAAGACTATAACAAATCAGCGGTTAAATATGCACAGACTTTATTCAAATTTTATTCAAAATTCGGGAGAAAACATTTTACGTGATCACGAATGTACGTACATATTGAACGTTTTTATGCATACATTCTGACAGATAAGTATCTCTTCTGTGTTTCTACTGCGTCATTCAGTTAATTTATACTCCGTGTTATTCTTACTTTTGAAATTTTGTATAATGATGGATAGATTGATCTGCAACGAGTGACCATGTTTGGAAGATCAGTTTTCAGCAACCTTACAGACAAAAACAGCTGAAAGATGAGTGATGTTTGAATGTGTGATTACTTTTGTGTCCCTCTGTATAATGTGTCACTATCAGAATATAGATTGATTTTTAAACAGAATAATTTGGAAATTGGAATAATACAATGTATGTATGTTTTCTAGAGGAATCGACTGTGATTGGAGGAAAATGAGGCATCGGTCAGAATAGTCAGTATAATATTATGCAAGTCGTCATTACAACAATGAAATCTACAAAGTGCCATAAAAGCCATTCACAGAGTTGTATTAGTTCATGTACTGCACATTTCATATTTTTTTAGGCCTAAATTGAAAATATATTTCAAATTATTCAACACTACGTTGAAGAACCTATATAGAAAAGCCTAGCAATTTGACATTGTTTTGCCTTCGTTGCTACCGTCATTGAATATTGAGAACATTTTCAAATATTGCATCCAATAAGGAAGTAGGCCTACACGAAATTGGATAATATTTTCACCCTGTGACCTTTTTAAATTAAATGTTTCAATGAAATGTTTATAACATCAATATCATACAAATTGTTTCTTTATGTTTTTCGAACTTGTTAGCAGTAAAATGTACCCTTCACACTTTTATTGATTGACAGTTAATTTTAACGATATTTTGTGAGTACTTTCAGTGAAAGTTGTTCCACATGTGGGCGGGTCGGCAATGCTGACCACTAGTGCTAAGTATCGATCAGTGAACGAAGTCTGCCATAGCTATAGCTCAAGGCAACAGCGTGTCGATACAATGTGCTAACTCAGAAATAGACTTCGAATAGAATTTGACTAGGAAAGTGGAGACTTTTTTGTGTTTTTTGTTTTTTATACCATATCTATAAATATGTATATATATTTATATATAGCCTTCATCCTTGAATTGATCGTCCTCATGTCATCCTCAGATTGATCATTACATGACCAAGTCATTACTTGTGAGCAGAGATGATGGATATCCTTTAAGACATGTCACTCAAAGTTGAAGCAAAATTAATCCCCACTCTTACCCACACTGCTTTACTTCCGCACCCTGTATGCCACCGTCGGATAAAAGCACTAATGATTAAACGTGATTTTGCTCTTATTGATCGTTAATATAACGAACTAACTCTTCGTAGATGGAATGCGTTCAATTTGTGTTCGTAATATTGAATTAGCAGTGCTCTGTCCGCAGTGGCAGTGGCCAGGAATGAGCAGGAAGAAATCAGTTTCGTTATGCAATAAGAGTGAAGTGTCTTGGTATTTTATCAATACAATATCCTTGTAGGTTATTATATTTCATGTTTTTTTTAAAGTAACAATTCTCGCCATAGTCATTTAGATGGAACTGAGGAATAAAAAAGAGATGCTACTGTTTATAACCATCATATCAATATAGTGAATGAGAGGGGAAGGGGAGATTGATGTCGATCTCTTTTTTTATCGGTGATTGTCATCACTTGATAGTATTCTATTGTTGTTATACTTACGAAGTGACTATATGTACACGACTTTTCGTGTCACGAAACGCTTGAATTTCTTGGATTCTATGTGAAGAGAAACTTTAGACATACACACATGAATCGTCGTGGAAAGTTAAGATTTACTTGGTTTGGTTATTGTCAATTGTGTTAGTCAGATTGGATTAAGTTGGGTAAATTATTTCCTTCGATATTGTTTGGCACCCGCGCATTTGTATCAGTGTCATTACTTCAAGTAATTCGTGTATGTCTTTTACTTATTTACTTACTCAAATCGATTTTCGTTCATTTCATTACCTATATGTTGTCACGATGTCTCGGATGTGTGGAACATTGATGTTTTGGTTTGTGAGGATGCCTGACTGTATAGACGGTGACACATGGAGAATATAGATTAGTCTGGACCGGGGTCACGAGTTGAACTCAGGACTCGGTCGAGTGAAGACCTACCTCTTCATTCTATGAATACAACGTGTTTCAATTTTGTAATTTAAATAAGTTCTGAATATAGCCTGAGTGTGTTCTGTCTGACTGTCAAACCTCATATAAGCTTCAATGTGGAAGAAAATTTTCATTTTTTTCTATACATACAAAACGATGGTAGTAGTTTGCTATACACAGTGCTCTCTGTGAGAGATATGAGAGAGAGAGATGGATAGAGAATGGAGATAGAGAGAGAGATAGAAATGAACATCGACCGATCGACGATTTGGCGTTTATAGTTAGTTAGATCGGAGTAAAGCATCCGAGCCAGCAGGTGCTGGTGTTTATACTAATCTACCGCTTATCATTCATTCATTGTACAAGTAGGCCTACAAATTACTGCTATGTTTTATCCTACTCTTGAGTCTAATTGCGGCTTTGCGGACGCCCACCTCTACATGTCGCTATCGTACCTTTATCATACTGTGCTGAGATAACTTCCCACGCACCACTTAAATGTGCATTTAGTTGGTTCTGGTTTTTATTATAGTCACCATGGTCACCGAGCTCGGTCATGATCAACCAAATTGCGTGATCGATTCACTGCCATATAGATATTTTTTTCGCTTCTAGTTTTCAATAATGTCCAGAAGCCAAAATTTGTGCTCACTGTGATACCTGATGGCTAATGTTTTTTGACATCCAGGATTACTATTCGATGTAGTTTTATTTTTTCTATATGTTCCTTTTTATAAATTGACTATTCTCAATACTAATTATATTATTCAGTTATTATAAGTAGGCCTTTGTATGTTACATTTTTTTTGTAATATATGTACCAACATTTCGAGCTATGGAAATGAATACCCTTTAACACACACTTCCTATATGTATGACTTATACCCTATTGTGCGTGGAACCTGACTCATGAATGAACGAAAGTGAATTCAAATGTGTATTATTCTTCCATTTGCATGCATGTTTGATGAAGAATGATTAGACGCGGTGTACGTGTCAGCTGGGGGATGTTATCACTGTTATTACTCTACTGTCAGAATCTGACAGGTGGGTTATGAATTATTATTAACCTCTTGCGGCTGCTAGTGTCCTTACACTTTCCAGACTTTATCTTGTGCGCACTCACAAATATATTCGGGCCAATAGGCGTGACTGTGAAGCGGTACCAGTTTATATGTGCCTTTTTTGGTATGGGCACGAATAGTTCATTTGCAGTCACATACGAAAAACGTATTTCACGTAATTATCCCCATATTTTACAGCTGATAATTCCAAGGCTGGGATCGAACCGAAGTCATTCTATAATTCTACCCTCACCTCCCTGGTCACATGAAGCGAGCTCGTCAGAACTGAGCTACGTGTGCCGGTTAGATTATTTGGGGTACGAAAGAGCAGATAATGTATGAATGATATTGACGAAAATCAAGCCTTCTGCGGGACTCGAACTCACGCCTGACCCGTTCTAGTTCACAAAGCTGTCAAGTTCATAGATCACATAGTTTGTCTAGTTTTGTAAGCTGAAACACATTGAATTGAAGTCTGTAGAAGTTAGAAAATGACGGGTCTATAGAAGTATGTACGCACTCACCAGAAACGCACTCACTCTGTAGAAGGTATGTAAGGGTCTGTAGAAGTTGAAAGGAGATAGGTCGTGGACCTATATTATCCAATTTATTAAGGAACCAAAATTAACAATATTAAGAAATCATCTCAGTATTCGCACTTTAAAGACTGAGGGGGATCACGACAACCTCTCTGGTTGTTCGATCTTGGCGGTAATCGAATCCCGGTTCCCTAAATTACGGTTCAGCACGACATATAGCGACTGATCCACCCTTTTTGGTCGAGACAGGACACGGTTCAAACTTCAAAGCGTTTAGGCATAATTCCCGACCTATTGGTAATGCACTAATGTTCGAACGAAACCCGATTATTTCTAGATAAAAGTCAACGTGGCCAGTTTGATTGTTTGTGTTTAACTTGACTTAATTGTGTTTGAGTAGCTTTATTACATTTTTATTATGTGTTCACTTCATATATTTATCTGTACTGTTATCGAATTACTTATTGTCACTCGTTCAAATTGTCGTTTATATTGCATGCAATCATGTTAAGCTCATAGCATATACGACGAGGTGAAAATTACGGGTAAATTGTTGGTGAGTCGTGTAAAAGAGGCCCCCCGTTCCTCTCCTCATGACATATTTCACTGGCATACACTAGCATATTGCAAGATCTCATTAGGAGTCAGTTCAGATCAGGTGATAGATTTGAGAGGAAGTACTGGTTGGACGTTAGTTTGAGCACTGCGCAAGTCGTTGGTTTTCATTACTGTTTTTGTACAGTTCCAATACAGTAATGTACAGTAATGTACAGTATAATGTATGCCATTATTTTCGCATCAGAAAGAATACTGCGCCGTACCTTTTGTATTTAATCTGAGAAGATGTGAGCTTCATAAATCGTATGCGAAAGTACTCAACAAAAAGTTCAAGTGTACTTTTCACATTATTTTCGGTGGAAGTGATTTATGTAAGGCATGATACTGTATTTATTCTGCGAGGAGTTTTTACCACTAACCAGTATCCTATTAATATTTCATCTTCCTTCCATGCCCCTCCCCTTCATCCCATCCACTTCTACTCTTCCTCCCAAGTCATGTCCCGCGATAACGCGCTTGCTTTGTTTTATGCTGCTTAACGACCCCATCAACAGATAGGTCGTACGGGGGTACGAATGAGCGCATGATAATGAAACGATTAAGAGATGATAGGTGAAAGGACGTTAACAAAACCTAATGCCTTATGCGGGACTCGAACCGACGCCCAACTCGCTAGCTTTTGGACATGAAGGTTGTCAGGTTGAATCTCTGTCGTCAAACCATCAAACCTATATCGATATTTTTGATCATATTAACGTTTGTTTCAATATGCTTTTCGGAATGCGAAATTATAACATAGTATAAGAATTATCAGCTTGTTGCGTGTCCACTGGCAATTTAAAGCAGAACCGGAAAGCAACTTTATCAGTTTCTCATTTTTCCTGTAATGTTATTTATAATGTTTTACTTCTAACATAATGAATATTGTCATAATACTTCGCATACAATATTTTATGATGTCTTTCAAATGTTATTAGTCATTTTAAAATTATTTAAATTTTTGTTAGGTCAAGAAGATCAATCACAGAAAATCGCTATTTCTTAGAATCATTTGTAAGACATATGTCATAACCATTTGTTAGGAAACTTTTGTACAATATTTGGTAATATTCTTGAATACTAAAACACATTCGAAGCATGCTTACTATAGGTTGTCTCGATTAGGGTACCTTTAATTTTTGAGCGAGCCGCGTGACGTCAGATGGAGACCATAAACGGCGTGAATTTTCACTTAACGTGACGGACGGATCAAATCAACTGCTAATCGCTAACCAACATTTCAATATCCACAATCAACCAGTAACCCGACAGTCCGGACTCCAACTGACGTCACATACCAGCGGAAACGCTCGAACCTTCCGAAATGTTCCGAACAGTTGAATCAGTGATCGGGTCTACCTGCTCGCCAACATATATTGTTCTCCCCATACTACTAAACGTAGAAGCTGAAACTCGCATGACCTCTGACCTCTCACAATAGACCGCCCCCCCAAGTGATTTACTCACAACTAAAGCCTATTACCGTTGTTCAGCCTTCACGTCGTAACTCAAGATAATATAATGACGTTTTAACGACTTGCGGCTGAGAAAACTGTTGCTCATTTCCCCCTGATAGTGACGTCACAATATCTACTCGTATCAGGGCGTGGCCTTCTTATAATGCTCAATCGAACTCGTCTATTCTGAGCAATTGACTTCGTTCCTATTGATAAGTGGCATCTCGTGAGTGGTAGCAATATCCAAATAGCTTGTGCCTGTGGCACGATGGCGTATATACCCTACCTTTATGTATTATTTGCGATCGCAATTTATTTTCTGACCTCACTGAAGGGTGAGTGTCTTGGTTTGGTTTTGATTGTTATCGATGTTTGATACGCTTTATCAAATATGCAAAGAAAGCTACCAAGGAAGGCTTGAAGAGTAAGCAGTTGATTCGGGCTTTGCTATGGCTTTGCCTTCTGATATTCACTTCAGTTTTTGCTCTTTATTTGCTTTGGTAGTGATTCTCATTTGGCTTATGAAATCATTGATCCCACTTATCCAGAACGACGTGATCACTAATGTATCTGGACATAATACTAATTTATACTCAAAGCTTTGGGATCAAAGCTTTGTTTACAGTTTACACACCATTAGTAAGGTCAATATTAGTGAAGGCTTATGCTAAAAGTTACTGTCGACAACACGGTCACTTGACAATAATCTGCTAAGCTTTGGTGATTTTTTATTTTTATTTCCTACATCTGTGCGATTCCCTTCTCAACTATTATTTTATAGATCGTCATATGAATAAATAACGATTCAAATCGAGAAATGTCGCGTTAATTTTTATTGAAATTGTGTTCAACTTAATTGTGACCATCGAGTGACGACACAATTTCGCAATGAGCTACAAGAAACTGTAATCATAAGTCTCTCATTGACCTGCCGATTCATTGTTGCAATAATTAGAGCTAAGATCGAGAATCTTCTGGGTTGTAGTACGTCGGTACATGGAGTAACGCCGGCTTTTCAACACCGTATAGCTAATTGAAAAATCATTCAATCTAATCGACTGATTTTCCAATAAAATAACACAGGAGCAAAGAAGACAACAAGTGGTGATGAACTTTAAACGAACCACTGAAAAATCATGACATAGACGCCAAGGAAAATGGCACGACACGATAAACTTTCTGTGTAATGCGTTCTGACATTGGTCGATTTACGAGAGCCAAAATCGATCCGATAACCTGACGCCGACGAAAAAACACGTTGGAACCATACTTGAATTACGATTCAGTGATACCAAGTGACTTAACCATTTTATAAAGAAGCTTTAGACCTACCCACTCACTTCTTCAAAGTGAAGTATTGCCGGGAAGAAAATCTTCGTCCGGGTTATCTTAACGCAACTATCGCTTTTATTTCGAACAATATACACGGCTCAGTAGATAG
Source organism: Brachyptera putata (assembly GCA_907164805.1). Taxonomy (NCBI): domain Eukaryota; kingdom Metazoa; phylum Arthropoda; class Insecta; order Plecoptera; family Taeniopterygidae; genus Brachyptera; species Brachyptera putata. Next base: position 25,524,044 of record OU015464.1, on the reverse strand, counting down.
TTATGTTAGCATTGGCATTTGTCTTGCACGTTAATTAGAGATTTTGTAAGTTCAACAATGCCACCGGCACCTTTGGCACTCGTATCTACATCTAGTTCACAAGGGAGTCGTTAAATCGCCACCAACAATCAGGACTTCTTGCTCCGGTTTGTCCACAAGAAAGCACACCTACCGTCCATGTTATTAGTATAGGAGTGGGTACACCCTTTTTATATAATGATAGGGTCTGTTGAATCACTACATTGTGCTTGAATCTTACATTCAACAGACTCTATGCCCTGTTATCTTAGAGTCCGGGGTTCGACGATAGCATCTATGTCGCGTGCTTATCAACCTCGTGATGCTGACGATGTCATGTTCTTGTGGCGGCTTATTTTACCCCTTGTATTTACTTGAAACAGGAAGTCGTCATCACGCTACGGACCGACTGAGTCAACGACTAGATGAGTTACTGACGAAGGTTGTATAATGAATGCTCACGTGAGAGAACTCACCTAGTTTCGCCTAGTTCGCGAAATACCGATAGCGCCGTACATTAAAGTTTAATCTTGAAGTACACAACTCTGAACATGGGTTTAAAAAAAAATGATGACGATATTCATTTCCTCAATTTTGTAGAAAACTAGAAATCATCATCTAAATTTCAGAAATAATGAATAATTTTTTGGTCCTTCATGCAAAGACCATGAGTGATGTCGCAAACGTTACTGATTCTGTATAGAAACATGAATAGAATAATGTCGACGTCACGACTGAGAGGAAGGCTCGGGACAAAATTTTAATTTCAATTTCTGAAGTTAAGATGATGATTTCTAGTTTTCTCTCAAATTAGTGGCATAAATGTCGTCATTATTCGTTAAAATCTAGTTTCAGTGTAGGGGTCCTTCAAGTTGCATCATGATTTTTTTTTTAATCATCATGTGTTCAATATTTTGGATTTCCTCTTCAATATCGGTACATCAGCTGATTCGTGTACAGAGCTTTGCCTCCCAAATTATGTATCTGTTGGTTCTATGTAATATCCTGACCACTGTACCATTCAATAACAATAACAAATGAAGACTTTCAGTGAAGAAGGCCATGATAATGTTATGAGGAGCCTGTTGAGGTAGGAATGAGCAGGTGATAATAAAACGATGGTGATGGTGATAGAATAAAAAAGTGACATTTTACCGATACTTACTTTTTATGAACGTACTTGAGTAGTTTATACCTATGCAAATGAGATTTGTAGAATACTATGTTTAATGCAGGGGTAACTAGCAATGTTATAATCGTTCTGATACGCAGGACTGGTGTTAATGTGATCTGTGTTTGTTATAACCACGGCCTTCTTTATTCAGATCATTTTGTATGAGAAGAGACTGTCTTATCCTATCAAGAAGGCTGTGTATAACGTCTTCTATGTCTCTTCCTGAAAGATAGTCGGCATATCGACGATAAGGCGCTTTATCGTTGGTTTCAGAAAAACTTTCAGAAGGCTAACTGTACTGGGTAATACAAAGCCTTAGAACCACGTTCCTAATTTCTTATGGATTGAATCACTCACAGAAATACCATGCACTGACTTCAAGTATATAGAGTCTCCCTATAAGACTATATAGGCCTACTTAGACTTGGAGTCGTTCTAAGTGTATGTGCTGGAAATCTAGAATTTCAACAAGCAAGCAGACGAAAGGAATTGTGAATGCAGTACACATGGGAATTCTATCTATGTGCACTTGCAGTCACATAAAATATACTTCTACGAAATGTGTATGCATAAATAAAATTCAAGTGTATTGTACCACTATTCTTTTCATATGCTGAACTTGAAGCTAGCTGTACGTAGCTAGTTTTTTTAGTGGCGTAATATTATAGCATTTTCTTCAGGATGCATATTATTGTGGCTTGATCGACCATTCTGTGTGATCGCAAGTATACATATGTTTTCTATGTAGGGCGTGTTATTAGTGATCTTCCACAGCGAAGCTTCGTGATGAGTTTTCTACCGAGGTAGAAATCACGGGACAGATAAAGTCAAGAAGGTTTACGAGACTTTTCTGGAGAGTTGGAATAATTAAGAGGTATCTCTTTCTGTGAGGGAATAAAGTACCCCACGGGGGGTATGTACATATATAAATAGTCATAATGCAACCTATAAAATTAATTGAACTGTCATATGCAGATAGTAATTGTATAAAATACCAATAACTCAGAATTTATAAAAACGCAGGTGGAAAGATCGAATGATGACTATGGGATTATAGCGTTGTATACATAGTATACTGTCGTACTATAACTCAGTTTTGAAAAATCGTGAATTCCCTAAGTATTATAATTGCAAGCTTAGTACATTGTTTATTATGAAGACGGCAGGTTTTTGTAATTGTATATAACTGTATAGAATGTGTTTTTAATAATCCTTGAGTGAGAAGGAACTTTGACACTTTGTGACTCATATTTTCATGCAAATGTAATTACACGTTGTCATCTTTTCAATGAAATGCTATTTATTTTCGGCACGACTTTCCCTATAGATAACGTAATTAAAAGTCCTCAGCCTGCCTGCGGCTGAGGGGATTAGCGAGGGGGTGGAGGATGACATCTCACGATCATGCAACAAAATAGCTTGACTCCATTCTCCCCGCTCAAACTTTAATCAAGTCACTTTCATTCTGGACACAATGTTTTCCTCGTCGGTCGCAAATACTTCTCTATTCATTGGCGTCGAAATAATGCAAAAGCCACGTCTTGAAAATGGTCTAGGTCGATTGCGTGAACCCCACTTTATTGCTTCTCACGTCGGTTCTGGAAGTACCTTTATGAGAGGGTCAACGCACGCCATAATACGATATCAGCCAGAGCTCGGCTGTTTTCAGGGTAACCCAAGTCTCAAGAACCTCCTGCTGAAATTTACGTATCAGTCATACGGTAAATTCGGGTAATTATTAAATGAAGAACAAAAATCCAATATTGGTCGCTAAAAAAATAATTGTTCCACAACTCATTGCCAGAAATGCCTTCATGGATATAAAATATTTAACCAAAATAGAAGTAGCGCAGTGTAGATCAAACCCTCTAATACGACGTGTGCCCTACTAAAAAGCCACTTTTCTCTTTGATGAGAGCGTTGTTTATATATATATACGCTCCAGGAAGATTTCCCCGACTACGTCACTCTGACGTCATGAATCAGTACGACGTATAGTATGGTCTGGGATACCCCTGTTTTCATCTGTCGTTCGAGGCTTACGCGTAGAACGCTGACTGGCAGATCGGTTCGAGGCTATGGCCTGTCTGGTTGGAGGCGTTTATTGCGATAGGTAGTCTTTGAGGCTTTTGTTGATAAATTCTTGATGTGCTGAAGATTTCGAGTAATAAAATATGGAGGTGGTCGTGACTTTGAATAGTCACGATTCCACGTCGTATACGTGGCTTATAAGTGGTTGAAGAAAATGATGGAAATGGATTTGGAAAATAGGAACGTGTTTCCTCAATATAAATTCTTTATGACGGTGGATGAGACTTATATTTGACATGTACTCATTGAACCTCCTCAAGAAAAAATATTATTTATCGTGTCTTTTATTTTACTGACTTAATCTAGATTGCATTCTGTATTCATATAACTTGATTAATAACTAGATAATCAAAGGAATGTCACCATTAGCAATACCTCCACATGCCTTACGGTATGTCCTCTTTATGTGTGTTTTCTTTTTCTTTTTTACGCGGTAGACGGGCTGGACGGTTATTTGATCCTTCGAGAAACTTTTTATGGGCACGAAGATTATGAAACATTAGAAAACTTGACAGTGTTGGAATGAAATTGGTCGGACCAATCTTTAGAATAACCCTGAAAGAGCAAATATGGGAAATACATTTTCTTGAATAAAATTGAATTTTCATAAAATATATCACCAAAAATGTGTACCCAAATAATTTCAAACATTCACGTGATCAAATTCAAATGTACTCATATTTATGTATATATTTATTTATGTTTTATAGCTATGCATAATAATGTATAAGTAATAATTTCATAATAAATTTAATTATTTTTGTTTTTTTGTTGGCTTAATTGTACCAATTTTAAACTAGCACTTTCGGTCGCCGTATCTACTAGCATATATTATTCTCTAGTTTCATCTTATCCACTAATATAAAACACTGTGGTTTCCACTGTGGCACTGTCACTTTCGCCGACTTTTAGACAACTGAAAATGATGCCTAACACCGTCCTCAATTGACTTCGGCAATCAGAAACCTTGTCACATTACACTTTTATTAATAACTACTAACATATCAAACGGAACTATCTCAATATTTCCAATTCCACTTGATAGAAAATCATAAAACCAGAAAATAGCACCAGTGTGAAAGAACTAGAATTGAAATTCAATTCAACTCCAACTTTTAAGATGCCATAACCTTACGTGGGGACTGACGTTTTACCAATATTGCCGCCATATTTGTGACGTGTATAATCAAATGATTGGAGCAGGAGAAGTTTCCAACTGTGTCCACCGGGCGTCATCTCTTGGATTACTATACTATTCTATTATCATCGATCTCATATCGATTACACTTCGTTCTGAACACAAGTCTTGTGCCTTATTCACGGTGCACAGGTGAAATACTTTTCGGCAGCTCGAATGAGCGCCTCGTGAACTGCTACCGTGTGTGTGAGATGAGAGAGAGAGAGAGAGAGAGAGAGAGAGAGAGAGAGAGAAACTCCGTTCCCTGCATACAGCGTAGTGTAGGCCGACTATTAATCAAAATAATAATTCCTAGTTGATAGTAGGAATCAATGATTCAACCCTTCAACCTATCTTGAAGTAATAATACACTGAACCGGCCCAAAATGATCTTAGATGTTGACGCGCCGTTAAACACCACCAATAATAAAAATAAACAACTTGTATATTTATAGTATCACTGTTTCAGGCTACTTTTACTACCACATGCATGCACTTTCATTAGGCTCCCTCTATAGCGTATGTCAGCCAAAAAAAAAGGTAGTCAAGCCGTTGCTAATTAAATTATTTGAGGTATGAAAGTAGTGGTGAAAAAGTTTTGGTCAATGTAACTCTTTAAGAGAGTGAAAATGCATATATGTTATATGTACTCTATTCCCTCAGAGAAAGAGATACGTCTTAATTATTCCAACTCTCCAGAAAAGTCTCGTAAACCTTCTTTATATATATAGCAAACGTTATGGCATCATAACTAGGCTCAACAACTTCTGATGTAATCAAATGAAATGTGTAAAATGTTGGAACAACTAAGCTCGACCCTCGAGGCGTGGGCCACAACTTGGAATAGCCCGTAACCTCCCTGACGTCCCTGTCCGTAAAACCATAGACATTTTATCATATAGACTACTCTAGCTCAATAACGTAGCACTGGCCGTCGTGAGGCCAACATAGCTTGTTCGTGCGGGGGGGGGGGATCAGGCAAGAAACCACGTGACTCGGTGATGGGCAAGCAGACAGAACTATAAAGAGTTATAGTAGAGTTATACACAGCGATCGCCGCACATCATCGTCTCATTTTGTTGCTCAGAGGATACTGAATACAAAAACGTGTGTGTAATTTTCATGAAAAGGGATAGGCTCGGAAATATAGGCCTATACTGATTATCGTGAAGTGTATTTCTCAGTAGAATTGCCACGTCAATCGTAAAAATCAATGCATAGACTCATGTCTGACTCGGAGCTCTGCCATAAGGATAGAGTGTAACGAAAAATTCCCCGTCAGGTTGGTATCACCGAAGCACATGACTTATTAGCCCACCCATAAATTCTACTCGCATATATGTTTGCATCATCTATGCGCACTCGACTAGTTATGTAAGCTCTATGGTTCAAACACTTGCACTGCATTTCATCGTACACTATGATTCCTCTGCATCCTCACCACCAGCCCGTAAGTCACAGTTCTCCTTTCTTTTTCTCTCCCTTACCAGCTCACTCTCTTCTCAAGACTTCACCGCGCCCCATAAGTTTGTCGCACGCACGCACGGTCATGTGATTGGTATTCAACTTTAAATATATAATGTTGTGGTCAATGATTGAAATACTCCCGAAATAAGGGTGATTTTAACATGCATGGTTGTAAATAAAATATCGCACTCCGACTTTGATAAAAGGCTTGGTTTCAATAATGTGAAAGTTAATTATTTCTTTCATTTTGGTTAGCTTTTTGTGACGAACGTGGTCTGAAGTAAGCTGAACTATTGTTTTTCCCCTGTGTGATCAATTGTCATATGGCTGTTGCTAGAAAGGCTTCATATTTAATTTGAATAATGACTATTGGTTAATGAATGTAAATCCAATTTAAAGATGACTCCACACTCGATAGGATCTTGGATATCGTGCCAATGCCATCAGCATTCCAAAATGTAACCAAGAATAATGAGAGAATAATATTGAAGATGAGAGTGTAACTGAATTAATATAATGGTTTTAACTTTACTGTAAATCATTCTCATCATCACATATTTCCATCGAGTACTGAACGTGAAAAACGTATTTCATTATAGAACAATGCAGATCTCGACTGATACAATTATGCCTTCCATTGCAGCTAAAGAAGCTGCATTATCACATTAGTTAGGAGATAGTGGCATTTACTACCTCTTCAATAGTCACGATTGCAGCCCTAATCAGGCATGCATTTTTCGTGTATAATTCGTATTTATCATGTGACTCTAATTAACTAGATTCTAGAAGGCTTATACACTTGGTTTTGTTGCATTATAGTGGGCGTCTACATTGGCTTCATTACTGTGCGAGTGCTGGTAAATGATAATTATTATATGATATATGGGTTATGTGCTATATCTATTGGGATGTGAAAACGTTTTGGCAACTGTTGCTGGATAGACCCGTGGCGTATATAGGCCTACAGATAGAGAAGGCCGAGAGCCGCAGCCAACCCCTGAAACTCGAACCAAGTCGAGTAAATAATTCAATGGAATGGAATAAAATTTGAATATACAGAATTCGGACACTTTTATTTACTTCACCGTAAAAATCGTAGTAAGTTTTAATTATCATATTCATCTCACTCAGTGATGTGTAATTACAGTTTCAATACCATTACTAGTCAATTCGAATAGTTACCACAAAAGGAAATTACATACATGGCTATTGTCGTTCAGCGCTATTTGACATTTCGGCGGATGCGCTTGCTAATAACAAAGTCGTTTAAAGTTCCGCCGTTTTGTCGCATATTTTCATATTCTTTTACAATTAATGTAAGCTACATTCTACAAGCGTTTAGTGTTGGTTTTGAAACACAGCAAACTCAAATGTTTAGATAGAATGTATATATATACATTCACTAGCGTAAATGTAAATTTTATTTTCTTGCACTTGAATATTCATACAAATGAATTGTAATTCAGTTTCGTCAGTGTGAATATAAACAGCTTCATGTTTCGAACTAACAATCATAACCCTCCCTTGTTATATGTTGTCCAACGTCGGACTATTATTAGTAATTTTTGTCCGACCCTCCCCAAAAATATTCCCGACTACGCGTGTTTCCCGCAGGAAATTAAATGTTTCCAGCCGTGATCAACTGTTGCTGGAGCTGAGCCAACTAATTGTTGCAGACTTTCAATCACCTGTTGTTGTTGAGTGACGTCAACTTTTTCTGAACTTGCGTCAACCAACTGTTGATGTACCAAAGTCAACCAACTATTGCTATCCCAAAGCCAACCAACTGTTGCTGGCCTCAAGTCTACCAACTGTTGCTGGCCTCAAGTCTACCAACTGTTGCTGTCCCAAAACTAACCAACTATTAAACTCAATGTTGCTGGCCTTGAGTGTACCAACTGTTGCTGTCCCAAAATCAACCAATTGTTGCTGCAGTTGAGTCAACTGTTGCTGTCCCAAAGCCAACCAATTGTTGCTGCAGTTGAGTCAACTGTTGCTGTCCCAAAGCCAACCAATTGTTGCTGCAGTTGAGTCAACTGTTGCTGTCCCAAAGTCAACCAACTGTTGCTGGAGGGGAGTTATCTGTTGCTGTCCTCAAGTCAACCAACTGTTGCCGTCCTTGAGTCAACTTACTGTGTCGGTAGTAATATTGTTTGCATATCAATATAATATCAATAACGGAGTGGTAATGACATCATATAAGGTTGATGCCTAATTAATGCCGTTTAGTGGTAATCGTAGGCAATTAAGCCCTGCTAGTTGCGGCAAGCAAGGGAGAATTGTGACGTAATAATGAACGGTATTTGTCCATCACATCGTTATTATATAGATTGAGTAAACAATATCAAGTGTGTCTTATAACAGTAAGTCAGTCACGCTCATTTATCCCCAGGTGGACAGAAATAGATCTTTATTTGCTATATGCCTACTACATGTGAACCATCAGCGGATCGTTTGTTTTACTGCTGTTTATATTGGCTTAAGGAGAGATTCTGCTCTGGCGAGAATACACAATCACATGTTACGTAAACGTAAAGGGACATTTTCATGAGTATTCCCTTGGCGAGTCAATACTTGTTCATTAAGTAAACAGAAGTATTTGCGACTAGAATTGGCTTGGAAGTGAATCCATGGATGGCATTTCCACGGTCGTTCAACATTTCGATGACGAAGCTGATAAACGGTTCTTGTGCTTTCGTAACTCATAGGGGAGTGTTGTGTCTTGTATATTGTATTCTATGTTTTTAAAGGCTGTGTAATTGGAATAGTTATTGTGGGTGTTGTTACTCAATGTCATGTCTTATTTAATATTTATTATAATCGAACAATATTATATAAACCTCAGGTTTCATTGTGCGCGCGTTCGAAACAAGTGCATCTCTCAGATACTTCGAATTTTATGTGCCGCTGGAGACGAGACCAACGGATGGGCAGGTTCTTGTCGATTTGGCTCTTCACACGATCTCACATTGAGAAGTTTCGCTTTTGATGAATTAATCAAGTTCCATTGAATCGATCTATCGTCTTTATTTCGTAGAGAGAAAAAATCTCCTTTCGGAGTGATTTCAAAGATGATATGAAACGTTAACTGAGAATAACTGAGAATTACTCATCAGAAGCAGATGTTTTTCTTCATTTCCAGGAACTTTTTTCTAACAATGTTGGGTAAGTACATAAAGTAGGGCTAATATATCGACTTGGTTTTGCCAGACCCAAATCATCTAAGCAAAGAATATAAGAAGAAGATAACTGTCGAAAATGTTGATGAGTCGAATTATATATTATCAAAATTTGTATTACCGTATTATTAATGCCAGATATTTCTGGAAACTATTTTCACCTCACCACGAATCGTAATGTACATATAACGTGAAACGTAATGCGAATGTTTAAATTGTGGATTAACAGTATTTAAGTATATACTCCACTGAATAGTATGAAGCATTGTAACGAGAATATGCCTTAACAGTCAAGTCACTGTATATAATCTAGTGTAGCCCTACACATTGCTATGGTGAAAATGTTACTTTGCGGTGAGAATTCCTAATAAAGGCACGTGAAAGGGAATTTACACTATTAATAACGTTCGATACACCATCTAGAATATTTCGCAAAATTAATTTTAATGACGTGAAACTTGCCGTAGGTCCTCTCCAGACTATAACTGGCACGTTCAGTGCATGATAATTACAGAAACAATCGTATACCGCTTAATTGTGATGTAGATTTCTTTCAAATCTGAAATCATTTGCTGATCATTTATTGCCAACTAAAGCATTGATAAGTTATTTAAAATGAAATGAAATGTTGATAGACCCGCATACATTTATATGTATTGACTTCGTGGGTGAAAAAGTATGAACATGTAGGTTTACAGTAATAACAACCTCTAAAATAACAATTGTCGTTACTCACCAATTGCATATTCAACCTATTAAAAAAACCTTGCGGCAAAATCGGCCAACTTTTATTCACCGATTTCAATCAGTTAACAAAAGCTGCCCCTGGGTAAGGGCATGAATTTAATTGCGACTCCCTTATTAAATAATTCTTAAATAAAGCATCGAACAAGTCCAGTGAATTAACCCCAGGCATACGACCGAACTTTTAAATTATCCACCCTCCATTGAACATTGTGTTCTTTAGTTCTATTGAAAAGCTGGCTAGTCTGTCGACGCCGCCGTCGCTATAGGGCGGTTGTGCCTGGGCGGCGGTTAGGGGAAAGGGGGGGAGAGGCAACAGAACCGTCCCCACGGCGTCTCTGGGGCAGAGAATTAGTTAAATTACGAAGGCGTTGTGTGCACAAACTTTTATGAGCAGATTAGAAAATGGTTTAATTTGCAATGTTTATATATAAATAATGATGAAGCCTTTGTTTAATTTGGTGTAATGATGATAAAATATGTTGTGGATTAAGTTTGTTGCAATAGAATCAACAGAGCTAACATTTGTTTGGCTCACGGAGCAACCGTTTCACAGAGGAGTTGAAAAAAATAGCCAACTTACATTAATTAATTTAATGGTGTATGACTGGGGGCCGCCAAATGGGTATAGAGTTCGTATTTTTAATTTCCATAATTAAATTGAAAGTAATTAATTTAATCATACCTCTCCTGCAATTATCTGGATCAATTTCATGTTATCTCTATTACGAGTTTTATGCTGTACTAGAATGTTCGCTTCTCGCATAACTTATATTATTCATATTATAATCTTTACTTTAGCCTATGGCACGCCAAGGTTTTTTATTATATAACTTATATTAGGCCCTACATATTTTGTGTGGTTTTGTCAGATAATACAAATTGATACAATTCAAAATGATGAAACGTTTAGGCTCAGAATGTACGGGCTCTATGGGGCTGTTTGTAGAGGGGCTTTCCCCCTACGCCCCCCACATTACCCCAAATTGGCACGTTCATGTATATATTTTTTGTGCTTGTTTTACGATCACACTTACTGAGTCTTCAGCTTTCATCATATACTATCACTTGGATTGTCATCAACATCCTCCCTTCGTCCACTGCTTCCACTGACTCCCTCTACTTTGTGCATACATAGAGGTTCTAGGTTCAGCGGTACCAAGGTTCAAGCTTTCATAAATACATGTTAACGTCAAACTTATTCAACCAATCACAGAGCGCGAGTGAGGCGGTCGGAACTGACGAGGTCCGCCATCTTATAGCAACTGTCATTTTTACAGACTTAATTGAAGTTTCCTGTGAAATTGTGACTCTTCGAAGAAAAAAGAGAAGTGATTGTAATTTCCTCATGAATGATGTAATCAATTCCATACTTATACGTAAATTATCATTACATTCAACGATTAACCCGAAAAAATGTCTTACTAGTTCTGTCACATTCGTATTCTATTGCGTGAATAGTTATTATAGGCCTCTATGTATGACATAGCCTATAGTGTCTGCAATAATAAATCTCCTAGTTCGAACGTTGGTTGTACGTAAAAATACCCGGCACCTCCACCGTTATGTTGAAAATCGCCATATTTGTCATTTGTGTTCAAAAAAAGTTTTCAAAACTTGTCATAAATGAATACCAATTCCTATAAGTTGATTCATTTCGACACATTTATTCATATTTCATTTAATTTCATAACAACTATCATTTCGTTTACAAATTTGCATATATTTTCAAGTTTACATGTTTGTTTTAATAAACGTACATATTGTGATACGTAGTTGATTACATTAACCGCTACAGGCTGTGTCTGTTCAGTGTATAGCTCTGCATGAGCTGTATTTTCAGTTGTTATCCATGGTTCATTATAAAAAGGTTGGTCATGTTTTCGCTGTAGTCGATGGTAACGTGAACATCTGTTGTGAATATAAACGTGTTATATTAAATTCATTGCAAAAGTTGTGAAGACTTGAAAATAGTTGCCGCTTAAACTGGATGGCCAAGATGAGCCGAAGGTTTCTAGGGTGACTTGAATGGCAGTTCATTCTCCATAAAAACATGTTTTTAACCAAAAAATATTTATTTTTCAATAACACAAAAATTGTAGGAATATATAACTACATACGATTCAGCTACGAGGTATCATTCTGGATCCTTATTTCAGCACTTTGTCACTATCGTTAGTGCATGAACCTATAAGTCTCGTATTTTCAATATCTCATTATTGAGTGTATACCAGTCTGAAATTTACTTCATTGTATTTTATATTTGATAAAATTACTTCTTTAAATGTATCCATACATTTACTCGATCTCCTATATATCGAAGACTTAATTTCACCATATTTTAAAGAACGAAAATGATCGAGAAAAAAGGACCAACAAGAGTACACATTTTGATGAAACTTGACATGCACATATATTATCATCTAAATCTAAACTGTGTAGTTTTAAGGCGCAAAAAGCGCTCTTGATTTGAAAATTTAAAAACCCCCATAAAAATAACCCAGAAGAAAAACTTTGAAAAAACCGCTCTAGATAAATAAATCGCTCATCTCACAACGGATATGCTGCGTTGTCCTAGTGAATTAAATATATGAGATCTGGGTCTTTTCATACGAGTTGGGTCATACGATAGTCGTGCATACACAACGCACAGGGATGAGGCCCCTCGAGTCCCATTTCCAAATACGCTGTGTGTATTCTGAGCTCATCATTCTGTGTGCATAGTTTGTTTATTTAATATGTCATCTGAGAATACTTTGTTCTTAGGATGGGCATTATAATGAAACGCAAAGTATAAGTTGGCAAAATGATGAAGCAACTGTAATAAATAACAAAAACCACCATGTGTATCACATTTCGTATAATTAATATATAGAATATACCCAAGATATACCCTACAATTATTCACCAAAGGTTTTTCTTTACTCTTCGGTCTATGAGTATATCTTTGGGTTGTTGGAAAGATCATAATCATTTTTGCTGAGAGCAAAAATAGTTAAGTATAGAGCCTTTCGACTCATGCAACGATGATCCTAATTTGACGCCACGGATTGAATTACACGTTCAGCTATATCATGGCTTCGAATTCGATACAAAGTACACCTAGCGCTGATAAGTTTCCACCCACCGCTGCCATGAGACTTCCTGCAAGGAAATCCGTGCTATATCCGTGATGGAAGAATACTTCACTCGTGGCAACAAACAGCGCATGGCCGGCGATTCAGTCAAATAGCAACTTTCGAGTCGTCACGAGATATTGATAAGTCTCAAGTAGATGCTGACTGTGGTGGTTAGATCAGAGGCCGATATGCCGAATCGTTATTCGAGAGATTGGGATTCGATTTCAGATACAGTCGATCATCCTGACGAGATGATTTTCATGGTTTTCCCGTGTCGTTACAGAGAATACCGGGTTTCCAACGACTTTTACTAGAATAACCTACCTTCATTCATTATTCAGCGACGCCAATATATCTTAATTATCATTACAGTACGTCGTTGAATTCAATGTGAATACGTTTAAATCTTGGTATACCGATAAAACGTGGGACCTATACTCACTCAACTGTTGGAACGAATCTCGTTCCAAATATACCCGCTAAATATCCCCTCTAAGGTGATTTCTTATAATTATATGAATCATTGAAAACGGAAAATGAACGAAAAGCGTCAACACATCTCAAGATACGATATTAATAAATGCGTCAAAACATGCAGTTCTATAATAATTGTCGAAAGTGTTAATGAGTCAAATGATATAATAATACATTCGGAAATATCAAATGTATATCATATGTAAGTGAACCGTATATTTTTGCTATTCATTTTTATTCCACCTTGAATCGCATAATATGTTTATTCACTGCTACCGATCGACAGTATTTCAGTAGATACTTCTGTAAATGTTATGAAGCATTTCAACGTCAAACGTCTGAGATTCCAACTGAACGTCTCTCCGATTATCCGTTGCGTTGGCGCTGGAAAGGTTACGCTGGAGGTGGATCCCCTTCACTCACGATTGAATATGTATACGAGATATCTTCACTATTGGAGTGAAGAAATTCAGTCTTGAACCTTACACTTCAACTTTGGCATCTGATTTTTTCAAATGCAATTATTAATTTGACGCTGTAGGCCTATTCATGATAGTATTGCTATTCACTTCCTTCCCTTACACAGCTTGGGGTGTAGATTGACGTAATATGTAGATTATGAATTATGCATATTTATGTAAATGAAATTAAAATGTATGCAAAACATGCACAAAATGTTTACGGTTGCGGGCTGAAGAACTTGTAGAGCTAAATAATATATTCATTTCTGCATGAATGTATTTACCTCTAAAAGTCTAGTTCATTGAAGGAGAGAAAAGCAGTCAATATGCATCTCGTCCACAAATTTACAAGAAACTGTATGTTTGTTCGTAAATTTGTTCCTTTATATTATTTATTTTCGATTTATTTCCGATCTTTATAGAGTACATATTTGTTGACGATGTTTTGTATACAACTTGATAGGAAATAGGTAGACGTATAATACGTATAAATAGGTAGAGGTATAATACGTGTCGATATGGTGGTAGATCTTCAGATCTATATAGTAATGTACGGTCAGATCCGAAAGCATTTCTCGGACTAACTTCATATAGTTTTGTGACGTTCAGTAGGGTTGGACAAGATTGGTTATTCACGAAAAACTTTTGCAACTGACTACAATATCAATTGATTGTGCGAGAAGGCTAAATTATTCAATATATATTCCAAAATGGGTTGATTGGGTTATCAAAAGTTGTCTCCAAAAATATTATTTTTAAAACTGAATAGTGGTATAAATACTCTGACTTATTTAATGGGTGTTCTTATTTTCAATTCTGTTATATTCTGATGGAATTGATTTTAAATTTGATAATTGGCTCATGATCGTATTTTAATGAACATGATGTACCCGATTTCGAGTTCACGTTTAAGAAGTTCAGTCAATTCATTTGAGCTGAGAAGTGCGAACTAACAACCGGTAGACAGATGTAGGCCTACAGCGGTTCATTGCGCCGTGTAAGGTGAGGACGAGGTGTCTGCGAATAAGTCTACTCAGTAATTAGTAGAGCGTAAGCGAAGAATCAATTACACAATTCACTTCAAAAAAACTACTTGGTAAGTCTTGGTAAAATTTGAATTTTTACTAAATTTAGACCCAAGAATTATAAGCGTAGACGTGATGTTCAAGTTTAGTGTAAATCAAACCTGCTGTTTTGTAGGAAACAATTATAGTGTGTTTTTTATAAATCATTTAAATACAGTGAAATGATCAACAGGTACAGTCAATTGATGCATATAAGGATGACAGTGAGTAGTGACTAGAATTGATAGTTTCAAAACATTTCGAGTACAATTCTTACAGATAGTGTGTCCTCCAAATAATGTTCATCAGTTTTAGTTATAATTTGAAGTTTGAAAACTTTAAAAAGTTTGCGTTTCTTCTTATGAATTATACATAATTTCATATGCTTAGTTTCGAAGAAAATACCGATCATTTTTCCAACCCTTCAAGACAATATCAATTCATCACACATTAAATATAGCGTGCATGAGTTGTCCGTTGTAGTTCATATGAGATGTAATAACAAGGTATACATAATAAATGAAAACTATCCACCTTTAGCTTTTCTTACTTACCACTTAGTTCAACAATACACTGCAACGTTGACTTCCTGGCGCTGCCATCGCCAACGCGCGAATAATTTCAAAAGTCAAACGTTTGATTACAAGAACTCAGTTTGCTATTACAATGTTCTCGTTATCTGTGTCTCTAGACCCGGTCGCCGACTTGCTACCTGTACCGTCTCGACGCTTCGACTCGCGCACCGACCGTCGTGGGGTTGCTTTCTATACGTGCCTCTAATCAACCCTCTCCCCCCCAAGCCCCCCGCCCTTGTTGCACCGTTGTAGCGCTGCCTCGTGGCGAAAGCGCCAAGCTGCAGCTACCCCCGCTACCGTGTCAACCAACCATTGGGTCAATACTCACGATACTCTCATCTTTATACAAAATACCGCTCAAAACGCCGTGAGCCAAACTTCGCGCCAGCACATGCACACATGAGGTTTTTCTTTTACAAACTATTATCATTAATGTGGAGTCCAGATAGGGCACAAATCAGGAGGATGTATGCTGGCCAGATCATTGGAATCTGTATTTCGTTTTGAAACAAATATCGATATTTTCCCTCTGCGATAGGCGCACTTGCAATGGTCCATTCAGGAGAATTAAAACGGAAAAGAGTTTTGCCCCACTGTTCAAAAGTGGGTGCCTGACTCGTAGGCGCTCGCACAGGGTACGCAGAGACGGCCCAGGCCGTACCTAATACACCACAAATAAGGAAGGATGCACTGAATGTTTAATCCTACATTATCTCTGACAATTGCCACAGAATGGCATTTTTTACACCAACGTAATTTTTAAAAACCTATAAAATCACTATTAATTAATTTCAATTTTTAAAATTCCCTGCGTGGTGAAATGAGAGTCCACCTCGTTATTGGCTTCAATACCGTCAGGGGTGTCGTCATAAATATTAGGCCGAGTGCTTATTTTATTCATTAGTATGCCTACTTTATTATTTCAACGTAAATGTATGTATATATTCATGTTTTCAGCGCTCATATTTGTTAATGTTTTCACTAATGAAGTGAGCATATTGGGATAACAATCGAATAACACCTAACCACGTGTATTTTGCATTAATATATAGCTTGTATTCCTGGAAAATGTATTTTCAGTTTTTCAAATGTGCCATATTTATTGAAAAGTCCTACGCACACCCATGACCAGAATATACAACTGAGTATGGAAATAAAGTATCTATAGTATTGGCCTAATATTTACAATAATGAAATATGAATAAGAATGACGATGGATAATTAAAATAATCACGAATATACTTCAAATATATAATGGTATTAAAATGAACCAAATTATAAATACAACTAGATAAGTGAGAATGTGATTGAGTTAATGAAAATAAAAGTGATGTATTTCTCAAGAATAATAATAGAATCACGAATTATGCTGATTACAAGTACTGTTATATTAGTATTGGTGGAGGTGCCGTGTTTCAACACGATGCTAATAGTTTCAACTTCGTGATAATGCAGCGTGACAAGAGACATATATACATTGTTGTACTGTCTTGATTGAACCATGTTCGTTACAATTACAATGTGGTTCAAGAGAAACGATGCCGAACATCGTACGCAACTTGTATTTCTCTCAGCTGGCCGCCCACAAGCTTGTTTACTCGTCACCATCAGATGAAGCTACATTGTCTACAGCTACCCCTCGTAACGTGCACCTCGCCGGTTTTCCCCCTTCCCCCCACCCCTCAATGCTCGTTCACATGTGTCTTCTATCAGGCAGTCGTGGAAGTTATTATAAATAATTACCTAGTAGATGTGTAAGAACAGAGTTTAATTAAAATGAAAGTATAATAGAAAATATCAACTGTAATTGTTAAAAACCTGTTGCCTGTAGGTTGACGTGCTGGCTTGACCTGACATTTGAACAATGACATCATTTGAACTGTGAATAAAACTCCATTCTTCTCCTCTTATCGTCATAGATTCAATTAGGTATACTTATATCCACGAAAGAAAACTCCCGTGCTCCAACATGACAAAAACCACCGTTACATTTAAATTACTATAAGTGAGCATGCTGGTTTTTTATTATTATTGTTCAGAAAGAGGTTTACCATTAGGTAAGAAACTTCATCTTTAAAATGGTTTACATTCTTCAAGTTGCAGCAAGATTATTCAATTACCATAGCTCGACTAGCTCCTCTCGTGTATGCGAGAATACTAGCTTCAACTTGTCTAGCTTCATATTGTTCATGTCATGTGACTGTGATTCTATTATTGGTTTATAGAATAGACATTTCCTGTGGAATATCGAAGAGAGGCGGTATCGAAGTATTGCTATTGACATAGACTGCTGCTTTTCCATATATCTATATGCTCTTCATTTATTTATTTTTTTGGATACTACATCATTGTGGATCTGTCTCACTTTTTTATTTCTCTGTATGGTATTCCGTTTTTTTTCTATTAAGTAATACTGATAATCAGACAGTTGATAATATACCAGTTCGCGCGCTGATGAACATTCCACATGCGCTCACTTTGGGCCCAATGATTGGTCTGGAAGACATATCTTTTGGCATAACATTTTCAGATTGTCATATATATAAACTACGCAATGATTTTCCTTTGAACAACTTGTGGTGAATTTCCTTCATAACATCCTGAAAAGTCTCTTCTGAGTACTGACAAGTCGTATTATGAACATTCACACTGAGTTACGTGTTTTAGTTGGATTACGGTCTATGATGAGGTGAAATTAGTTGCTAAAAATATATATTTTTCCTAACTGTGATCGAACTTCAATCTTTCAAGACTTGTTTTCTTTTAATTTTCTAAACATGATTAATGAATTATCATTTTATACAATTATTATGTACAGTACATCTTATGACGTATTCATCAAGTTCGTATTTTGCACTGCAAAGGTTCCACATCATGTAGACGTATAAAATTCATCTGGAGTGAACGTTTCTCCTGAAAGAAGAGATACGTCTTGATTAATCGACCGGATGAAGTTAGAGAAACTTATTATCTTAACATGGCTTTGTGTTGAACTTTGTCTAACTGGAAAGATATATCATAATTCTCTCTGGGGTGTCCACTGTAAAGATTATCATACCAGGAATACAAATTGCCTGGTAGTAAAACTATTAAATATTCAGAAACTTGGTATAGAAACTTTCATGTGATTTATTCAAGAGAAAGACTTTGTTCGTTTATCTTACAACCGGATTCTTTTCGAGATGAAATAAAAGTTGGGATAGTGAATCTCTACAATGGTGACAGCGATACGATACGATCTGTTCGTAGTTTCGTAATTGTCTATAACATCTGTGTTCAACGTGTAAGAGCGTTTTCTCTTGTACTCAAGTTTTATTATGAATATTTATAGAACAACTAGAGAACATTAAACATATTTCATAGAAAGCATATTGGGCTCATTTCAAGATCCATTCTCATGTCTTGCAAATTGTCACATGAAAAGGCGTGTTATAGGCTGACATATAACTATATGTCTACTGGTATTGGGCTAGTTATTCTGGTCTATACGGTACTGGGCTATTTGTATCAATGGACTGCACTAGCTGTATGCGAATAATTCAGCGAATGCTACATTTAAACACCGGTTTTAAATTATGGGATTTTCTTTTTTTTTTTTTTAATAACATCGAAACTTGATACAAAATCATTGTTCCCCAATTAAGGCTATGGATGGAAGATGAGATCGTTTGAACGGGGCACCACAAGGGCGATCTCACCACCCCAATTTTCTAAAATTATCAAATAGTTTGTGGAAACTCCCAGTAAATCTCTGGCGGATTAACAAATCTACGCCTACATTTTCTTAACATTCATCCCAGATTGGTTTGCTTTTTTGTGTTTTGGTCATACCAGTTGAACCATTTTGTTAGACAATTATTTTCCAAATGTTGAAAACTCGACAATAATTATTATTACCAAGTGGGATTATATCGGAAATATTGAATTCCAGAAAATGTAATCTCCTTCTAACTGAGTTTCTATTTTTATTTT
This sequence comes from Brachyptera putata, assembly GCA_907164805.1. Classification (NCBI taxonomy): domain Eukaryota; kingdom Metazoa; phylum Arthropoda; class Insecta; order Plecoptera; family Taeniopterygidae; genus Brachyptera; species Brachyptera putata. The sequence continues at coordinate 25,504,529 of OU015464.1, read as the reverse complement.
TATTATATTTGAATTCAATTACTTGAATTTTCAAAATAAACATTTTCGTTCTCTCCGCTTTTGTCTTCCATCAGGTGATTTTAAAACCTAGATAATGTATTTTTCTCGCTTCCATCTCATCTCTCGATCTTGTGAATATCGTCTCCACATGGATCCAGCGTACGAAGTGACGGGAATAAGTTACGTGTCCCGCAGGCAATTTACTTAACATCATTGACTACATTGAGCCACATCTCTAGACCATAAATATCCGTCACTGCCACTTATCGTGCGCTAGCTCGGTTACTACAGCTCACAGGTGATCAGTGTGGGTGCTCGTGCAGCTTTAGCGAGAACTCGAGAGATTGTTTTATAGCATGATAGTACAAGTTCGAGACGATCTTGTCTCGTTCGTTACACTCCACAGATCAGTGAATGTGTCACTAATTAATAGTTTACACTTTACATAGGAGTGATTTAGGTTGAATACAAAATAGTAAGCCGCCCCGGTGGCTTAGTCAATTATCGCTAGCCATAGTAACTGATACTACCGTTGGGCGTGGGTTCGAGTCCCGCATAAGGCATGGGTTTTTGTGAAGGTCCTTTCCTATCATCACTTCATCGTTTCATTATCACCCCCTCATTCGTACCCCCGTATAACCTAGCTGTTGGTGGGGTCGTTAAGCAGCCTTGAGAAAAAAAATGGTGATAACGTTCCAACGATGAGAAACATATACATTCTAAGTGATGACCTAGAAGCATTGCTTCTATGATATTACTTGAATGGTCTGTTTTTTCTTCTATTATTCTGAGGAACTTCAATGGTAACCAGTTCCTTTTGGGATCGAGGAACGGGATTGAAACTAGTTCAGAACTTACCGTAGAACTTACCGAACACTGATAAGCAATAGGTACGTGTGATACTTTTCAAAGGATATTCATAAATTTCATGCACATGTGCGTGAAAATTTTCGAGAATCGCCATGGGCGATCGGAACGAACGCAGTCGCTTGCGTTATAGTCAATCACGCTCTGTGGTCTGCACGTATATTTTATCAATATCCTGTACTGGTGTTAGCTTAGTTTGTGCGTTTATTTAGTCATATGAACAAAAATCAAGTTGGTATTCTAAAAGCACTAGCTGCCGTCTTGAGAGTACTTGTTTCTATTTATGTGTTATTCCAATCAAACTTGCAGACGCACTCTATTAAGATATATTGTTATCGGGGAATGAGATGATGGTAAGATGAGATAAAGGTTTATTATATCCATTTAGACAAAGAGGAAGGAAACTGTCATGACGTGTTCTTATAATGGAACAATAGTGTTTACTCCAGCGACTGAACGAAACTACAAAAGTAAGTCAGGATAGTCGACTGTGATGAGAATCGAACCTCGGTCTACTGAATGACGATTCAGCACTCGCCTCATTGTAATGTAAACACCCAGGAACAAGTTCCATAAGAGTCAGGCTGTTAGGAGAGTCTTCGTGTACGTTTATCCAATTATTATAGTGCACTATACCACATCGTCTAGTGTGGTTTGACGCAGAAAATTATAGCTGTGGTATTCCTAATCTACTCGATAGGACTAATGTACAACTAGCGCTACTATTTGAAGCATGTTTTATTTCATGTAGTAATTCACTCCTTAATTGCTTTTAAATTAATTGAACATTGCGTGTGTATCCATTCTCCATAGATTCACGATATATAACTCACAGCTATATATTTATTGCTTTGTAGCGGACATCTTCTTGCAAGTATAGGACGTTGTCTCGTGATTGTGTCCAATCATCTTTCCTGGTCCAGATTTACAAACAGTTCCATCTCTTGAAACGTTTTACCCGGTTTGGTTTTCAACGTGTGAATGAACGCTACAAGTGCAAGGAGTTGATCAGTTTGATATATCGAAGATAGATATACTTTCGATAGATATGCTTTCGAAATAGGATAGATACGACGTCTTATGGTCTTGTCTATACCATACAAATAGGGCCTTCTACTGAATACGTTTTATTACTTCGAGTTTCAATCACAAGCCTTGAAATAGAACTGGGATGAGATAGGTGTAACAAATATCAACTGTCGTTGAACTCGACTGTCCTGATAAACAACTGTCCTGAAGATTGATACTGTACTGAAACTTAACTTGTCATTTTCAGCATCAACTTGCCATATAAACTATCTTAGTGACGTTTCGTGTTGAATGCAGGGAAATTGCTTCATACCAAATTAAAAGCAGTATCTTTCAAAATACTGTGGATCTATTAATGAACAATAGCATTAGGTCACGTGTTATTTGTATACATTAAGACCCATGTTGATCTGAGGTAAAAGTAGTTGGAAAAAATGTATGGTTTCACTCCAATATAAATTTGATCCCTCCACATGTGTTTTTATACAATTTGATTTAGCATTTCCGGCAATGTGCACCGCACCGTATGACTTGTTCATAAATTACACTATCTTGCACTGCTATCTGTTTAACTATAGATACAATATACTTAATTGTTAATTGTTCAACTAGAAACATGGACGGTTTTCTCAGAACCTCATCTCGTACTGAGATACACACTACTTGACGCATTTTGTTCGCATCTCTTACGTGGCTCAGTAAATATCTGTGAAATTACTCACAGTCTACCACTTTTAGCAATAATTACCGTAAGTGGTTCTGGAATATGCACAGTTTCAAATTATAGCCACACCCTCTGGGCACTATATACATTGTACTATAGTCTTGCCGTACTGATACTGACATACTCCTGCACACTTCATGCATCGTAAGGTATTCATTGGAGTAGACTCCATTAGAAAGGCGTATAATAAGTTGATAATAATAATTAATTTGATGAGGGTAAAAGAAGACTTAGAATCACCTAAGGTATAGTTTTAATAACATATTGTTTTTATTTTCTCAAACGAAGTAACCAATTTTGATGAAACTTCGCGTGCCAGTATCTAAATAGGCATAAGTAAATAAGTTATGTATATGATTATTACACAAAATAGTTCGGACAACTTCCAAGAAGTAATACAGAGGGTAATTTTTTTAAATAATGTAGAAGAAATCCGAAAAACAATCCTCTTACAACGTATTTTTACATAAATCGGACCAGCTAATTTGATAAAAAAAGTTGAATATGGAAATCGGTTGAAACTTTTTACTACTACAACCAATTAATTAATTGTTGTATTGTATCTATACTAGTGTTCAAGCTGAAATAATAAACATTGCTATACCGTACAATAATACCAGGGTATTACACGGGATGTCACTGTCGTAAGTAATCACTTAAGCAACTGTCATTTCTTTCATTTCCTCTTCATGAATGAAGGTATAACAGTAGAATTATGGCATCACATGTACGAGAACGCATTCAGTTCGCGCAGTCATGATATAACGTCATCAAGTTCACAATGACGTACTGAACGATGATCTGCGATGCAAGGCTACGTCACAGTGGTACGACATTTAAGGGCACGATGCGCAATGGTTCACCTTGTATGTGACAGGTAGCTGATATCGTTTCATCTTTGTTGCAGGTGTGACCGGATGTCATGACATTAGTCACGTGATATTTGGCTATGACGTCATCACGAGGTGTTCGCTCAATGTGGGAGAAATCAACGACTGCGACGCGTTACGGTAAGCCGCGTCAAGTTCTAACGACGCGTAATAGTAATTGACTCCGTCGTTGCGAGATGACTATAACCTAGTGAAATGATATAATATAGTTATCATCGCCAAACGATGAAAAAGTTCGGTATCGATCCCCGAAATTGTCAAATTGAAATGTACTGAATTTAAACATTCATCTTTTATGGCATTTTGAGAAAATTTACCTCTTTGATTTTTCCGAACCACACCCTTCCGAAAGTTGACATTTTCTTATTTTCAATTTCTCAAGTTGAAATTTGTCTACTTTTCACAAAATGTCAACTTTTCATCTTTTTTAAATAATTTGAGGATCTTCTCAATTCCTCAAATTTATTCAACATTCAAACTTCCGTACTTTTAGAATTCAAACATTTTATATTCTTATTATTCACTTATTATTATGGTTTTTATACAGTAAAATGACACTGTATATGCAGGTAGTAAGAAAACGTCATACTGATATTACTCATGCAATAGTACTCATGCATTATTGAAGTGTACAACGTCCACTTGAGCGTTTGTGTGCTGTTTGCTGTGTTCTGTATACAAGAATACGTGCTCACAAAGCATATCACATTACTGGTCAGCATGGGAGTCATGTCCACCCAGAATAGAACTGTATGTTGTTTGATACCTTCTGTGTTCACATTTATTTTATTTTTCAACTTCCATAAAACTCTAGAAGAATAGACATTCTGAAAAAAAAACATTTTCCAATTAAAATAGTATTATATATTCAAGTTAGGTCCGGTTTTACGAATTGATAATTAGCGGATTAACAATTGTTAATTGTAAAGTGTAATATTATGTTCGTACCTTTAACTAAAAGTTAGCTGATTAGTACTTTTGAAACTAAGATTCGTGAAGCTGGATCTTAGTGCGCAAGAATGATATGGATGTGATTTAAGTTTCCTTCAAAATTCTGCCTCTTCGAAGAAAAATGAAGAATGATTATAATTTCCTCGTGAATTATGTAATCAATTCTATACTTATGTGTTACTTATCACTACATTCAACGATTAACCTAAAAAAAAATGTCTTCCTATAGTTCTGCCACATTCGTATTCTATTGCGTAAATAGTTGTCATAGGCATATACGTTTGACATAGCCGTGGCTGCAATAATTAATCTCCTACTTCGAACGTTGAGTGCAAGTAAAAATACCCGGCACCTCCACCGAAATGTTGAAAATTGCCGTATTGGCCCTTTGGTTCAAAAAAGTATACTAAACGTGTCATTGATTGATACCAACCTATACGTTAATTTATTTTCAGACATTAATTCATATTTTCTTCGCTTTACAAAATTGATTTTTATGGGGAGTAGATCGACCGATTTCCCCAGAATACGATGTACAGTTTTATTTTAGTAAGTGCGGAAGTTCTGAGATATATTACTTGTTTTCCTATTTCCAATTTATATTTCTTGTGCCCGCACAATGAATATTAAATATTCTCGTATGTTCTTCTGCTCTATTGCCGTTCTATAGTTCTGCTGGAAGAATATGATCAGTTTGAAATAAGGCCACAGAAAGAGACAATAATGTAACATCAGCTATATTGCATTTACTTGAAACTGCATTTTTCTCATTCAATCTCTTTTCTACTTTCTCTCGTTGAATCGAGTTGGAAATGAACGAAAAGCAATCTAATAAAAGCAATTGTTGTGAACGAAATCGCCAGCAAGATTCGATTAGTATAATATTGTGTTTCTTGTGCTACCCTCTCCTCTCCTCTCCTCTTCTCGCCTCTATTGTATGCTCGGCAAGTAAGTAGAAAAAGAGCTTATACCGACTATTGTGTCCGCCATTTTGTTTCAATATCAGCGAATGGAGAAGATTACGTGAATTAAGCCTTTGTTTAAGACTCGTTGTATTGTATATTATTTATAGTCTCATGGATATCATATGTAGTGTATATATATATAAATTGGTCATTTTATTTTCAGGATGTTGAAGTTCACGTACAAATTAAATTCTTACAATTATATATATATATATATATATATATATATATATATATATATATATATATATATATATATATATATATATTTAATTGTAAGAATTTAATTTGTACGTGAACTTCAACATCCTGAAAATAAAATGACCAATTTGTTTTGATATTGACATCACCCCAACGTCAAATTCTATTCATGTGTTCACTGTTCAGGTGATTTCTTCAATAGTTGGTACTACTTTGTTGCCATTGAGCAACCGAATGCCACAAACTTTTGTAGCGGGTCCTAATAACTTCGTTGTTTTTAATCTAAAATTTTAACCTTTCTAGATGCTTGACTAAATACTCGCAGTTTCTGTTTTGGTCTAGTTTTACTGCGCATCATGATGCACGCAGTCGATTTTGTAGTAATTCTCCCTCTTGAAATTCATTATCCACGCTTTGCCGCTAGATCGCGCGTAAGATGGTCATATATTTTATGAGCTGTTGTACTATATTTTGTATTAATTATAGAAGGTGAGAGAGAAGTTTGAACCTTAAAAGACGAGATTTTAATGTCAATCGCTCATTAATGTAAGGCGATGCTCAGTAGTGATCGCTACGTCATGATAATGAGGTGTTTAAAGGGCATCCCAACACCAAAAGTTGTCAGTCTAGGTGGAAAGAATATTTTTGTATCGACTTGCAGTGTTTTTTTTTGTATGAGCGTTTGGTCTTAATTTTGATTCATTTCAAATTGGAAATGTCAGTTCTTTTCTAAGTTGTCACGTAATTGGATACCAGCACACGACTGGACGTCTACGTCATGACTAATAAATATTACCAACTTGAAATCAATTATGTTTATCAAACTAATCCAAGTACAAATTGAAAATATTCCGTTTTCACCACAATTTATCAGAAATAACTTTCTACCTGCAGCAGAAAATTTAAGTGTTGTGATGCCTTTAACAATTATGTATGAAAATAAAATACGAATTATATTCTCGTTTCAGATCTCTTGTACAAGATCTTCAGGGCAGTTTGGTAACAGGACAGTACTTGTCTGAAGGCGGCTCTTATCTCAGATCATATAACCTATCAGACAACCTGGAGAACCCTTCAGCGAACCTGTCTGGCAGCCTGTCTGGGAACCTGTCTGGCAACCTGTCTGGGAACCTGTCTGGCAACGTGTCTGGGAACCTGTCTGGGAACCTGTCTGGCAACCTTTCTGGGAACCTGTCTGGCAACCTGTCTGGGAACCTGTCTGGGAACCTGTCTGGCGCCCTGGTACCTATTCTCCGGTAAGTGCATGACTACAAATACTTACTCGGTCATGTCATAAACCACCATGTTGACCTCAAGCACAGCTACAACACTGTGATGAATTCATGGTGGAAAGTTCATCGTTCGTGGAACCTGATCAACTGAATTAGATATAGATTGATTCTTATTCAAGCGTGTTTCTCAAGTTCTTATCGTTGTTGTTGCTTTTTGTTGTTAAAATCGAAATGATTCACTAAATTATCAATAATCCGTTAAGAGTTGGTCAGCGGTCAACTTCTTGGCTAAACCTGTGTTATTTTATTTCAACAGTCGATTAACCTAACGGAGCTGTTAACGCACTCTTGACATTCAGAACTCAAGTCTACATTTATTATAATATTTAATACAATGGCAAGAGTTCTAAAAGACTATATATTTTTTTCCAAAGCAGTTCCTGTTCTTCCTGTTCATTTTGAACTGATGTTCCAAGAAGTAATGTGTATTAAACTTCTCATTCATGTTTTCAATAGAAATTAAATGTATTTTGATGCTTTTCGTTTTGAGATAATTACTTTGTTGGATGTAAATTACAAGTCATCTTCTTGCTTTCTCTTTTTCTTTCTCTCTCTGAAAACAATGGCGTTGTAAAACAACGTGTTAAATGGATCACATTTCGTCTTATTGTTCTCCATCGCTCGTGCCTGTAATTTGATCCTGACGCTCATTCAGGCTACATGACACTATCTTATATAATAGTCGAATAACGAGATCGTAACGTGTTTTTTTAACTCGTTTCATACTATGCTGTGTACTTATTTTGAAAGACACTCTATATGGCGCTTGTACAGTGCTTTTTCACTGCAGTTAGTAAACCAGTGTAGAGTTAATCGGTTTTACTGAACAATGAATAGCACTCTTTTATAGAGTCACCATAATGGGTCGTGGATTAGTAAAAGAACCTTGTTTGTATCTCGCCAAGTGATGAGCACATTTTCAAACCAAAGTTCAAATGTTTCAAATTATTATATATATCACAAAAGTCGAGTTATTTTACTACAAGTATTCTGACTGGTTGTCCAGCGACTACGACACGCTATCAATAACGTATGTACTTCGTCCCTTGAGAGTCCATGGGAGTCGATTTAGTGGAATATCAGTTTTTTGGTGATAACTTTTGAACGGAATGATATTTCAAAATTCGGAAAACCATTTATCGGAAAAACATTTATCTCACATCGCCTGATCAGGCGATGTGAGATAAATAGTTATTACTTATACCGTCTTGAAGGTATTGAAAATATCTGCGTATCCTTGTTTTTAGAATTTTCATATCTCATGCCGTCCAAAAGTTATCACCTTAAACCTGGTGTTCCGCTAAATCGACTCCCATGAACTCTTGAAACTATAAAATACGATAACACTATGCTATTTGTTCCCAGAGTATACTATCCTAACCCCCGAAAACATAAACTTTTATAATTATATTAGTCACAAGAGTCGAGAGGACCAGCTTTCTCATAGTTTCTCTACTGCTGATTGTCCCTGGTTACGAGATGTTCCACTGGAACCTTCGGCCTACAACAGTCCCTGTGCAGCCTGGTTGCTATGGCAACGCGACGTATAGGGTCACGTGTATGCAAAGTGGCTAAGTGCACGAGTAGCTCACAGTATAGTCCAAACCATAAAAGTAAAATGTATCTTAACAGCAATATAATATTCTAAACAATTTACATCCTACATGCACAATAATTTAATCTTATCTATATGCACCAAATTACATTTGCCTCAAAATTATAAACGATTATCAGGTATCAGATTATCATGTAGAGTAAGTATTAGGTGGATAATTTATAAATACGCCAAAACCTCTTGAGTTAAAGGATATGAAATCAAACAAAAAAATTCAAACAGATTCACTTTGCGTATAAGGATACCTATAAAATCCAAGAAGAATTCAAACCTGGATAAGAAAATGATAGTCTAAACCAACTTCGTAAACTCTAGTCCTTGATGGGTTGTCGAATAGCACCCCGCAGGATGTAGTAGATACAAACTTAAAGCGTCCAACGGGGAAACCAACACCCTTGACAATTACCTTGCGATAGTTGGACGTGCGGTTTTATCAAGGATTGAAATTTTCCATCAGCGTAGATTTCAGTTGGTTTTATTTGAGGGACCTTCATCACCTGTTTCTCACAAACTATGAGAATTGCGTACATAACATTTTCACTTTTGTTACCCAAGACCTTTGTACAGTTGCACTGGAAAATGAACAGAAAAGAATGTCCAGAATATACTACATTCTCAGGCATACAACAATTTTTACTCTCCATGTTATTCCTCATAGATGTACAACGAAATCCCTACACAAGTACGACATACTTACATCTTCATATGGTACAAATTTGGAGTGATTATCTCTCATAGTTTCAGAGATTTAAGTACCGAAAATGGAAAAAATTGTCTTGAATGCATTTGAAAATAGTAGCACAAAAATGAATCGTGAATCTGAAATGTGACATGAAGACCTACAAAGTGACAAATGAAAAATTCGTTTTTATTAGAACCATTTCTGAAACTACACTATGAATCTAGAAAAAACATAAATATTGTAAGATATATATAAACAAAATACCTATCAATGTCCCCTTGACTAATTTAGGTGAGGGTATATAGGCCGAACCGTTAACGGTTTTCAGTGATAAATATCCTCGACGTTGACAACCCATAAATCTGAACCTTCAATTCAACTTGGTATAACAGTGCCACATCAATCCCAGACCAACGACTATTCTATGTTTTACCAAATACAGTGTTCGTGAAACTAACATAGAATAATGTGTATTATGAAAACCATCTCCGTTCGTTTGTTTTCTTTTATTATTTTCCTCGTGTGTCAGCATCCATATAACTGCATGATTCACGACCCTGCATCTTTTATTTCTACCTCAGAATTTCATCCGCTGAACCCCAACAACCGAGCGAAATACAAATAGTAAAGTATCAACTATTGCACTTGCAATACCAGTACTGTTTTTAGTTACGTATACATAAATCTTGATTTATGAATTCCCGGGGATTAAAGCATACGTGTTAGATGTGTGTATACATGAGAATTGTATAGTCATGACAGACAAATACATTCAGGGGCTCATCGATTTCAATCGAGTTATTGAAACAAGTTGAGCGAGAATAATCCTTTATAATCACGGGTTATTTTCAAATATCGAATCAGATAAATGTATTATTTACTTTGATTAACAAGTAGTTGGTTATTAATTCTAGAATGCAATGAAAAATACATCCAGTAATAAAGATATCACTGATTAAATGTACTCCAAAAAAATACTTTCAGCTCCATTTTTTTCATTAATTGTTGATGCTCCGTATGTCCTCGGATATATTCCTATGAACGCCCTAGGCTACATGAAAGTAATTGTAGGCTTGCTACGATAGTTATAATCCTGTTGATATATTTTTTCATACACCGTATATCCCACTAACGTAGTGCAATTCACAGATCTGACGAGATTCAGCTCAACGTCAGCGACTTGAGTGACAAGATGGCAACCACCGCTGAGGTTCAAGACAACGCCACCGACAGCAGCGACAAAATGGCCACGGTTTGTGACGCCATACCCACGTCACGTGTCACACAAGTGTTGTACACGACAGTTGTGGACTCGAATGGCCACCAAGTACACCGTATCGTGGGAGCAAAAACCAGGTAAACAATATTGGTATTTATGTTTATGTTAGATAATTGATTATACATAATTATATATCAAGAAGGGAAAGTCATAATTTTTGGAGCGGAGCAGACATTGATTGGGTACTAAAGAAAATCAATGAATATGTAATCGAAAATTTGGCGCCACGTGAACTACAATGTAGATCAGAATACACAACAGATTTAGTTCCACAACTTTCCGTCAAGAACGGCCGCCAATTTTGAATTCAATGGCTGCCAAGTTGAAATATTTATCCTTCTAGCCTTGATAGTTGCAGGTTATGTGTTATGTGTATTATGTGTAAGGTATTTGATTCTTTGAGCTGAGAGCTGTGACATGTTACCTAGCTAACCATCAGATACAAATTAGTTACGACTTACTTGTTAATTTGTCTCACCTGTCATCCTCATCTTTGTAGGCCTTATGACAGCATAACTCAACAATTAGCAAAATTAATAATAACTATAGATGGATTCTGCAGTGAGCTCGAATTGTTGCTAGGGTGTGTATCATCTTTCACATTTTGCATCCAATGATTCCATCAGCACTAGACATTTTGAATGACAGTATAAAAGATTAAATGCTCTTTCACAAGGCTTTTAACGTGCTGCTGTTCATGTCCACTTCTATGTTAAAAAGCGATTCAAAAGGCAGTCGATTTAGCGAAATGTTGGGTATTACTTGTTAACTAAGAGCCATGAAAATTCCAATTCGGTAGAAATCCATGATCTTTTTAACTCCGTATCGTACCAACACAAAATAAGATCCTCTATTTAAGTATTCAAACATTTTCAAATAACTTTCACACGACTGCTTCCTCCTCACTGTCCTTCTCATTACCTAAAAAACTTTCATATCATCATAACTTCATTCGAATGATTGATGAGATGACAGACGCGTTGAATGATTCGCGTTAAACCGTAACAACATAACATGAATAAATATATAGCATAGGCCTATGTAGTATACGTATTTGTATTTTATTTCATATTTATTCCACATTACCATTACAGCAATAAACAGTATAACAATAGAGATATATACCCCTATATCTCTAAGATAGCATACTACTTACAACATAACAACAACGTGGAACATGACTACGTAGAATACATATTGCTTTATAATATCTGAAATGTTCTGTATCAAATATGTAGTTCAAAATTCAGTTTGAAAAAGAACTAGTATGTGTTCATTGATAGAATGATAATGTAATGGACAAGCCCGCAGAAGAAATGTTCTTGTGTGCGGACTGACCATGGCTCTTTCATGACTCTTATACACCACGAATGCAGGGTTTTGTACCATTCTTCCCATCTCGGAGAAAAAATTGAAATGCCATCAAAAGTCAATAAAACCTCGATTATATATTATTGAGAAGTAAACGTTTACATTATTTATTCAAACCCTGAAAATCGTAATGAATATCGAAGGATTCTTATCATATCAGCCCGATATCCCTATACCCAGGTCCAAACATTACCTCAATGAAATATTGAGAACAGTTGTGTACATTTCAAATCAAATGGACTTGAACTCGATTCATTTCATTCATGAAAATAATATCTTTGGATACTAACAACTTGAAGAAATATGTTCGAGGACAAGTGATATGTGGCGGGTGTGAATAAAATTAAACTTATGATAATAATCGGAATCACTTTCTATATTTGATTCTTGAGAAGATTAGATTTACATTTTTTTGGATAATTTTACATTATCAAATCTAAAAAATGAACAATAACACCCAAAAACCTGTGACCTCATTCCTGTATATGACTGACGTTAAGTGATCAACTGTCGTAGCTCTAATTTTATGTCAGTGAATAAATAAGAGATGAAAATATATGTGATTGTATTTTATATTCCATGAAATTTCCCTCCCATTATAGTAGAAGTAAATTTTACTCTTTTCCATATTCGTAAATAGTCCATTGATAGTTCGGATGAGTGGTCACTTACACGACAGTCACAAAACGAATAGTAAATGTGGCTCCTGGACTTCATTTTCACGGAACGTTTATTTTACAACCCTGACCAAATTAGAATGTTGATACATCATTCAAAAGTCATCGTCAAAGAGCTGATCTTTCGCGGAATCAACTCCCCTATCATCAGTCCAGCTGCCTAGCTTTCTGTGCTGACCCCATGTGCACACGGTATATACACATAGAGCCATTGTAAAAAGTGTATAATATATATGTTATGTATGTGTATACGTGTCGGCCAGATCCCGAGGGATCCATAATCTTGTTCCAGAAACTCAAGCTAATACTGATTACATTAAATTTCATCGCAAATCCAGACATTTACTTTTAGTCTGCGAGAACACATCAGTAGTCAGCGTACGTCTGTAATGCGGCTTGATAACATCACATATAGTCAGGGGCAAGAGCATGGTTTTAGAGATGTGATTTTTTCACATAATATAATATTGTAAATTATTCTTCAAGCAATATTATGTCGGGTATTGATCCCGACTGTTTAATGTTCAGTACGAGAAAGAACGTTTAAATACAAACTAGTAATGGCCCTCAACTTCATTCTTTGTTACACTGAAAAGAATTTTACTGATTTCTTGGTCCATTTATCCATTCGGCCAATTCAATGATTATGGACTTTACGGAAACGCAGAATGTGTTGTAAGATAAGCCGGATTTCATAAGTAATGTAATGGAAAGCTATGTAGCTATGTTCAGAATCTATTTAACTCACTGCCTTCCTGATTTACTTCAATCCGGCATTAATGTGAATTTATCAATACACTCAAAAACGTTCAAAAAGGGGGCTCCAAATATTTAAAGCTAAAATTGTTCAGTGGTACATGCAGGTATAGGTATAATATTTTCCAGGTTACAAGAAAAGACAGCTAGAAAAGTTCTGTCAAGTAAACTAATTCTAAATATATATTCACAAATTGGGGGACGTTATTGTATACTTGATAACAATGAAAGTCACTTGAAAGAAGCCAAGCCAACCTACAGAGGTATAAAATTCATTGTTTCTACCCTTCTTCTTTCTCTTCTTCTTCTTCTTCTTCAAGAGAGAGAGAGAGAGAGAGAGAGAGCCAAGAGCCAGTAAAAGTTTCAACAGAAAACATTTCATACGTGATTTTAAACGCAGCAACTTGTAAATCGAATGTACTATAATAATCTATAACGACATTATGACTACTACATAAAGACTACCGGTACTTTGAAATGACTGTATGATATGCCCTTTGAAATTTAGTTGCAAGTTCGATAATGATGTGTTCCGTCTTAATTTGCCTGCAGTGTTGAAGCCAGGACCGTTACGTCACTTCCGCTTTCCGACGTCGCTGACGCAGGTCACGTGATTGTGCTGACTTCCTCTGTGACGTTCGTTCCGGTTCCGGTGCACTCAGATTCGCCCAGATCCAGGTATGCCTCTCAAGTTACGTGAAGCGGGTATAATATCACAGTTGTCTCACTACCAACCTAATAGAGAAAACTTCCAACGAAAATAAGTCAAAAATCACAAACTTGGAAATATCAAAAGTTTATTTTGTCACTGGACATTTTATAGGAGCTACGGGCACTGTAACTAGAGTTGTTTGTTGATTTTTGTATGTATACAGTTTAGATTACCTAGGGATTTTATCGAGTTAATATGTTTACACGCTTCAAAAGCTGTGAATTTGATGATGGGGAATCATGTGAAGTGAGTAATGGGATTTGGCTAATCAACGTTTACCCTCATGAAGTGAACATTTTATTCGTTTTTAGTTATATTTTAGTATTCCTAATTTCAGTATCATGTTCATTTTGTTCATTTCATTTTGTTTTATGTCTGTTCGAACCAATGTTTTGTGTCTTCTGGCAACTCTCTCATGAAAGGGCGATCTCATTTTTAATGATGGAAATATGAAAAGAGTCAGAAAACAAAACTAGAAGATAATTTTCGTATTTAAATTTTTACTAGTTGTACGTGCCAGATGTAACCATGAATTTATTCCAGCTACAAGTACAAAGTTTATAGAAAATAAACGTATATAGAAGAAAATGTAACGAATAAGACCTATAGAAAACATCGATTTCTTTAAAAACGGCAAATTCATATTTGAAAATTGAAACGAGACCCATGCATGTGATGATCAGTTCCTGCACGTGAGCCAGTTGGTGTCCAGGGAACAAATGGAGGAAGATCAGACGCAATAACTGTCACTTGTCACAGTCCTACCGTGTAATTGGATGATTCCGATTACGGCATCTCTTGCGTCGTTCTTATACCGTCTAGCCGCGATGTATCAATACAGAAACTGTCGACCAATAACTTACTTTCACAGACAAACAAAGAAACGAGTAGACAAAACGAAAATTAGTGTGTTACTTTTTCATTGTTTGCTTAAACAACAGCTTAGGACAGCATTTTAGCAGCATTTTGGGACAGTTGTTCCCACCTATGGGTCGTGGATTCATTCAAAACTCATATTGAGCTTACAATTCAAAGTTATACTCGAACAATATAGTTCATTATAACAATGTTATTTCACAACCTTTTGAAGGTATCATTATTAGTTTCTTCCGTATCAGAATTTTGATTTCTTATATACCATTCAAGATAGTTATCACCAAAATCAGATATGTCTTTAAATCTACTCCAATAACAGTTGTATCGGTATAGGTTGGTTATAGGCCCATGGCTATAGGTCCATGGCTATATCTCAGTTTTTATTTTTAGATTCGTTTGTCATTGTCTGGCTATATATGCTATATTTCCCCGCACCACCCCGCCCCGCATCGCACCAATATGTATATAAGTGTGTATGACTAAGAGTTATCAAGGCACTTCAGATCATTTTGGAGAAATAGCTTGGACTCCAAACGGTTTGAAAATCTTGGTAAATGCATCCAATTTGGACCAAGTCAGTTTGATTTCAGCACAGTTGAGCAACTGAACTGAATATTTCAAATCGGCTTGAAATATCTTGATACAGATGTCAAAAGTCGATACAAGAGCACAACACAGCCTTCTCACTGATAGCCTCTTGACAGAGAAGTACCTTCAGAAGGCAGTCAAGACATGTGTAATGTTTTGTTGTATTATCGTTGAATTTTGAGAATATAATTTGCCGCCTTGACGTCACAAAACATATATCGTTCAATCAAGTGAGCTTCTCACTATAGAGGGATGTCCGAATTCTCAAATCAAGACAGCTCAAGTTACATAGATCTAGGTGGTCGATCACTAGTCGTTAATTCAGCTGCAAATCCATTTGGCGAGAGCGATTCCAAATGAGCCGGTTTGAAATTCTTGGACAGCTTGTTTCAAGCATACCCTAGTGCATGATGTAGTGGTACCAACAGACTTTATCACAATATAAAAAAAGAATTTCTTGCGGTCAAATCAGAGCCAAAGGTCCCATTTGCCTGTCGTGAATTAGCAGATTCCCTTGTGAACTAGATGTAGATAGAGTTCGGTACCGGTGACATCGCTGAACTTACATAATCTATCATTTTCGTAAAAAACGAGTTCGACCTCTAACATAATGATTCTACTCAGCCGTGTATAGCATTATTGAGCATTGTTGTTTTATATAGTTCGATATAAAAGTGACAGTTGCGCTGCAGGCAAATGAGACCATGGATTCAGATTCTGACCCCGGAATACTTCACTTGGAAGACGTGAGTCGGTACACCTTGAGTCTCTACATTAGGATAAAATCTGTTGGTATCACTACATCTTGTCTAGTGTATGTTCTACTGCATGTGACCGCAGGTTCTGGCAACGAATGTCAGCGCCCCATGGATCAGAGACAGCCTGGATCAACATTCTCCACGTGTTCGAAGGCATGACCACGGGAGATGAGTACCGTCAAGTGACGCTAGGTGGCATGGCAGTCGCTCTTATCGCTATACTCCTTGTCTCGTTGCTGGTGAAGAGGCAGTGACATCATCGAGAAGGAAATTACGTCATTATTTATATTTTATCAAGTATTTGATTGACAAGTTATTTTCTACACAGAACTAATACCCTCATGAAAATGTCTATATTTATTTTTTATTCATCAATACGACAGATACATCATGCACATAATGTATCATGATTATGAATTCATGTTTTTCTCTCACTTCTTTTTTTTCTGTGTATGGATAGGATTATGTAATTTAAAGGTAAGAATATAAATGTAAATGAAATTTAATGTTATTTATCTTCAAATAGTTTGAGCACGTTCAAATCAATTATCGAAATCCTATAAACTCGAATATCTCGAAATCTACACACCTTTTTTTACTGTAAATTGTCTAGTCATTCTCTGCTTCCGTTTTGCACGTATGTGATTCATATTTTGTACAGTGATCATTTTTATCTATATTCGATTCAGAAAATACATTTTGAATTTGTTTCCTCAGAACGGCTTGGCCACGGTTTATGTTAAAATCTTATGTTATCAGTTGAAATCTACATTTTTCAAAGAATGTTTCTCCCCACGTTTCCCCTCTTGAGTTATTTTTGTAGGGTTTTCAAAATTTCGCAATCGTATTTCTTAAACAACCTTACCAGAAACTAGTTCTACCAAAAACTAGTTCTAAGGTGAGTAAATCTGCACATCCACACACAGTAGTATAGCACAAGTTGAGATGAACATTTTGTTGGTGGAAGTGCCGGGTTTAACTTATAAAATGACTTATGATCATTAATGTATAGGATTAGGAAAAGCCAACTGAGGGCTGGGGTATCCTTAAATTGCCTGTGCATGGGTACCAATAAAACTGCACACCAACTTGACTGAATATTGTAATATATACGCCCAAATAACCTAGCTATTGATAGGGTCGTTAGACAAACAATTATATTATAATGTAGTTTCATGTGTCATTGTTTTAATACCGTATTAATCGACCTATGAATCTCACATTCACATTACATAGGTATACAAGGTGGCATTTTCGTTTACTTTTCCAAAACAATAATTCATAACCAGTGTTCCGAAGATCTTGTCAGGTGCGTCTCCAAATTTCAAATATAGATATGTAGGGCATTTATCAAAATTGTGCAAGGTGATTTTTCCCAGTAGGTCTATCTCTAGTTTAGCTAGAGACTGTTATAATGTAGTGCGTTTACATGAAGTGGTCGATCAATAAACATTAAAATGCATCCTTTAGCAATCTTTTTGACCCCCCTCCCCCTCCCCCACTTCAAAAAGCTATTATCTCGAGAACCTACCGACCACTAATTCTAATACTTTGCAAAAGTGTAGAACTAATAGAGCACTAAATCCTGGCAGAGTTTTAGAATTAGTGCTCAAGCCGGGGGGAGGGGGAATCGGAACTTGATCCCCCCCTAGCAAACGGTAACTATCAAAGCACTAACTCTGAAACTTGGCAAAACCATAGCACTAATTGAGCACTAAATCCTGACCAAAATTAATAATTAGTGATCAATGGGGGGATAGGTTCACAGACCTTAAGATGCACTAAACTCAACAAACAACATACGTATGTACACCACTTACATTATCTGAACAAAATAGCGGTTTTAACAATTGTTGCATTTTGCTTAAAAAAATCATTTTATGTGACCGCAAGTGTACATCTCATCTCGATATTATGTGATATTTTGTGTATGTACAAAGTACATTTTGTGTAAGTATACTGTATGTAAAGTGCATGCTGTGTGATGTGTTTTGAGTGTTAATGACAATGACAGCTCAGGCAGCTCTTTATTAACAACTGAACATAATATTCACTAAATGTAACCAACTTGATAAACACATCCGAGTTCATTATTAAAAGTGCATTTCCATGTTCAGCAAAATATAATAGATGTATTATTCATACTGGAAATTAAAGACCAAATATTTTCTTGCATTATTGGTAAGCTACAAAAAAACTGAACTGAGTTACTGATTCACTAATATTTAGAATGTGAAATAAGTATTGACGAATGTTATCAAATTATGTTGAGTGAGTGATTGATTGATTGAAACATTTAATTCACTCACGGGAGTGCATGCACTGTGCTAAAGAAATTCATCTTCACTACTTTTTTCTATATTCAAGAACCAGTGTAATTGAATTGAAACTATATCATCTCCAAGATAATTTTATGATCTTTTAATAAGTATGTATTTCTATCTTTTGAATTCAAACAGTTTTAAGATACTAGGTCAATGAGTATCAAGAATGTGATGAAATTCATTGACGTATCATCTTAAAACTGATTGAATCCACAAAAATAGAATGTCGTATCAATTAAAGAGTATAAAATCATCTTGGAGGTGATATACTTTTCGTGCAAATACAGTGGTCCGTGAACATTCAATTAAAATGATCCGTGAACATGGAAAAAAATTGAAGATGAATTTCTCCAGCTCCGTGCATGCACCCTTAATTAAGTACGTATGTTTATTACACACTTGAGCCTCTTTCAAGGTAATTAGTACATACAATAGATAAGTTATATATAAAGTAGATAGTCCATAGAGTGCATTTGAAGAACACAATATAAAACGAACAATTCACAAATACAAGCATTACTACAATTTGATATATTATTGTGTAATTATTACATGACATATAATGACAGCACCTTCTTTGATATGTGGTGTTGAATAACCGAGTGTTCCCTATCATCGTATCTCAGGTTCACATCATTCTGTACCTCCCACCAGCATCTGTATGTATAGTCTTAGTTTAGTTAGGTTAATGTGTGCCCATTACATAACCAAATGTAATATGGTCGTTCTCCTAACAGAAATTGAAATAATTACTCTAATATTTGAAATTAATAATTTTGTACAAAAATAGCTATAGAAATAATGCTATGAATTATCTCTGTTATGGAAGACGAATCTTTCTTTTCCTAATTGAATATAAAAATCAATGAGTGGGCCTACTGAATACAACGTCTAGAAAATGGTATAGAAGATGTATCCCGTACAATAATACTGGACTTCCACCCCTTTCGTGCCTTGTCCCACTTATCCCCTCCCCCCCCCCCCCCCCCCCCCCCCAACTATAAAGCTTCATTCTCATTAGTATGGGGCTTTTTATTCAGTTGTTTCTCCGTCTATAGCTTCACGCATGAGATGCTCTTTCATGTTTTAACAATTGTTCGAACATGTATTTCGCTCTTGTCCAGTCTGAAATGAACTAATTGTGATTTCACACGAATGATTAAATACCAGCCAGACTAGAACTTTCATTGAACACCGATGCGGTTTCAAACAAAAGTAAGAGAATCATTAGCTTGATAAAGCAGTCGACCAATGACAGACGATCGAGTTTCAACAACTGCAGTGTAGATTATAGAGTTGTAACTGGTTGTAACTCGATTACTTACAGGTGAACTCGTTTACAACCAACGAATCAAGTAGCTTTTCAGAGCTAGCAATAGAATTATTAGTACTGTATATAGGCCCTATATATGTAGAAAGTTGGTTGTTGTTACTTATATAACGAACATTATGATCGTGGTATGTTACCTCCATTTCATATTAAACCGTATCGTTTGTGTGATCATTCTATAGTAGTGTATTCATTATCTAAGAGCAACTACGCGGCAACTAGAGGGCCTATAGTTACATTTTTCGAATAAGATATTACGAATATTGTGTAGTTTAGTCAAATGTTGTAAGTGTATACGTTTAACAACAATTATTTTATCTAGATATAAATTTAAATCAATTGTAGTTATTGATTATTCTGAATATCATCAATCCAATTTTTTCCCAATTATGTTGGGCTAGAGTAAAGTAGACGATTACAATGTTATACGCATGTGTAACACCCTCAACATGTTTACCGTTGCTTAGTTGAGGTTTTGGCTATATCTGTAATCCAAGTTTCCTAAACGCCTAAAAACCTCAGCTTCAATTTCAATTCAACTTCAAGCTTAACTCCTAAACTTCGCAGATGCAGTTAGAAGACCTACTATAAGGTGAGTGAATTATTGCCAAAAATGTCAGGTTCACCCAGTAAGTTTCCGACCAAATGGAATTTGTATTTTCGGTCGTACTGTTAATGCTCTCTATTCCATCAAAATATACTTATAGATAGAAATAATAGCATAACCATGTGGGTGAGATTCACGGCTTTCTAGAATTGATAGTTGCAAAGTCGAATATATTTTATAAGAGTCAAGATATGTCGAGTTTTCGATGATAAATATAAATATCTCGCTCATCTTACAACGCATATTCTGCGTTTGCCGAAGTAGAAAAAAATAAAAAATGGAGATTACAAACGATGGTAACATCTGACTCATTTTCAAATCTATTACTTCAAACCACACAAAAACACGTATTTACCAGTTTTGATTGATTATCACCCATGCGTCATGTGACTATTCCGTATTCCAGTTGAGCGTCGCGACGCCACTTAACCGACGTCCCCAGCGTCGAAGTCGCTTGCGTCAACAAAGTTAAACGAAATACGTTGAGTTACGCTTGGAATAGTAAACACAATATTATGATTGAATACACACACAGAAATATAAACTGTCACGTGTGCAAAAGCAAAGAGCTTGCAAAAGCGTCCACACGAACATAGCAGCGTACCGTCGGAGCCGACGCTCAAGTAGACCGTGCACGCTACAGGCCAGAACGCGGAAATAGAACTTACGAGACAGAGAGCGTCAAAGCACAAATTTGGTTGGCAAAGGATAATTCGCTATTATTCTGCTTCTTCCACTCAATATTTTGTTTGTTATTTCGTATTTGTTTGGTCACGAAAGGGTGTAGGCGGCCCCAAGCAAGTAGACCAACTGCCACGGAATTGTTCGATTTCTGCCATATGTTTGGTGCATTCTGGCTACGCGTTTTCTGTGTATTTATATTTAACTTGATTTCTACATTACATTACGTATTGGTTAAAATATTATATATATGTAGGCCTATATGATATTGTAGAATTAATTTCAAGGAGCCATTATGTGTTTTTAGCCCTATTGTGTTTGTGTTTTTGACGTTAAATTTGCTCTTTTGGGATTGAATTGCGGTCTAGCGTCCCTTATCAAATCGCGACGTTACACAAGAATACATAGTGTGCCCGAACCATATCACATATAATTATTTCTCTTCTCGGATTTGTATTTAGGTGGAAGTGCCGAGTTTTGTCTACGAACTAGAACAGCATAGGCCTATACATTGCGTACACATCAACTACTATAGACTACATGCACTATAGACTATAGACTGCAATCGATGATTAGTTACATATTGTATGAGCATTACATTCCTCAAATTCTCAGCTGTGTATACGGCCATATTTACGATATAATTATTATTCCCTAATATCATAGCTGTACGCAGTGATGATTTCAGGCATGTCCCGGGGGGGGGGGGGGGCAGCCCCCCCTGGGACATGCCTGAGCCCCCCTCCCCCCCTTCCCCAGGGTATTCAATGCTACATACCACAATTTAAATCAAGTCTACTCTCCATTCAGAGATATCAGGTATTAATATGAAAGAATACATATTTTCATAATACTGTTTATTGGCCTATATGTTGAAAAAAAATATGAAGATCATCGTTATAATATGAAGTATTTAGGGTCTTACCATTCTATGGTTCTGATTTGAATAACTAGGAAAACGCGTTGTGTGTTTTCGCGTTGATGGATGAGCTAATGAGAATGAAATTGAATGCTTTCCAAAAGTTATATCAAGGTGATGTTTTGACGGCATTCAAGTTAAAAATCAATCTTTCCATTTTGTTGGTTTATTTCGTAAACTATTCTAATGAAGGAAATATTAGATACAATTTAATATTATATTTAATGTTAGACTACTAATGAAACGTAATGACAGCTGTATACATATATACACCTTGAGATCCAAACAATTATGTCATTACCCTCCTTTTGTATTCATTACTCATTCTCAATAATTTTTTTGATAATAAAGAAGGCCTTGTTTTAATCGTTCTTCATTAAGTGGTGACACTTGTTGCTTGAATTTAATTGGTTTTCTTAGCTTTGAACGATGTATAAAAATGTCACTATATAATTTTTTATATCAAAACGAATGATTGGATTTCAGTGAAAGTTTGGAATAAGTTCTCTCATTTTTACATTGAAATTCGTTGAAATTCGTTGAAAATTTTAATTTTTTCGAAGGACATTTTCTGTGCGAAAATTCTTCTCTGGCTTATTCTTATGGGGAATTTGGAAACTGGAAAATTAGTTTTCTCAGAAGTGGTGCAACCGATTGCGCATAAAAAACAATGGGATTCAAATCAGATGATGACACTTGGGCATGCCAGTTTCAATGGAATTTGAATTTTCGTTTGACCTGTGAAGCGCGAAAAAAAAAAAAAAAAAAAAAAGAAAAAAAAAAGAAGATCCATCGGATATATTGATAAATAAGGTGTTGGACCATTACGCAACAAAAAACAGCGACGAGTTCGGTTGCTGTAACTTACTTATGCATTGCAGTAATGGTAACTGCTGTGTGAAATAATTGAATGTATTATTATTTAAATTATTGCTCTACAGTGACATCAAATATTAACTTCAACATCTTTATCTGATTGAAAAAGCACCGTGGGGTGCTTCCTCTTTCCAACATATACCGGTATATATGTGCTGTCATATTCTACGGCACCCTGCATTTTCCAGAGCCGCCCCCCCAACGGAAAAGTCTGAAATCATCACTGGCTGTACGTGGGGTCGTTGAACAAACAAAATATTTTGTAAACAAAAATAAATTGCTATGGAGAGGGGCGAGGATCGAACAGAGGCCCGATATTCCCGTCAACTTCCTGTCTCTTCTAGCAAGTGCGTTACCTCTCTGCTACCAATGCTATTATTTTGCCTAGCTAGAAAATAGAATTACATAAATAATTTGCATTACAAATAATAGAGTGAAATATTGTTGGCTTATCATTTCATCTCATGTATAGTTTAAACTCTCAATCTGTCAATATCGATACATGTAATTTTTAATTTCTCTTAAACATCTTTTTTTTAATGCTGCTTAACGACCCACCAACATCTAGGTTATACCAGGGTACGAAAGAGCGGGTGATACAGAAACGATGCAGTGTTGAAGGAGGATATATATATATGTATATATATATATATATATATATATATATATATATATATATATATATATATATATATATATATATATATATATATATATATATATATATATATATATATATATATATATGGAAGTGCTTATTGCCACGTTACGTATATACACATTACTTGGCAGCACTTTCCACTTTTCGTTTTAAACTGGATGAATATCGAATTTGATGTATGTCTGTAGAATATATTATCGACTGGCAACGCTCATAATTTGTGACAAGTAACTTGTCAATGATAATATACGATGTAAATATTCTAGAACAAGAATGTACTTGCTGAACGATAGAAGAAGGTCCTCTACCAACACAAAGAAGTCAAATATCTCGGCTATATTTGTACAGCTGCGGTAAATTTAGCATCAATGACTGTTCACTTGAGATTTACTATTAGAAATAACTCTGTCTTTCAAAAGTGTTATATTATTATTAGAAATAGAGTGACAATCCATTCCGGATTTCCATCTTTTGTCCCGGTGTCCCGAAAAGTTATTTCAGGACACATATTTGTCCCGGTTTTGGCAAAAGAACAAATCATTGGGTGAAGAATTCGCGGAAAACGGGGAATTTTGTCTGCTGTGTCAGCGAGTGACCATAAGACGTCCGGTTTTCTCAGGCTTGTCCTTGTCTTGTGCTTCCCATCCCGGCGTCCCGAGAAATGTTCTCGGGACCATCAAATATCCCAGATTTTCAAAAACAGCAGAAATATAAATAACTGGGTATTTTCATCTACTTGTAATTCATTTTCGTTTTTAATTTAAAAAAAAGACAATATTTGTTGAATCAATTTTTAAATTGCACGTCAAATTCAAATAAGTGTCTATCATTAACATGTGTGGGCTACATCCTCAGAGTATGCAATTACTAGGCCTATATATGGAAAAGATATATTTTTGAATTTATATGACTATCCGGTAATACGCGCGGAATCCGCAGAAAAAGTAGAGATCAGCCCAACTCTCGTCCGCCTGTCCGCACTATTCCCTGATTGGCCAATATTCCAATATGGCCGATCCTTGTCCGCTCGCGGTTGCGGATTCGCACACAATCCGCGTCATGTAACCCGCTTATAGAAGACCAAAAAATTCCCCTGCAGAACTGTTGAGCCCTTTTTTGGCCTATATTGATTTTGAGTTACTGGTAAGTCCATATTTTCTGATATCTTCATTAAATAGTTTGGTCCCAAGTTTCACGAAATTTCGTGGATATAGTTTTTTCATACATTAGATTCACGAAATTCGTGGGTATAGAAGCTGCCCAGTTTAAATTACATCACAAGCTAGTGTATATTTACTTAAAATAGTGCATTACTATATTTGGTACAAACCTAATTGACATTTGAACTGAAACTGAAAATTTTATGGATTGGTCAGTGAAAAATTGGGTTTCATAATGTTCACTTTTTCATCTCGTTTACTGCGATCATTCAGTAGGAGAAATATTCATTTATACATCCACACGGTTTCAAGTTTTCAGGTGGCTGTGTCTGATCTTTTTGGACTACTGGATCGGTGTTCATTCAGCTTAAGCTTTTTTCCTCGCAGATTATGCCTGTACTTTTTTACTTCTAATTGATTTTAGTGTATAAAAGATTATTTAATGTTTTTGTTTTCTCACAAGCAAAAAACTTGACTTTTCTCAAACAGAAGTTATTTATTACACACTAAAGCAGAGTAGTCTCCGACTCGCTCATCTGGCTATGCGGTTCTTCTGAAGAGCTCAACTGTTCTGAAAATGTCGTCTTACAGAGAACAAGGGCATGAAACGTTTTCACTAAATTGCGTATCATGCCTATGTGGTGAGTTATTGCAGTATTATTTGATCTACTTGGGGCTATAACACGTGAATGATAGTTATATATGTTATATACATCTGTGTCAAAGAACATACTATCTCAATAAATTTGATTTCCACTGTTCACACATGTGCATTACTTTAGGACCCTTGGCATGTAGGCCTAGGCCAAGTAGGCCCTATGTTCACAAAATGGTAGAAAATCAATGATCTTGTTGGAATTTAACTAGGCCTAGTACCATACTTAATGCTAGTACTATTATAAAATCAATGGCCTAGGTCATACTAGGCTAGACAAAGATATTACTAGGCTTATACTTGTAGGCCTATAATACACCTCTGACAAATGAGGCCTAGGCCACCTATATACTTGATGCCTAGGCCTAGTCATCTAGTTATTTTCCAGTAGGTCCTTGCGCCTAGGTTATTTCTCCACTCAATATAAATGTATAAATTCAAACTAAATTTGTGAATAATATAACGTCCATCTATCTAGGCCAATATTTGCAACTTCTGACAACAATAGGCCCAGGACTAGGCTATTCATTATCACTAGTAAGTTGCGCATTGGACAATGCTTATGGCTTTCCTCTACATCTATGTACGTTTTACAGCTTAGGAAGTTCATGGCTCATCAGTAGCTCGAGGCCTACTAGGCCCGAATGAGACAAACACTTCGGTGAAGCAGCGTCGAGCTTACGACCAGGCAAACGACTGGCACATCTGACACATCACAACTGGCACATCACAAATGGCACATCTGAGGTTCAGCGAGCAACGGAACATCGTTCTCATGGCGGCAATTAAACTGTAGGTCTATGCTTAGTTAGTTCACGTTCTTGAAACAGCAAGGGGGATCAGAATACTTTATGTCTATGGTAAAGACACTGTCTCGTGGTCTATTCCCCACATGTTTTCTTTAATTGAGATAGGCTGCATAATATTTATATCAATTTCAAATTAGAAAAAGAGAGAATTTTTTCATTTGTGAGCGTGTAGTCGAGCGAGTTTGTCATTTAGCCGTCTAGCGAGGGAATGCGAGAGAGAGGTTAGCAAAGTAAAGGCTCATCCACATTTTTTTTTAAACATAACGTTTATCGTTTGATAATCAGCCCTATTAGTACAAATTAAAATTACAACAATGTGTTAGCTGTCACTTGATAGAATCTGACTTAATTCTCGGTTTCTATTCAAACTTTCATCATTTGATTCAGGCCTACCATTTGTAGGGTTATGACAGGCTAGATAGCATTTTATGGCCAGGACACAGACATAGTAAGACATTGAAATAAAATATACAGTCAATTGTTGGTATCGTATTGAATCATTAAATTCAATTACCGGTACTCCATTAAATTTCCAGCAATTGAATATGATTATTATATAATTATTGTGTTTATTATATTTAATGAATATTGAATGCCTTCCGCACAAGAGCTTCCGCTTCTTTTCCCGTTGTGCTGCGGCCGAAGACGGATCTCTAAGACTAGAGGCACGTTTCCATGGCTCGCAGTAGACTTTTTTCTGGCCAATCAGAATGGATGAAATTCCTGCAGCTTGCACTTGTTGCTCTCTGCCACGAGACATAGAATGAATTCAACTTTGGAAAAAAGTGCAGCAGGTGAATTCTCTCTCATACAAGAAGTAGGGTTATGTCGAAATATTACCTACGAAACATTTGCGTAGCCAGATAAATTTGCGTGCCAGATAAATACGATGCTGAAATTCACTTCGCCGTTGAATTACTCGGTCTCTTTACACTTGTCAAGTTAGGCTTATGGTAACCACTTGACAGCCAGGTTATGAAATCACTACCCTACTTCCCAGGCCGGGTTCTTCCCGGTTACATCGCACCGATAATTGTGCTTAGATAACCTTTCATAATATACATAGCATGAAAAAATGGTTTGTTGTATTGACATATTGTTGTACTTGATATGCAAAAGAATAAATTCGCCAATATTACTTTTATTTAGCGTACAAAGGCTTGTCAGCAGGGTTGGGTCAGTAGAATATACGCCGTAGAAAATGAGTAATCTACGCGTATATTCTACCGTAGAGTATGTCAATTAGAATATTTCTTTCAATTACATACTCTACACGTAGAAAATATGATTTTGTTCAAGTTGCAGTAGGAGGACATTATTTATGGAGTTCAATAATAGTTTCAATAGGTATCAACTAGGCAAACGCAGGATGTGCGTTGTACGATGAGCGAGATGTCTATATAAAGTATAATCGAAAACTCTACAAACCTTGATCATTTGAAATGAACTTCATCCGATGTCAATGAATCTAGAAAGCCGTGACTTCGACAATGCAACATTTTCAACTAATATTTCCATCTTTTCGATGAATAAAATACATTTATTATATTATTTTATCCAAAATGGCTGGTCCGAATATCAAACCAAATTTTTATTCATGTATATTATTCTTGTGTTCACATTTGTGGAAAATTTGAATCATATTGAAGAGATTTAATTTTTCAATTTTTTCCGCTCAGCCAAATCTTATGGGGTTTTTAGAAACTTCTAAATGATGTTTCTCAAAAATGGTCCAACCGATTAAGCCCGTACTAAAGCCCGGGTTTGACATAAGAATGCAAATAAAAATATACTGAATTGATGCTTTTGACTTCCAACCAAGGGCCTACGTCCAGTGACTACTGCTCTATCGTCTAGGCCAAGGATGGGCCTGAATGATATAGTTTACTCTACGTCTTAATGGTTACATAGGTCTATAGCTAGGCCCTAGGCCCATAACTAATCCTAGTCAATGCTCTAGTCTAGTATACCTAGGGCATTAGCCATCCCATTAGCTTTCGGTAGCATTAGCTTAGATGTCAAATCATTTTATAATATATGCACTGGCTGCATCAATAATATGAGCATGGTCAGATACTATTTCATGACCACGAATGATTTCAAATAATTCTAATGACAGACAAATTCTAACCTAACTAATATTATTCACATTGGAATCAGCTGTTCGCTATTTGGCGTGAATGCCCAAATTATACTCACAGTTTCCTATTGGGCGAATTGGATCACGTGGGCTCTATTCAGTGAATGCAACCCGACAATATAGAACTATTTCCAAATGAGTCAATTGGACTCCATTCAAACAGCCGAATGGAAATGAGTCCTCTGCGCTTGCGCGCATCAATTGCAACCAACCCATTCAGGCTATTCATTCCCAGTGTAATACGGGCTTTAGACCTCAAAACTATACAGTTCTAAGTTGGATAAGTTTGCATATAAAAAAAAGTTTCATGTCGATCGGTCAAACCCTGCGACCTGTGCAGTGTTTACAAAAAAAAAAAAAAAAACGCACAGACAAAGGTCCGTAAGAGTTCAGTGAAAATCTTCGCTACGCTCATCTAATTAATATTCTACATACTCTACACAATATTCTACATATTCTACAATATTTTCTACGTTACCGTAGAAAAATAATATTCTACATGTAATGACCCAACCCTGCTTGTCAGTTGGACACATATAACCTAGAATGAGGGTTTAGCCCGTATTACACTGGGAATGAATAGCCCGAATGGGTTGGTTGCAATTGATGCGCGCAAGCGCAGAAGACTCATTTCTATTCGGCTGTTTGAATAGAGTCCAATTGACTCATTTGGAAATAGTTCTATATTGTCGGGTTGCATTCACTGAATAGAGCCCACGTGATCCAATTCGCCCAATAGGAAACTGTAAGTATAATTTGGGCATTCCCGCCAAATAGCGAACAGCTGATTCCCATGTGAATAATATAAGTTATGGTTAGGAATTTGTCTGTCATTAGAATTATTTGAAATTATTCGTGGTCATGAAATAGTATCTGCTCATGCTTATATTATTGATGCAGCCAGTGCACATATTATAAAATGATTTGACATCTTACAATGCCACCGAAGCTAATATAATGGCTAATGCCCTAGGTGTACTAGACTAGACTCACTAGAGCATTGACTAGGATTAGTTATGGGCCTAGGGCCTAGCTATGGACCTATAATAACCATTACAACGTAGAGTAAACTATATCACTCAGGCCTACCCTTGGCCTAGACGATAGAGCAGTAGTCACTGGACGTAGGCCCTTGGTTGGAAGTCAAAAGCATCAATTCAGTATATTTTTATTTGCATTTTTATGCATTTTCTATAGGGCCAATTATGTACCTATATAACCATTACAACGTATAGTAAACTATATCACTCGGGCCTATCCTTGGCCTAGACGATGGAGCAGTAGTCACTGGACGTAGGCCCTTGGTTGGAAGTCAAAAGCATCATTTCAGTATATTTTTATTTGTATCTTTATGTCAAACTCAAAGTGACACTTCGAAGTTTGCCGTGATTTCATGATCTTTATTGTAAATCGTGCCTGGAAGGCCGTGCCTGAGAAGGCTGTGAACCATTCAACCAGCCCGGCCTAATGGTTGTGTGTAATAGGTCATTCGGCTGTTTGGAGTGACCTTGAGGAATGAATTGATTGCATTCAATTGCAACCATTCCCAGTGTAATACGGGCTTTTGGAATAACAGCCGACTGTATTTCATCATTTTCCCATACATTAGCGTATTCTGTCAGTGAAAAGAACTTATGTCAGTACAAGTCCCATGTAAATATGGCGTCATTTTGTCAAGACGTTGAATGAAACTTATTGGAAAGTTTGACGACGCGTAAATGCGCCCGCAGGCAAAATGAGTGATTAAAAATTGGTAAAAACAGGAATATTTGAGTATTCTGTTCTAATTTTCAAGCATCTTGAAATGCGTGCACAGCGTATTGAACGAAAATCACAAGTATTTTGATTAGACAAGCTTTAGCAAGGATTCAATTTGACATACTGAAAAAAATTGGTGCTCTTTTTTTTTTTCATGTTTTTTGGTCGGTTATCCACAGCTTGAACGTCTAAATCTAACAACTTCAAATTTTTTTTCAATGGTTCTTCATCTAACTTAGATCTGTATAGTTTTGTGGCATTATCGGGTGGTAACTTTTATTTTTATGAATCTCAAAAATTTTAAAAATACCTAGGCCTCCTACAATAACAAAGCAAAAAAAAAAAAAAAAATATTTTTATTTTCCAAAAGAATGAAATTTTGCGTGAAGTTGAATTACATTTTGATACACATTTCTGGAAATTTTCAGCTTGATCGGGTCAGCCATTTTGAAGAAAAAACATAAAATGTGCTAAATTGGTACCACTCAAAGCAGTTATTACCCATTTTTACCCATACTATTAATATCCGCTCATCTAACAACGCATATATGGCGTTTAACTACTAGTTTGATTTAGTACAGGCCCTGAATTTTAGATGTCATTATTTCGATCATTTTTGCACGTTGGAAGATTTGCACGCAAGCAAGTGCCCCTAGGCTGTAGTTTAGTTTAGGTAACAATGCAAAATTCTGGGGTTGATCATATTGGCAGCTGGCCCCCTTGGTAACTCAGTCAGCTGAGGCACCGCTTCAGATATTGAAGTCACCGGCGGCATGCTTATAGAGCATCTGCATACCGTTGTTGCATTTAGAGCGACATTAGCCGAATAGAAATGTGACGTATGGTAAGTTACTAAAAGATTTATTCTCCATTGTTTCAGGTTTTGCGAGCAATTGACAGCCGCAGGTTCTACGACAACAACGCGGTTGTTCAACCGTGGAGCCCGCTGCAACTCAAGGTTGAGCAGCGTGACTTCATCCAGTGGAGGTAAGCTTGCTGTCAACGTCAATGCGTTACCAATTGGATATAAAGTCAACCTACTTGCTATTTCCCGAGTTTTCCTTCACCTGTAGGCGCCACAAAAAATGTATATTCAATATTACTAGGAAAACGCCATATATGCGTTGTTGGACGAGCGGATAGTAATAGTATGGGTGAAAATGTATAAAAACTGCTTCGAATGATACAAATTTAGCACATTTTATATTTTTTCTTCAAAATGGCTGACCCGATCAAGCTGAAAATTTCCAGAAATGTGTATCAAAATGTAATTCAACTTCACGCAAAATTTCATTCTATTAGATAATGGAAATATTTTCTTGTTTTTCCGCCGTGTTATTCTAACGGGTATTTTTTAAATTTCTAAAATTCGTAAAAAAAAAGTTACCACCCGATAATGCCACAAAACTATACAGATCTAAGTTAGATGAGGAACCATATTGAAAAAAAGTTTGAAGCTCATAGCCGTAGGCCTAGCTGTTTGACCTGTGGAGAACCGACAAAAAAACATGAAAAAAACAAACAAAAAATGAAAACAAACACCAATTTTTTTCAATATGTCAAATTGAATCCTCGCTAAAGCTCGTCTAACAATGCAAAATTCTGGGGTTGATCATATTGGCAGCTGTCCCCCTTGGTAACTCAGTCAGCAAAGGCACCGCTTCAGATATTGAAGTCACCGGCTGCGTACGTATAGAGCATGCCATTGCTGTATTAGAGCGACACGTGCCGAATAGAAATGTGACGACTGGTAAGTTACTAAAAGATCCATTTTCCATTGTTGCAGGTTTTGCGAGCACTTGACAGCCGCAGGTTCTACAACAACGACGCGGTTATTCAACCGACGAGCCCGCTGCGTCTCAAGGTCGAGCGGCGTGACTTCATCCAGTCGAGGTAAGCTTGCTGTCAACGTCAATGCGTTATCAATTGAATGTAACGTCAACCTACTTGCTATTTCCTGAGTTTTTTCTTCACCTGTATGCGCCACATGAAATTTATATTGAATATTACTAGGAAAACGCCATTTATGCGTTGTTGGACGAGCAGATAGTAATAGTATGGGTGAAAATGTGTAGAAACTGCTTTGAGTGGTACAAATTAAGCACATTTTATGTTTTTTCTTCAAAATGGCTGACCCGATCAAGCTGAAAATTTCCATAAATTTGTGTCAAAATGTAATTCAACTTCACGCAAAATTTCATTCTATTAGAAAATGGAAATATTTTCTTGTTTTTCCGCCGTGTTATTCTAACGGGTATTTTTTTAAATTTCTAAAATTCGTAGAAAAAAGTTACCA
The DNA here is from genome assembly GCA_907164805.1 of Brachyptera putata. Taxonomy (NCBI): domain Eukaryota; kingdom Metazoa; phylum Arthropoda; class Insecta; order Plecoptera; family Taeniopterygidae; genus Brachyptera; species Brachyptera putata. The sequence goes on along the minus strand of OU015464.1, from coordinate 25,472,080 downwards.
CCCGATAATGCCACAAAACTATACAGATCTAAGTTAGATGAGGAACCATAATGAAAAAAAGTTTGAAGCTGATAGCCAAAGGCCTAGCCGTTAGACCTGTGGAGAACCGACAATAAAACACGAAAAAAACGAAAAAAAAATTGAAATGAACACCAATTTTTTTCAATATGTCAAATTGAATCCTCGCTAAAGCTTGTCTAACAATGCAAAATTCTGGGGTTGATTATATTGGCAGCTGGCCCCCTTGGTAACTCAGTCAGCTGAGGCACCGCTTCAGACATTGAAGTCACTGGCGGCATGCTTATAGAGCATACCATTGTTGCATTTAGAGCGACATTAGCCGAATAGAAATGTAACGTCTGGTAAGTTACTAAAAGATTTATTCTCCATTGTTGCAGGTTTTGCAAGCACTTGACAGTCGCAGGTTCTACGAGAACAACGCGGTTCTTCAACCGTGGAGCCCGCTGCGACTCAAGGTCGAGCGGCGTGACTTCATCCAGTGGAGGTCAGCTTGCTGTCAACGTCAATGCGTTACCAATTGAATGTAACGTCAACCTACTTGCTATTTCCTGAATTTTTCTTCACCTGTAGGCGCCACAGAAAATTTATATTCAATATTACTAGGGAAACGCCATATATGCGTTGTTGGACGAGCGGATAGTAATAGTATGGGTGAAAATGTGTAAAAACTACTTCGAGTGGTACAAATTTAGCACATTTTATGTTTTTTCTTCAAAATGGCTGACCCGATCAAGCTGAAAATTTCCAGAAATGTGTATCAAAATGTAATTCAACTTCACGCAGAATTTCATTCTATTAGAAAATGGAAATATTTTCTTGTTTTTCCGCCGTGTTATTCTAACGGGTATTTTTTAAATTTCTAAAATTCGTAAAAAAAAAGTTACCACCCGATAATGCCACAAAACTATACAGATCTAAGTTACATGAGTAACCATATTGAAAAAAGTTTGAAGCTGATAGCCGTAGGCCTAGCTGTTTGACCTGTGGAGAACCGACAAAAAAAACATGAAAAAAACAAAAAAAAATTGAAAACAAAACACCAATTTTTTTCAATATGTCAAATTGAATCCTCGCTGAAGCTCGTCTAACAATGCAAAATTCTGGGGTTGATCATATTGGCAGCTGGCCCCCTTGGTAACTCAGTCAGCTGAGGCACCGCTTCAGATATTGAAGTCACCGGCGGCATACGTATAGAGCATGCCATTGTTGCATTAGAGCGACAATAGCCGAATAGAAATGTGACGTCTGGTAAGTTACTAAAAGATTCATTCTCCATTGTTGCAGGTTTTGCGAGCACTTGACAGCCGCAGGTTCTACGACAACAACGCGGTTGTTCAACCGTGGAGCCCGCTGCGTCTCAAGGTCGAGCGGCGTGACTTCATCCAGTGGAGGTAAGCTTGCTGTCAACGTCAATGGGTTATCAATTGAATGTAACGTCAACCTACTTGCTATTTCCTGAGTTTTTTCTTCACCTGTATGCGCCACATGAAATTTATATTGAATATTACTAGGAAAACGCCATATATGCGTTGTTGGACGAGCGGATAGTAATAGTATGGGTAAAAATGTGTACAAAATGCTTTGAGTGGTACAAATTGAGCACATTTTATGTTTTTTCTTCAAAATGGCTGACCCGATCAAGCTGAAAATTTCCAGAAATGTGTATCAAAATGTAATTCAACTTCACGCAAAATTTCATTCTTTTAGAAAATGAAAATATTTTCTTCTTTTTCCGCCGTGTTATTCTAACGGGAATTTTTTAAATTTCTAAAATTCGTAAAAAAAAGTTACCACCCGATATGCCACAAAACTATACAGATCTAAGTTAGATGAGGAACCATATTGAAAAAAAGTTTGAAGCTGATAGCCGTAGGCCTAGCCGTTTGACCTGTGGAGAACCGACAAAAAAACACGAAAAAAAAATTGAAAACGAACACCAATTTTTTTCAATATGTCAAATTGAATCCTCGCTAAAGCTCGTCTAACAATGCAAAATTCTGGGGTTGATCATATTGGCAGCTGGCCCCCTTGGTAACTCAGTCAGCTGAGGCACCGCTTCAGATATTGAAGTCACCGGCGGCATGCTTAAATAGAGCATACCATTGTTGCATTTAGAGCGACATGAGCCGAATAGAAATGTGACGTCTGGCAAGTTACTAAAAGATTTATTCTCCATTGTTGCAGGTTTTGCGAGCTTTTGACAGCCGCAGGTTCTACGACAATAACTCGGTTGTTGAACCGTGGAGCCCGCTGCGTCTTGAGGTCGAGCGGCGTGACTTCATCCAGTTGAGGTAAGCTTGCTGTCAATGTCAATGCGTTATCAATTGAATGTAACGTCAACCTACTTGCTATTTCCTTAGTTTTTCAGTTTTTGTTTCTTAAGTGTCTAATCAAGTTTTTAAATGATATATTGTGAGGGATTCATTTAGTGAATTAGTTATCATCTCTCCGTGTGATCCGGGAGGCGAGGCATTTCCGGACCCGGTTCGATCCCGGCTGCCGTCCATCTTTACAGAGGTTTTTCGTGCTTTCCCTCTGTAGTCTGAGATAATGCCGGGATGGTTCTCACATGAAAAAAACTTCATTCCATCATCTCATTTATCATCCATCCGACGCCAATAGATCTTTGCTATCATACTGTGCGTTGTTGACCCAATATAGGCCCTATATATGAATAAATTACCCAAGAAACCTTCATCTCATCATTCCATCAATTATCCATCTGACGCCAATAGATCTTTGCTATCATTATAGTGGGTCGTTGAACCCAATATTAAAAAAAAAAAACTCGAGAAACCTTCATCCCATCATCCATCCGACACCAATAGATCTTCATTATCATTACAGTGTGTCGTTGAACCCAATATTGAAAAAAAAATCTCCATCTTGCCGTCCCATCATCTCATTAATCATCCATCCGACGCCAATAGATCTTCACTGTCATTACAGTGCGTCTTTAACCCAATATATATAAAAAAATTACCCAAGAAACCTTCAACTCATCATCCCATCATCTCATTAATCATCCATCCGACGCCAATAGATTTTTGCAATCATCACAGAGCGTCATTGAACCCAATTTTTAAATAGACACCCAAGCAACCTTCATCCCATCATCCATCCGACGCCAATAGATCTTCGCAATCATCACAGTGCATCGTTGAACCCAATATACTGGGCAAACGCAGTATGTGCGTTGTACGATGAGCGAGATGTCCATATAAAGTAAAATCGAAAACTCTACAAACCTTGATCATTTGAAATTAACTTCATCCGATGTCAATGAATCTAGAAAGCCGTGACTTCGACAATGCAACATTTTTCAACCAATATTTCTATCTTTCCGATGAATAAAATACATTTATTATATTATTTTCTCCAAAACGGCTGGTCCGAATATCAAACCAAATTTGTATTCATGTATATTATTCTTGTGTTCACATTTGTGGAAAATTTGAATCATATTGAAGAGATTTAATTTTTCAATTTTTTCCATTCAGCCAAATCTTTTGGGGTTTTCAGAAACTTCTAAATGATGTTTCTCAAAAATGGTCCAACCGATTAGACCTCAAAACTTTACAGTTCCAAGTTGGATAAGTTTGCATATAAAAAAAAGTTTCATGTCGATCGGGCAAACCGTGCAGTGCTTACAAACAAACAAACAAAACAAAAACGCACAGACAAAGTTCCGTAAGAGTTCAGTAAAAATCTTCGCTACGCTCATCTAATAAAAAAGACACCCGAGAAACCTTCATCCCATCATCCATCCGACGCCAATAGATCTTCGCAATCATTACAGTGCATCGTTGAACCCAATATATAAAAAAGACACCCAAGAAACCTTCATCCCATCATCCATCCGACGCCAATAGATCTTCGCTATCATTACAGTGCGTCGTTGAACCCAATATTGAAAAGAAAATCGTCATCTTGTCGTCCCATCATCTCATTAATCATCGAACCGATGCCAATAGATCTTCGCTATCATTACAGTGCGTCGTTAAACCCAACAAATATTTTTAAAAAAACAAGAAACCTTTGTCTCATCATCCCACCATCTCATTAATCATCCAACCAACGCCAATAGATCTTCGCTATCGTTACAGTGCGTCTTTAAACCCAATATAAACTAGAAAATAAAATCAAGCTGTACTTGCGTGCCATTAAGGAGGGACTCGGGTGAAAATATGATCATAAATAATATTTATTGTATACAATTATTCAAAATTGGCACATAGATAACTATGATGACAAAACTGAAAAAAAATATTTGGCATTTACACATTTTTCAACAGTGAAATTTGTTTTTCGTTTTACTCATACAATAATGTTTTGGGGGATTGTTTTCACAAAAATGTTGCTGAAGTGGGCATATTGTTTAAGGGTTGGTCATATTGTTTTTTCGATATTCCAGTTTTATTTTGAGATATTATTTTATTCACGATGTATTTTTTCAAATAGCATTTTGAATAAAATAAATCTGGGAGGAATTTTTTATCTCCATTGTTAGATGAGATAACAAAAAATGATACATCCAACCCTTTATGAAGTAGCAATGAACAATTACAAAAAACATCAAGACAATTGAACAATATTTGTGGACGTAGCACAAAAAACATTCTTGTTTTGTTGAAAATCATGTATCAGAGTATGAGGCATGGGTTTTTGTAAACGTCCTTTCACCCATCATCACTTCATCGTTGCATTATCACCCCTTCATTTGTACCCCCATATAACCTAGCTGTTGGTGGGGTCACCAAGCACCACCACCTGTATTGGAGTAAATGCCCTCTGAAGATTGACAATGTAAATTCCCATATTGAAAATATGTAGACGGCTCGATGCACAGTGATGCTAAATAATTTATTTCAGATATGACCATTGATATATTTCAATATTTTGAAACAAATTACTCGAAAAGACATAAAAATCAATAATTATTCAAAATACTATTTTCAAATACTAATACATACTGTATTTCTCGTTACTGTTCACGACAACGTTAAACTTGATATTTAACAGTATCAGTAACGTAGAAGTTTGCAAACTCCAAACTTGATATCTTGAAAGGAAAACGTAGGAATCGACCAATCTGTGCCTAGTTCACACATACGGTTGATGGCCACTTTGTCAAAATCTGTATAGCCCGTTGTCTTGACAACTGATAACAACATAGGGAACAATACTTGCTGCTGAGTGAATGAATTACGACATTGTCGAAACTGTAATGATTCTATATTTTCTCGTAATATATGTCGCAAATCATGTAGAAATAATTAAAAGCTCTCATCAGACTTTAGAGACACAACTTTCAGGTTATGTTGCACTCGAAGTGACAGCTGATGGGTAGACCTGTTTTAACGGGTTGAAATTAGACGTAGGAATAGTGGTGTGAATTGGGTAGCATTTTAGTAAGTTTACAGCCTCGAGTTGAAGGAATACCGTAAGTTTAATGTCACGTTGAATTGTGAATGGTTTTTTTTCCCTTAACTTGAAAGGTGTCCAACCTTACCTGAACCCTAACCACATTCCATTGATTAGTATCCCGAAACCCATGTCACGCGACCAAGTATCTTTATTCCAGTATTATGTTCTTCAGGGTCCCCGATACCAAATCGATTCAGTTATTTGGAAAAAATTTGGAAAATTACAATAGGCCTATAGATACAATACAATATACAGTATAGACATAGAATATAGATAGTCTATAAATGCAGGTTTCAAGGTGTATATAATGAGTAATTGGAGTGGTAAGATCGCCCTTGTGGTGCTCCGTTCAAATGATCTCATCTTTCGTACATAGCCTTAATTGGGGAACAATGAATTTGTATCAAGTTTTGATGTTATTAAAAAATACATATTTATATAATTCAATTGTTTTTATCTAGAATTGGTTATTATGCCATCATTATATATTATTCACGGTTGATATTAACCTTGTATGAATAATCTTCTGTTTTAGAATTGGGAGCCGGAAGAGTTCAATATCACACTGCTGCCGCCCCGGCCAGCAGCAGCCATCTTGATTATTGGAAAATGAAGATTGATGATGTTTGGTAGCCGACTCCATTGATTACGGTAAGAATGAAAGACAATTGAAGGGTACACGGAGATTACGATACAAGACACATTTAAAAAAATAGATAGTTGGAACAGTGTTTTTTGCAAGCTTTCTGAATATGTATCGAGATTTTGGATAACAATTAGATACAA
>OU015464.1:25230331-25465347 GCA_907164805.1 Brachyptera putata | reverse complement strand
TTTCCCTCAATTTTTCCCAAAGCGGGTTTTCCCCCCCCTTTCATTTACCCCGCGAGGTAAGTTTGCTGTAAACGAAAGGGTTATAAATTTGAATTAACCAACCTACTGCATTTCCGAGTTTTTTCACCTGTATGGCCACATAAATTTTATTGAATATTACTAGGAAAACGCCATATATGCGTTGTTGGACGAGCGGATAGTAATAGTATGAGTAAAAATGTGTACAAAATGCTTTGAGTGGTACAAATTGAGCACATTTTATGTTTTTTCTTCAAAATGGCTGACCCGATCAAGCTGAAAATTTCCAGAAATGTGTATCAAAATGTAATTCAACTTCACGCAAAATTTCATTCTTTTAGAAAATGAAAATATTTTCTTCTTTTTCCGCTGTGTTATTCTAACGGGAATTTTTTAAATTTCTAAAATTCGTAAAAAAAAGTTACCACCCGATATGCCACAAAACTATACAGATCTAAGTTAGATGAGGAACCATATTGAAAAAAAGTTTGAAGCTGATAGCCGTAGGCCTAGCCGTTTGACCTGTGGAGAACCGACAAAAAAACACGAAAAAAAAATTGAAAACGAACACCAATTTTTTTCAATATGTCAAATTGAATCCTCGCTAAAGCTCGTCTAACAATGCAAAATTCTGGGGTTGATCATATTGGCAGCTGGCCCCCTTGGTAACTCAGTCAGCTGAGGCACCGCTTCAGATATTGAAGTCACCGGCGGCATGCTTATAGAGCATACCATTGTTACATTAGAGCGACATGAGCCGAATAGAATGTGACGTCTGGCAAGTTACTAAAAGATTTATTCTCCATTGTTGCAGGTTTTGCGAGCTTTTGACAGCCGCAGGTTCTACGACAATAACTCGGTTGTTGAACCGTGGAGCCCGCTGCGTCTTGAGGTCGAGCGGCGTGACTTCATCCAGTTGAGGTAAGCTTGCTGTCAATGTCAATGCGTTATCAATTGAATGTAACGTCAACCTACTTGCTATTTCCTTAGTTTTTCAGTTTTTGTTTCTTAAGTGTCTAATCAAGTTTTTAAATGATATATTGTGAGGGATTCATTTAGTGAATTAGTTATCATCTCTCCGTGTGATCCGGGAGGCGAGGCATTTCCGGACCCGGTTCGATCCCGGCTGCCGTCCATCTTTACAGAGGTTTTTCGTGCTTTCCCTCTGTAGTCTGAGATAATGCCGGGATGGTTCTCACATGAAAAAAACTTCATTCCATCATCTCATTTATCATCCATCCGACGCCAATAGATCTTTGCTATCATACTGTGCGTCGTTGACCCAATATAGGCCCTATATATGAATAAATTACCCAAGAAACCTTCATCTCATCATTCCATCAATTATCCATCTGACGCCAATAGATCTTTGCTATCATTATAGTGGGTCGTTGAACCCAATATTGAAAAAAAAAAAACGAGAAACCTTCATCCCATCATCCATCCGACACCAATAGATCTTCATTATCATTACAGTGTGTCGTTGAACCCAATATTGAAATAAAAATCTCCATCTTGCCGTCCCATCATCTCATTAATCATCCATCCGACGCCAATAGATCTTCACTATCATTACAGTGCGTCTTTAACCCAATATATATAAAAAAATTACCCAAGAAACCTTCAACTCATCATCCCATCATCTCATTAATCATCCATCCGACGCCAATAGATTTTTGCAATCATCACAGAGCGTCATTGAACCCAATTTTTAAATAGACACCCAAGCAACCTTCATCCCATCATCCATCCGACGCCAATAGATCTTCGCAATCATTACAGTGCATCGTTGAACCCAATATACTGGGCAAACGCAGTATGTGCGTTGTACGATGAGCGAGATGTCCATATAAAGTAAAATCAAAAACTCTACAAACCTTGATCATTTGAAATTAACTTCATCCGATGTCAATGAATCTAGAAAGCCGTGACTTCGACAATGCAACATTTTTCAACCAATATTTCTATCTTTCCGATGAATAAAAGACATTTATTATATTATTTTCTCCAAAACGGCTGGTCCGAATATCAAACCAAATTTGTATTCATGTATATTATTCTTGTGTTCACATTTGTGGAAAATTTGAATCATATTGAAGAGATTTAATTTTTCAATTTTTTCCATTCAGCCAAATCTTTTGGGGTTTTCAGAAACTTCTAAATGATGTTTCTCAAAAATGGTCCAACCGATTAGACCTCAAAACTTTACAGTTCCAAGTTGGATAAGTTTGCATGTAAAAAAAAGTTTCATGTCGATCGGGCAAACTGTGCAGTGCTTACAAACAAACAAACAAAAAAAAAATGCACAGACAAAGTTCCGTAAGAGTTCAGTAAAAATCTTCGCTACGCTCATCTAATAAAAAAGACACCCGAGAAACCTTCATCCCATCATCCATCCGACGCCAATAGATCTTCGCAATCATTACAGTGCATCGTTGAACCCAATATATAAAAAAAGACACCCAAGAAACCTTCATCCCATCATCCATCCGACGCCAATAGATCTTCGCTATCATTACAGTGCGTCGTTGAACCCAATATTGAAAAGAAAATCGTCATCTTGTCGTCCCATCATCTCATTAATCATCGAACCGATGCCAATAGATCTTCGCTATCATTACAGTGCGTCGTTAAACCCAACAAATATTTTTAAAAAAACAAGAAACCTTTGTCTCATCATCCCACCATCTCATTAATCATCCAACCAACGCCAATAGATCTTCGCTATCGTTACAGTGCGTCTTTAAACCCAATATAAACTAGAAAATAAAATCAAGCTGTACTTGCGTGCCATTAAGGAGGGACTCGGGTGAAAATATGATCATAAATAATATTTATTGTATACAATTATTCAAAATTGGCACATAGATAACTATGATGACAAAACTGAAAAAAAATATTTGGCATTTACACATTTTTCAACAGTGAAATTTGTTTTTCGTTTCACTCATACAATAATGTTTTGGGGGATTGTTTTCACAAAAATGTTGCTGAAGTGGGCATATTGTTTAAGGGTTGGTCATATTGTTTTTTCGATATTCCAGTTTTATTTTGAGATATTATTTTATTCACGATGTATTTTTTCAAATAGCATTTTGAATAAAATAAATCTGGGAGGAATTTTTTATCTCCATTGTTAGATGAGATAACAAAAAATGATACATCCAACCCTTTATGAAGTAGCAATGAACAATTACAAAAAACATCAAGACAATTGAACAATATTTGTGGACGTAGCACAAAAAACATTCTTGTTTTGTTGAAAATCATGTATCAGAGTATGAGGCATGGGTTTTTGTAAACGTCCTTTCACCCATCATCACTTCATCGTTGCATTATCACCCCTTCATTTGTACCCCCATATAACCTAGCTGTTGGTGGGGTCACCAAGCACCACCACCTGTATTGGAGTAAATGCCCTCTGAAGATTGACAATGTAAATTCCCATATTGAAAATATGTAGACGGCTCGATGCACAGTGATGCTAAATAATTTATTTCAGATATGACCATTGATATATTTCAATATTTTGAAACAAATTACTCGAAAAGACATAAAAATCAATAATTATTCAAAATACTATTTTCAAATACTAATACATACTGTATTTCTCGTTACTGTTCACGACAACGTTAAACTTGATATTTAACAGTATCAGTAACGTAGAAGTTTGCAAACTCCAAACTTGATATCTTAAAAGGAAAACGTAGGAATCAACCAATCTGTGCCTAGTTCAAACATACGGTTGATTGCGAAATCTGTATAGCCCGTTGTCTTGACAACATAGGGAACTCAACTGATGAGTGAATGAATTACGACATTGTCAAAACTGCAGTGATTCTATAATTTCTCGTAATATATGTCACAAACCATGTAGAAATAATTAAAAGCTCTCATCAGACTTGAGACACAACTTTCAGGTTATGTTGCACTCGAAGTGACAGCTGATGGGTAGACCTGTTTTAACGGGTTGAAATTAGACGTAGGAATAGAGGTGTGAATTGGGTAGCATTTTAGTAAGTTTACAGCCTCGAGTTGAAGGAATACCGTAAGTTTAATGTCACGTTGAATTGTGAATGGTCTTTTTTCCCTTAACTTGGAAGGTGTCCAACCTTACCTGAACCCTAACCACATTCCATTGATTAGTATCCCGAAACCCATGTCACGCGACCAAGTATCTTTATTCCAGTATATGTTCTTCAGGGTCCCCGATACTAAATCGATTCAGTTATTTGGAAAAAATTTGGAAAATTACAATAGGCCTATAGATCCAATACAATATACAGTATAGACATAGAATATAGATAGTCTATAAATGCAGGTCTCAAGGTGTATATAATGAGTAATTGGAGTGGCAAGATCGCCCTTGTGGTGCTCCGTTCAAATGATCTCATCTTTCGTACATAGCCTTAATTGGGAAACAATGAATTTGTATCAAGTTTTGATGTTATTAAAAAATACATTTCTATATAATTCAATTGTTTTTATCTAGAATTGGTTATTATGCCATTATTATATATTATTCACGGTTGATATTAACCTTGTATGAATAATCTTCTGTTTTAGAATTGGGAGCCGGAAGAGTTCAATATCACACTGCTGCCGCCCCGGCCAGCAGCAGCCATCTTGATTATTGGAAAATGAAGATTGATGATGTTTGGTAGCCGACTCCATTGATTACGGTAAGAATGAAAGACAATTGAAGGGTACACGGAGATTACGATACAAGACACATTTAAAAAAATAGATAGTTGGAACAGTGTTTTTTGAAAGCTTTCAGAATATGTATCAAGATTTTGGATAGCAATTAGATACAAGTCCACGAAAAATCGAGTTGAAATATCGATCTCTATAGAAATAAACGTGGTTCTGAACTTAGAATTCTATTCATCTCAGAACTGACAACGTGCGACTTGTATCCTTATTCCCGTGTACCATCCGAATGAAATGTGCAGTAAACCCTCGTTGATTCAAAATCAAAGAGACCAAAAACAGATGATTTCGATTTTCAAAAATTCGGATCAAACAAAAAACGAGTTTTCAACGAAAATAGTCACTTTTCCCGCTTGGAATTTAGTCAATTTCGTATTCGGCGCGAGAGAAAGCAACGTTCAGTGAGGCCTTGACAACGGTTTCTATTCCGTAGTTTTTGCTGGTGTCATAGCTGCTATGCCATTACAGGCTGAATTGATTCGACAAGACTGTTTTCTAATTGTCTGATGATCGTAGTTGAAGACTAATGTAGTCTTCGTCCTGGTCTTGCTTCGGATGCTACGATTCACAGCTGTCGTAGTTTTGGTTTCGGTCTCAAGCTCGTCCTTCAGTTCAACTTGATTCCATTTCGTTGAGATAAAGACTAGGTGCTCCCAAGAATAACTAGTCAGAAGCTTTGCATAATCAGAATAGTTGCGGCAAGATAGCTTTGAGGACGGCCAAATTCAATTACGCCAGACGCACTGTTGGAAGTTTTAAACAATTATGAATTACTGTGATCAATTGTGAATAGAGATGGTTCTAAGATCGGTGAAACGCTAAAACTCTCATTAAACTGTTGTAAATGGACGTACGGTACGGTAAAAATTATAGTTTCTAGGCATCAGTCCATATGACATAATTATCTTGGGCCTACCTAACTCAAACCAGCATCAGAAAATACTAGACACCAAACAAAATAACCTATAACTAGCATGCTATTATATGTTCAGTTTATCTTGATATATAGCAAATTGTTTTCAAATTTACCGCTAGATGTAGTTTTGGTTTCGGTCTCAAGCTCGTCCTTCAGTTCAACTTGATTCCATTTCGTTGAGATAAAGACTAGGTGCTCCCAAGAATAACTAGTCAGAAGCTTTGCATAATCAGAATAGTTGCGGCAAGATAGCTTTGAGGACGGCCAAATTCAATTACGCCAGACGCACTGTTGGAAGTTTTAAACAATTATGAATTACTGTGATCAATTGTGAATAGAGATGGTTCTAAGATCGGTGAAACGCTAAAACTCTCATTAAACTGTTGTAATGGACGTACAGTACGGTAAAAATTATAGTTTCTAGGCATCAGTCCATATGGACATAATTATCTTGGGCCTACCTAACTCAAACCAGCATCAGAAAATACTAGACACCAAACAAAATAACCTATAACTAGCATGCTATTATATGTTCAGTTTATCTTGATATATAGCAAATTGTTTTCAAATTTACCGCTAGATGTACTAATTTCGTTACGGTCTGCGCGGGACCTTACATCGTAGTGTCTGAACTAAAACATTGATATCTTGAAAACTGCTTATCCACCCAACTTTATAGGGGTTTTTCATGGTTTCCCTCTGTAAATGCCGGGGTGGTACCCACAATAAGTCGGCCATGACCGCCTCCTTCCCATTATCCAAGAACCTTCATCACATCATCTCATTAATCATCCATCCAACGCCATTAGATCTGCGCTATCATAACAGTGCGTCGTTAAACCAAATATAAAAAAAAGGAAGGGTGTGGGCGCCAATACGTTTTGGAATAGGGGAACTAATAACCATCGAATTATAAATAGGAAAAATATACAGTAAACAGTTGATAGATTATTATGTAATTGTACGTGATATATAATGCAAGATTTTAAAACAGATTATCTCTCTTTGTCTCCAAAGTTACAAACTCACTTCTCTACCAATTTACAATACATCACCCAGTCGTTCACAAGTGTTTACAAAATTAATAATAATTTTTCTAAAGACACCGGTTAATGTTGTGCAGGCCCACACCCTCATTGTCGCACACATTATTTTCACTTTCAAAACCCTTGTATTCATCAAACGAACTTCTTTCACCCGCCGCGCTTTGTATTTACCGCAACCACTCCTGATCGCGTGGCTGCTAGAACTACCTCTCTCGTTACCTTCACTTCTAGCTATCCCCGTCACTCGCGTTCCCTCTCTCGGCGGCCGATAAAACAACTCAATCAACTGGGTGATTAGCTGCCCCGGTGGCTAAGTCGACTATCGCTAGCGGTAGAAACTGAAGTCACCGTTGGGCGTGGGTTCGAGTCCCGCATAAGGCATGGGTTTTTGTGAATGTCCTTTCACCTATCATAACTTCACAGCTTCATTATCATCCGCTCATTCGTACCCCCGAATAACAATAACCTAGCTGTTGGTGGGGTCATTAAGCATCATTAAAAATAACTGGGTGATTGAAAAAAAAAAAACTTGGAATGAATTCTACATAAAAATAGGACTAGTTAAACTAAAGGGAAAAGGGATGAAATTGGACCATGACAACCTCTCACTGTGAGGGAAGTCAGACAGGTCAATCTGTGGGGTGCGTGACCGGGGCATCAGGAGGTCAAATTTTGACGACCTCATATCTCGGAAACTAGTGTTCCCCGGAAAATGTGCAAAAATATGTAATTATTCTTAGCGATGATGTCAGTAAGTGTGCGAATTTCATCGAAATCAGTGATGGTCGCCAATAATTGATCAGTTGATTTGTTCTGGAATGAATCATTATCCGTGCAGGAAAATGATCCATCCTGGAGAAATTCTGACTGATAATACAGGAGTGAGGTGAGAAAAAATGTATGTTACAAGCAGGAAAAAGATGGATCCTGGAACCATCATGCAGGAGACCGGGGTTCGATTCCCGTCATGGTCTAACATCTTGACTGAGACGGGTGGTCAAGTGGCTAGCACGCTGAACCTTTCATTCTGGAGACCGGGGTTCGTTCCTCGCCAGGGCTCAACATCTTGACTGAGACGGGTGGATAAGTGGCTAGCACGCTAACCGTCATTCTGGAGACCGGGGTTCATCCCCCGCCATGGTCTAACGTCTTGACTGAGACGGGTGGATAAGTGGCTAGCACGCTAACCGTCATTCTGGAGACCGGGGTTCATTCCCCGCCATGGTCTAACATCTTGACTGAGACGGGTGGTCAAGTGGCTAGCACGCTGAACCGTCATTCAGGAGACCGGGGTTCGTTCCCCGCCATGATCTAATGTCCTGACTGAGACGGGTGGATAAGTGGCTAGCACGCCGAACCTTTCATTCTGGAGACCGGGGTTCAATTCCCGTCATGGTCTAACATTATTTCACTGAGACGGGTGAACAAGTGGCTAGCACGCTGAACCGTCATCCGGGAGACCGGGGTTCGTTCCCCGCCATGATCCAACATCTTGGCTGAGACGGGTGGATAAGTGGCTAGCACGCTGAACCTTTCATTCTGTAGACTGGGGTTCGATTCCCGTCGTAATCCAACGTCTTGCCTGAGACGGGTGGATAGGTGGCTAGCACGCTGAACCATCACTCAGGAGACCGGGTTTCGATTCCCGCCATGGTCCACCATCCTGACAATGTGCACCTGGTTTCCCTCTATTGTTCAGGTCAATACTAGGGTGGTTCTTTAGTCCTTGATCTACTGCCCACTTTTCAAAAATACTTGTAGCTTGTACAAATACCGACGCTGATAGATTTTAGTCATGTTACAGTGGGTCGTTAACCCCAATATAATATACCAGCTGTATCTTTTGATGATATCTGATGAGTTATTCACACTAATCACTGCTGCAAGCTGAATTATTCATTTTCATTTTTCTCTTCAATATATTGCATTCTCTTTGCCAGTAGAATAGAACCTGGATTTGCTCACGTGAACTAAAAGAAGTAGCTACCATGGCAACATGACATGTCTGTGTTCATGTTGGTACAGTAATGTACTATATAATTATTTACTTTCTAACTGTCGACTAATCAATGGAACCCTTTAATACCAACTGTGTTTCCTGTTGTTGCAGGTCGTCTCGGCTGTTGGCGGCACGAGGGTTCCTGCAATCCCAGCCTGCCGTACAAGACACGTCATGCAATTGCCGACTTCAGGATCATGTTGGAGCTCAGCTTGGCCATTGCAGCAATCACAGCTGGGACTTCAGCTGGTCAAGCAAGCAGCTGATGAAGACACGCCACGCAGGTCCCGCCTCCAGGATCATGATGGAGCTTAGCGTTCACATTGTGACTTCAGCCAGTCAAGCAGCTGATCAAGTTATGAATACGTCATGTGTGCATGCATGCATCAAGTCAAACAAATGATGAAGCAACAAATATATTATGATTGTATGATTTATTGATCCAACTTGTACAGTATATGTCATAATAAATTGATGATAAGTAACAATTACATGATGTGTTCTCACTTGTGATTGACCTGTAGCAGTATAATCTCGTGCAGCCCGCAAGAGAGGGGGTGAGGGGATGTAGAGGGAGTTGGGAGAAATGACCTTGGACTTTGAACCATTGCATGCAAGAGCGGCTCACGTAGCTTCCGAGGAAGCTACGCAAGTCTCTCGTGCACGGTCTAAGCCAAGGTCTCCACCAAACCCCCTCCAGCTAATCTTAGATCGTGATTGGATGTATGACAATGTAACCTTGTTTGCAAGACAGGCTCATGCAAGTCTATCTCACACGCAAGAATAGAAGGTCTCACCCAAGACCGATCCAGATCATCCCCTCACCCCCACGAGCCTTTTATTCACATGCTCGGGTGTGGCATCAATTGCTTAAGCTCGAGGAGATGAGTTCCTGTCGTGGAGCTTTAATCAGCTTGGTTTAGAGCCGACGGGGCGCTGATCAAACCACTCTAGGCTGGCCTACCCGGCTCGGGGATCATTTTACAGTAGGCTGAATCATACCTGGGTGCGGGCTGCACGAGGTCAGTTTACCCACATAACGGTGCACTTACGCGCTATCTCGTAGTTGCCACGATGGTCCAAGGAGTGAGTCTTCAAGGTAAGCTGCAGCCTGCAAACAACAAATCTCAAATTAATGTCAATACCTTGCTTGAAATTCGATCGATTACAAAACTTACAGTAGATTATTCTTTAGAAAGAGCTACTTCATGTTCACACCAAATTTGAGACAAATCAAATTTAGCAACTTGAAAAAATGCCAAGTTATTTTTCGCTCTAAAATCTTCAAATAAAACTCAATTTGGAAACGGAGACCGGATTTGTGTTACAAATTGATTGCATTACAAATACATAACAACATAACTGAGAAATTGAACACAAAGTTTCAAATCACAAAAAAAAATTGCCCAAATGCACAGGGGTTAATACACTAGTTTTTGACCTTTCGCAATTAATTTCTATGAACTGGTGAGACCTATGATGTTCTAGTATTTTTTTATGATCATAGCTTTGGGATCTTTAAATCATTAGAAAGTTCCGTTAGGATTGCTCTGGCGGTTGCCAAGAAAAACGTCGCTGATTTATCAAAAAAAGGACATTTTCAGCCAACTTTCAGAACGGTCTTTTGACATAACGATAATTGTCCAATTGAGTTTGAATATTCAACAAGAAGATTAAATTCTAAGGAAGAAAATATGTTTTGGAAAATTGTAAAACCAAAATTGACGTCAGAAATCAAATTTGAAAAACGAAAAAAAAGGTCAAAAATCATAAGTTTTGATTCGGCTAAAATTTTGTAGTATGACGGAGGGGCATTTCAAAAACTCAGTTCCATTGAAATTTCTCCAATTTTCTTCTTTTCAAAGTAATTACAGGGATTCTAAAATTGTATATGGGCCCTAACATTGCAAATAATACTAAGTTGATTTTTGCTATAAAATCTTTTAATTAAACTCGATTTGGGAACGGAGACCGGATTATTGTTACAAATTGATCACATTACACATATATAACAACAGAACTGGGAAATTCAACAAAAAGTTTCAAATCACAAAAAAAAAATGCCCAAATGCACAGGGGTTAATACACTAGTTTTTGACCTTTCGCAATTAATTTCTATGAACTGGTGAGACCTATGATGTTCTAGTATTTTTTTATGATCATAGCTTTGGGATCTTTAAATCATTAGAAAGTTCCGTTAGGATTGCTCTGGCGGTTGCCAAGAAAAACGTCGCTGATTTATCAAAAAAAGGACATTTTCAGCCAACTTTCAGAACGGTCTTTTGACATAACGATAATTGTCCAATTGAGTTTGAATATTCAACAAGAAGATTAAATTCTAAGGAAGAAAATATGTTTTGGAAAATTGTAAAACCAAAATTGACGTCAGAAATCAAATTTGAAAAACGAAAAAAAAGGTCAAAAATCATAAGTTTTGATTCGGCTAAAATTTTGTAGTATGACGGAGGGGCATTTCAAAAACTCAGTTCCATTGAAATTTCTCCAATTTTCTTCTTTTCAAAGTAATTACAGGGATTCTAAAATTGTATATGGGCCCTAACATTGCAAATAATACTAAGTTGATTTTTGCTATAAAATCTTTTAATTAAACTCGATTTGGGAACGGAGACCGGATTATTGTTACAAATTGATCACATTACACATATATAACAACAGAACTGGGAAATTCAACAAAAAGTTTCAAATCACAAAAAAAAAATGCCCAAATGCACAGGGGTTAATACACTAGTTTTTGACCTTTCGCAATTAATTTCTATGAACTGGTGAGACCTATGATGTTCTAGTATTTTTTTATGATCATAGCTTTGGGATCTTTAAATCATTAGAAAGTTCCGTTAGGATTGCTCTGGCGGTTGCCAAGAAAAACGTCGCTGATTTATCAAAAAAAGGACATTTTCAGCCAACTTTCAGAACGGTCTTTTGACATAACGATAATTGTCCAATTGAGTTTGAATATTTAACAAGAAGATTAAATTCTGAGGAAGAAAATATGTTTTGGAAAATTGTAAAACCAAAATTGACGTCAGAAATCAAATTTGAAAAACGAAAAAAAAGGTCAAAAATCATGAGTTTTGATTCGGCTAAAATTTTGTAGTATGACGGAGGGGCATTTCAAAAACTCAATTCCATTGAAATTTCTCCAATTTTCTTCTTTTCAAAGTAATTACAGGGATTCTAAAATTGTATATGGGCCCTAACATTGCAAATAATACTAAGTTGATTTTTGCTATAAAATCTTTTAATTAAACTCGATTTGGGAACGGAGACCGGATTATTGTTACAAATTGATCACATTACACATATATAACAACAGAACTGGGAAATTCAACAAAAAGTTTCAAATCACAAAAAAAAAATGCCCAAATGCACAGGGGTTAATACACTAGTTTTTGACCTTTCGCAATTAATTTCTATGAACTGGTGAGACCTATGATGTTCTAGTATTTTTTTATGATCATAGCTTTGGGATCTTAAATCATTAGAAAGTTCCGTTAAGATTGCTCTGGCGGTTGCCAAGAAAAACGTCGCTGATTTATCAAAAAAAGGACATTTTCAGCCAACTTTCAGAACGGTCTTTTGACATAACGATAATTGTCCAATTGAGTTTGAATATTCAACAAGAAGATTAAATTCTAAGGAAGAAAATATGTTTTGGAAAATTGTAAAACCAAAATTGACGTCAGAAATCAAATTTGAAAAACGAAAAAAAAGGTCAAAAATCATAAGTTTTGATTCGGCTAAAATTTTGTAGTATGACGGAGGGGCATTTCAAAAACTCAGTTCCATTGAAATTTCTCCAATTTTCTTCTTTTCAAAGTAATTACAGGGATTCTAAAATTGTATATGGGCCCTAACATTGCAAATAATACTAAGTTGATTTTTGCTATAAAATCTTTTAATTAAACTCGATTTGGGAACGGAGACCGGATTATTGTTACAAATTGATCACATTACACATTATATAACAACAGAACTGGGAAATTCAACAAAAATGTTTCAAATCACAAAAAAAAAATGCCCAAATGCACAGGGGTTAATACACTAGTTTTTGACCTTTCGCAATTAATTTCTATGAACTGGTGAGACCTATGATGTTCTAGTATTTTTTTATGATCATAGCTTTGGGATCTTTAAATCATTAGAAAGTTCCGTTAGGATTGCTCTGGCGGTTGCCAAGAAAAACGTCGCTGATTTATCAAAAAAAGGACATTTTCAGACAACTTTCAGAACGGTCTTTTGACATAACGATAATTGTCCAATTGAGTTTGAATATTCAACAAGAAGATTAAATTCTAAGGAAGAAAATATGTTTTGGAAAATTGTAAAACCAAAATTGACGTCAGAAATCAAATTTGAAAAACGAAAAAAAAGGTCAAAAATCATAAGTTTTGATTCGGCTAAAATTTTGTAGTATGACGGAGGGGCATTTCAAAAACTCAATTCCATTGACATTTCTCCAATTATTTTTTTTTCAAAGTGATTACAAGGATTCTAAAATTGTATAATATAGGCCTGTAGGCCTATACCGTAAATAACAAATATAGCCTACTAAGTTGATTTCTGCTCTAAAATCTTCAAATTAAACTAAATTTTGGAACTGAGACCTGATGCGTTTTCTAACTCGATCAATCTACATATACATAACAATCTAACTGAGAATGAGAACAGAACTGAGCCCCGATTCGATGGGAGCTCAGCCGTCCTGAGTCTGCCGAACAAGTGTTCCAAGCTCAAAAGGTCTCGTGCTTATCAAGGTCAGACCGCACGCAGTCGGACGACGCACACAAAGCAGCGATCAGCTCAACATGCCTCGGCTTATCCTTACACGTCAAATAAAATTGACAGAAATTGGCAAAACAATCATCAATTCAAGGAATTCACTCGAGCTATTTCGAATTATCCAAACCGAAAACCGTGTTACAGAATTTGATGGGTCGAGATAATAGTTCAAATTAAGGTCTAGTTGGAATTCAGAACACTCATATTAATTAACATTGAAATGCCTATACCTTCAACCAGGAACCGACGTCAAGTTCGAAATATGTCAAATTTCATATTAGGCCTAACCAAGCTTGGATTAACGAGGGTTTACTGTATTGAAATAGTTTAGATTGATCCTATGTGTCATTAGTGTACAAGGACCGGAACCATGCTCTGAATTAACAAACCGATTCATTGTTGTAATCACGCAATTAATATGCTTGATATCACTTAATAATCTGCGGCCATATATATGAATTGGGTGAAAGTTAAGAAAGAACTGCAGCTTGCCACAGTTTATACGTAAGTAGAGACACTCATGTAGCGGAGAGCCCGTTGTTAGAACACAGAGATGATTATCTACAAGTGCAAGATTTGATGTTTCGGCTTTTGCCTTGGTCAGAGTCGAGTAGATATCTACTCTGATATCACAAGATACTGACTATTTACTCGACTCTGACCAAGGCAATAGCCGACACGTCAAAATCTTGTGTGTTTGTATATCGGTAATCATCTCTGTGTTCTTTCAACGGGCTCCCCACTATGAGTATCTCTACAAAGTTTATAGACTTTGATAAGCTGCTTTTCTTTCCCTTTCATAAATCACAGACCCAATTCATAGATGGATGAACTATAATTATATAATTTTTAATTTTCAAAACTAAAATACCTATAGTAAGAAAACAAATTTTTGGAGAGTAAAAATAAAAAAAGGGATTCCCTTGGTTAAAATTGTGTGGGCCCTATGACGAAGAAAGATCGGACACGAGATGTTGAATAATTATTGGCGAGCAAATTCTCGAGAATTGACAGATTCAAGAACGAGACTGAAGAGTTTGAATCGTAGACCTACAATAACAACGGTAGCCTACTCACCGGTCGAGTTGTTTTCTGGAGTTTCTCTTCTTCTCTCTTCCATCACCGCGTCTCTTCTTCCTCCCTCTTCTCCATCTTCTCTAGCCGCACAGCCTCTTCCTCTTCTTCTTCTCCTTCCCCAAACATCCTTCCTTCTTTCTTTGGATTGAAAGTACGACCAACTGTAGAATGAGACAAGAAATGGTATTACATGATACAATTATTGAGACACTGAGCACACTTTTTGTGTGTTTTTTTCCCAACCTCCCTCACTAACCTAACAAACATGTAGCCCCCTGCAGCAACCCCACCCCCTCCCCTAATAACCTAACCAATAAAAATCAACCCCTGCAGCACCACCCTCCCAAACAACATGCAAAAACCATCGTAGATGAAGAGAGTTTGATGACTATAAAAACAATTCTCAACCTCCCGCGACTTTTTCTGAAAGATATGAATAAGATCTTTCAGAAAACACCAAAAAATTGAAAATCAAACACCAATAGGCGATGGTCAGTGTCACAGTAAAATAACCTCACTCTTTATTATATTGCTGATAGATCATTAACTGCAAGACATTGTTTCATTGTCATATTTTGCGAGTCATATAAAGCCTATTACGTTTTTGCATTCATAATCCACATCATTCAATGTTCATTTCTCTAATTTCTCATAGGTTAGGTTAG
Organism: Brachyptera putata; assembly: GCA_907164805.1. Taxonomy (NCBI): domain Eukaryota; kingdom Metazoa; phylum Arthropoda; class Insecta; order Plecoptera; family Taeniopterygidae; genus Brachyptera; species Brachyptera putata. Next base: position 25,450,113 of record OU015464.1, on the reverse strand, counting down.
GTGGATGAACGGTCAGCTGACTGAACCTCGTCTTATTACTGTAGGTAGGCCTACCTACTGACATTGTTATACATGATGAATAAAGACTTCCTATTTTATTCTTCTCCATAGATGCAAACTAACAGCACTGATTTAACAGCCATCATGTAATTACGCTAGTCCTACTTTACTCAATGACAGACGAACGGCTAACGGAACTACTTGATCAGTTTCGACACAATAGAGGAAACGTGTACGAAGATGAACACATCAAAATAGGACCTTCTACATATAGGCCTAGGAAGATCAATGAAAACATCATGTGCAAGTATCAGTGTAAGAAAATGTGCAAAGAATCTAATTGCATGTGCCAAAGTGTTATATTAATTAATGGGTAAATTATTTTTTTAGGCCTAGGCCTACTCTAGGTTATGGTCGGCCTAGGAACTTTTTCATTACCTGTAAATACACACTGGCGTTTCAGGTAAAGGAGACACTTCTATTTCAATTGCGAATAATCACGTATTGGAGACACACTTTCTTAGTCCCTATTATATAAATAAATAATTATTTTCTTCTCCGTATCAAATTTCCATGAGGTAGGTGTTTTGTTGTTTATGTTCATCATTTTACAGGTTCGCCAACTTAGCCACAGTGCTTCATTCATATTATTCTGTTCCAATCAAGAAGGCAGTGAACTTACCATACTCGTGTAGCAATGCCGCCAACCTGTCCAACCTTCTGTCAAACAAGTGTAAGAAAATGTGCAAAGAATCTAATTGCACTAGCTGTGACCCCGTGTTTGAGAAACACGGGCCTCTCCTTTTCTCCTATTAACGCTACCTCCCTCCCCACTACCCCTCCTCACTCGACTTCTCCTCACCCACCTCCTCCTCCTCCTCTCCATGCCCTCCTGTCATCGATTCCCTCCCCCTCTCCCCTTTCTCTCTCTCTCTCTCTCTCTCTCTCTCTCTGTCTTGCTCTTCTTTTTTCACTCTGCACTTCCTCTCTGTCTCCCCCCCTTCCCCCTCACACGATTCGACTGTGTGACGTGTCATTGCCACGACATGGCGTATGAAGCACAACGGTACCAGACAGCGGAGTGTCTGCCATCTAGCGTGTACTTCCGCAACCTTAAGCGTGACCGCAGGAAAGACAGAAAGAAGGACGGACAGACCTGGGTAATTCTTAATATAATGTGCCAAAGTGTCATATTAATTAATGGGTAAATTATTTTTTAGGCCTAGGCCTACTCTAGGTTATGGTCGGCCTAGGAACTTTTTTTTCCATCGTGGATAATAGATAAGTAATACAATAGTAATACAGTCATAGATGAGTATTAGATATCTATGGGTAGTAAAAAGGGTGTGGAATACACCCTTTTTTATTCAGATTATTCTGCTATGACAAGAGACTGTATTAAAAGCCTGCGAGCTATCCAAATATTTTATTGGGGATTGTCGACTTGAAGTTGGATTAATTCTATTCTAGCCGTGTATTAAACCTTATCAAGGATGAAAAAAGTGGTCTGACCCATAACTTGTGCCATAACTTATCACTAATTGCTTTTATATAATATTTGAAGACCCGACAAAAGTAGCAGTGGCAATATTTGAACCCAGTCTCTCTAGCACTGAAATTAAGTTTCCTTTCAAATTTTGGGGTCCAAAATAACTTGGTGTACATTTTAGAATTGTATAAAATTTCCAGAATACAAAATGACAATAGATTTAGGTTTTTCAACTGTTATTTTCGTTCCAATGTATCATAAATAATTATTTGACAAATATTAAATCATGATTTCTGTATCTATTCAATTTGATCTAGGCCTATTATTACTACAAGGTGTTCAATTTTGGACATTGGAAAAAAATCTCGACATTAAAACTTGTCTACTTGAATATTTTAATATTATTGCATAATAATCTTCGTTTCAAAGTCTGTCTCGGCGCAAAATGACTGATGTCGAAGCGACGTAAAACCGGAATGATGACCCAGTACTAACTAGGATGAAACAAGATTAAAATATGCAAAATATATAGAATTTATGATGGCTCTGGTCTTCAAAAAAATCTGATTTTCAGATTTTTTTTAAATGTTCATATCTAGAACTGAAGTGATTGGACCCAGAGAGCAGAGGCAAGTCCCACGTGTGGGTGTTGGATCACACGCAGGCCTGAGCTTGCAGGATGTGATGGATGCAGTCTCCGGAGTCAGAGATGCGACATCCTCCACAGCGAGTAGGCCTACAGCGCTCCACAAGGTCAAGGAAAAGGTCTGAACCACCCGCTTGATCGTGTTGCGAAATAGGGAGAACGGTCACTCGAAGCCTTCTCTCGTAGATATATATAACACATGAGAGATGAAGGCTTGTACCACCCACGTGATAGTGGTGAGAAATTGTATTTTCACAAATGGGCGTTCAAAACCTTCTTCTTTCGAGAAAACAAGTACAGTGGAATCTTTTGAGTACGTTTTTCTGGGGGCCAGACAGAAAAAAATGTTGGAGTGAAAACTTACCGAAGAAACTATTCAACATGTGGGAGCATATGAACGGGATCAAAAATAAAACTTCCCAAGGTGATGAATGTATTAAAGAGAACTTACTACAGAGGTTCTACTGCATACACTTACCTGAGCAGTGTGAGCAACTGAAAAGACTATTCCAAAGTATGGGTGTGCATAGACAGTGTAAAAGTACCCGCAGGAGATTGTCGACCGGGGTGGCATTTTCCTCCTGACGAGACATGTACGGCGCTGCGTCACCTAGGAGAGGGGGGCGCTGAAGAGCATATTGGTCGATTGACATGACTTCGGGGTATTTTTCAATAGATGGTTGTAAATGGTTGCACCCAAACCCATGTCACACAACCGAGTAGATTTTTCATCAGGCACCCCCTGGGAGATGATGCACCATGCAGACTATCGTGAAGAAAACGCAGGGTTGATAATAACCCGGGTTTGATTGAAATCTCAGACCAGTGGATTTTTTTTAGGTTTTTGAAAATGACTTGAAATGACCCTAACTCAGTATTGCGCTATTTCAACAACTTCAAATTTTATAAGTCTTTTATAGACACATTCTAGCAGTTTTTACAATCCGAGTCGGAGCCAAAACTAATCTTCACATTTTTTACAATCTTAAAAGCAGAATCAAATAAGGCAGCAGCTAACTCTGCCATGAGGCTACAGAGAACATACTGCATTAAATTCCAATGGCAAATATTCAAGGTCCAGCCTACGTCTTAGGCAGTTTGGCTTTCAAGCTTGACTCGTGTAGTAACATGGTTACACGTTTTTTTACAACCCGAAAATCAAACGAAAATCAACGGAAAGTTACTGATTTGAATGATTTGTTCATTTAACTTGCCGAGATCGAAAAAACGGGTTACTGGGGTTACTGCGAATCAGATTCTAGACTGTTTAAAAAATAATGGCCTATAGTTCATTTCGGACCTATATTCAAGAGCCCTTCGGCAGCCAGCGTGAGTTTAGCTAAATGAATACATAACACTTGTAGTGGTACTTGGTACTGGCATGTATTTACAATTCAAATTTGTATTTTTATAATACTCATTTCACAGAAGGGCCTGTAATTAAGTTTGTTGCATGCATACGGTAGATGGGAAGGCTACGGCACCATCAAAGCACAACATTGCTACAAACTGATGCATTGCATGGCTTTTTAGAATATAATATTTTATAATGTACATAATTATAATGTGCATGTTGTACCCAACAGAATATAAAACTACAGTATTGTAGTCCAAGTATATGTACAACAAATACACTAATGATTCTTGAACAAGTACAATAATATTACATCTGAAGGTAAATCATCCAAAGTTTTATCTACAATTAAGCAGTACTAATAGTAAATAATAATATATTATATTTATTATTCATGCCCAGAAAAGAATTTTGATAAGAAATCAGTTGGTTTAGGTTCTTGGGTCTCCTTGAAGAATGTCATTATGTGTCCCTTCTGCTTCCAAATTTCAACAGTTTCCTTAAGTTCCATTTGTCCCTGTAAAGAAATTGTTTAAACATATCACTATTACTTTTAGCAGTTTGCTGATAGGCCTACCATCTAGTCTGTTGATAGGCCTATCTTTATACCCGTATATTTTCATTTATTTTTGTATTGTAATGAAGGTATTTGCGCATTTAGACAATACTACAATAGGAAATATAATTAATTATAGCCACTCATAATATAATTGTAGCATACAGTAGCTAAAATTTAAAAAAAATAAACAGAAATTCATGTTCTTTTTGGTATAACAAAGCAGTATCGGTAAGTCTGGAACTTGACGATTTCAAACATTCACAACACTATCTAGATTGACTCAAATTAGGTATGTAATTTTTTTTCAGAAACAAAAATAATTTCAGACACATGATAATTCTATTTTTGTTAACGCAGATGCCAGAATAACAGCTGTCTAGATAGAACGTGCTCTGCAGACTTTGAAGAAGACTACACTAGGGCCTATTTAGGTTTCAATACTTAGATAATTTTGCACAGCCACCTATCAATTACAAAATGCCTTACCAGTAGGGCTCCGCACTGAAAGTGCTTTAAGCATAGTAGGCTGTCCGCTGTAGGCCTACAGATTATTTTATGTGAAATGATTTGAACATTCAGTTTTCAAAGTTGGATAGATTTTCAGACAAATTTGAGGTGATAAGATCCTTATTGTGCCCCGTTCAAACGATCCCAAACTTTCATCCTCTGCCTTTAGAGGGAAACAATGGCTTTGTGTCAAGTTTTCGATGTTGATGGGAAAAAAATAAAAATATCAAAGTTTCATTAAAGTACAAAGTGAGCTTCGCGATATTTTAAATGTGACTGAATTCAGAGTGCATCTTGTATGCATCAGCCCCAATTCTCCTCTATAACAAGATATATAGTCAGATCTCTGCCATCTTGGTTGAGACTAGGGTTGCCAATCGATATTGAATATTTCGATCGATTTTCGATATCATTTTGATTCAATATCGAATCAATTAGTTCGATTTTCGATTACTTCGATATAAAAGTTTTTCTAAACACCCTTACGGTAGTTTATCCATCAACGGAGCAAAAAGTGAGGCTAAGTGCATTTTAAGGAATTGCGTGTGGTTGTCAATATTCAGAGAACTTCACGATATAGGCCTACATGGGCCTACATAAGACAATTGTGTAATAGATATACCGGTACACCTACTTATCATGTATGAAAATCTTGGAGAAGCGTAGCTTCATTATTTAGGCTGCATTTTATAGACTCGAATATTGTGTTTTCTTCACAAAAAAGTTTTCAAATGTGAATTAAACGTAGCCTACTGGTAATCTGCTGCCGAATACATTCAAACACATTGCAACCTACTCAACACGGTAGGCCTATAGTGTTTACCTATATTTAAAAATAATCAACTTCGTATTCCTCAAAATGTCAATTGAATGGAGACCTTCACCTTGATGGAGAAAAGACTCAAAACTAAAAACAAGGACTCGCACACACTTACTATTTTATCAATTACCAGTAGGCCTATATAGGAATAAATATTGTCATTTACAAAATCAAGAATCATCATCATAGAAACAATGGGAAAAGAAACGCTCGAGACGGCTATGTGGAAAATCACCATCATGCGTCAGATCATCAAATAGGCCTACTTGTTAAATATCCCAATTGATCTTAAGCTTACCGAGACGGCAATACAATTGCCTAGTAATTACCTTGATGACTAGCATGTCGATAACGCGAATATCTGTGACGTGGCTGTTTTTTGCAAACTCTTCACGCAGCTTTACACGACAGTCCTCTACAGTTTTTGGGATGTCATAATCCATTACTGAAAAATACAGTATACAATTTTTACAATCGTCAAATAAATATATATTTTGTTAATTAAAGGATCTTAGATTTCAATAGCCTACTTCATTTTTCTTGCAGAGTGGCTACTGACGAAAAATAACACTACCGGTAGGCCTACTGGAACTATAGCAAGACACCAGTATTATAAAGTCAATGCAAGTAGGTAGGCCTACTTAGCAATAACATTGGCTCTTTATTTGGAATAACTGTAGATGCATGTAATGCATAAATTCAGCTATTTGTCATCTATACTCAAGTCTAGGCCTACATGTAGACTGGGATGAGTTTAGAAGAACAAGTAGGGCTAATAAATACAGAACGAGCAGTGCAATTCAGTTTCTTTTACCATGTTGACGGCACAATTATCATTGAGTGAATAAATATTCTCAAGGCAAAGAGTGGCAGAGCCCTGGTTAAACAGTCTACAGACCGTGGTAGTGTTACGCCTGGTAATCCTGCTAGGAGCGCTGCTATCAAACTGCAACGTTTAGACATCCCTACATCAGCTAGGCCTACTTCTACAGTGCACCGAGCCATTCTCACAGCTCAGAGCATTGAGTTTGCTCAGTGAGCCTTAGATATTATTTCTTTTTGGTGCAACAAACCAATGCCAATAGTACGCCTATTGGGCCCTATGCCTACTTGTAAACTTCAACTAAATTTGCATCTTCTTACCAACATAGGGCATATGCCTGTACCAAGCTTTGTACAGATTGAGAACTCTCTTTCTAGCCTCTCCACTATCAATGGATAAAATCGGCCTAACTTGTCTCACAACTGAGCGAAGTGCTGCTTGTTGTGATGTCATATTTTAATGAATATGTTGTTTCAGGCCAAAGATCACCTACTCTCTCAAACTGTGTATTTTATTAAATCTATTTATTGAAAAATAACTTTCAAGAAAATCAGCTCTAAAAAAACGATCAGCTGTGAGCAAGTAGCACCGCTGACCGAATTGAATCGAGATATTTCGATTCGATTTATAAATTTAGAAGGCCTTACAAACTGACGCGTCACGCGTTGCGCCTGCAAGGCGGAAAAATATGAAATCGTAATTTCTTTATGGGAGCTATAAAACCATGGTTACTTAGTAATAATGGGCTAATGGCCAATAGCTTTCAGTAATTTAAGAATAAAATTCTTCTAGAATAGATTACGAAATATTTCACATTTTTATTTTAAATATTGCATTGCAAATATAATTTTCATTTTTTAAATTATTATTTTAATTATCATTATTATGCCTACTTCTATTCATCTAGCATTATATTTATATATATATATATATATATATATATATATATATATATATATATATATATATATATATATATATATATATACATATATATATATATATATATATATATATATATATATATATATATATATATATAAATATATAATATATTATAGGCCTATTTATTATACTTTGACTGAGCTCTGTAAGGCAGAAATGATGTTGTTTTGTACATACTTACATCGTTATCATTCATCCTACTAGACAGTTCAATGAGCATCGCTATGAAGGTTTTTATTTCTAGTCTCAAGGGTGTGACGTGAATCCGAAGAATAGACTGAACGTATAAAAAAAAATATTTCAATGGTCAATCACGAAAGACAAGTAACAAATTGACAACCAACAATAAATCAACTACACAAATTATTTTTTAGATAAGTTTATAGATGAGAAGATAGTCTACTCCACTTGTAGCTAACTACCAACTACGAACCAGAACTTCAAGAATGCTCATTATAATTATAAATTGTGGAGATTTAATTGCCAAATGCATGATGATGTCACATGTGCTGTCAGCTTGGCATCAACTAGGGAAACATAGCAAATGCGTTGTAAGATAAACGAGATATTTATATGGAACATACAAAATATGTTTTATAGGCATACAATTACACAACTTGAATTTGAAATTATCAAGTGTTCTCCATTCATTCATTCATTCTTACTCATAGCATTTGTTATTCTATGCAACGTATTGATTAATTTACAAGCTGTAAATTCAGTATTTTTTGTTATTTTTATACTAATTTATTTTCTCAAAAACAACCAATCCAAATTACTTCAAACTTAGTAGACACATGTCTGTACAATAATAATATGTAATAAAAATGTAAACATTCTGTGAGCATTTCATTTCAAAGGATAAAAATGAAAAATTGAATATTCTAGTCCCAGTGGTATTCTTATGGGGATTTTCCAAATTTTCCGAACTTTCCCCTACCGTTCCAAAATAACCATTCAAATTGATTTCACTCAAAAACCATCCCAACCTATTCTGGTATGACGCCAATGTCCAGAAAAGTTTTCGAGTAGAATGGCTACTTTGCCTGAACCATTAAGTATAAAGACTATATACTTAATGCCTGAACTGTACGCCGAGTACAAAAAAATATATACATAAAAACGAGGCCCATTTTTTTTTTGGTATATGAAATACTGCTTATCTAATTATATATACAAATGCCTGGTAAAATGATTCCAAACGATGGAAATTTGTAACTTTATTTGTATTTACCTTGAGACTCGATGTCCCAGTGGTTATAAATGAGGTATAACGAATATTTCTATGGAAAGATTTGCATTGAGCCTATATATATATATATAGCCAAGAGCACTAACAGGAGTGATGTACCTACCTAAATACCTCTGATGGTGCTGGTGCCTCCAATTTTTTCGACCTCTGCGCCTCTACTCACCATAACCAAACTCGAAGCTTACATAGTCTAATACATTTTGCTATCATGAAAATTGAGCCAAAGTCACAAAGTAGTTACGTAGTGAGTTACATTAGTAACCTTTCAGATTGAATTGAAAGAAATCATATCAATTGAAAATATTTATTCAAGTATAGACAACATGTTAATGAAATAATTTTTAAATCTATTTGTGTTGTCAGTATAAGAGGTTGAAAGCAGAACTGAGGGTGGAATTATAAGAGGTTTGCAGGGGGGAGAGTTATTGAGCCTTGGCCAGAAAGGGTGACGGGGAGAACATTGATACCTTTTACCCAACTTTTTCTTTCACAGCAGTAACATTCTATGCTGCTCAGAGCACGCATGTATGCTGTGGTCACGCCACCAATTATGAGGATTTGAGAACCTGTAGAAATAAAATCATGAAATTTAGGGTTTTAACATTTAATCATGCTACATCTCTTTTTCGGTTGTTTGAAATATTTGTATTTTCTTGTTAACAAGATCATCATTTAGAAAAAAGTCATAATACTGCCAAAAGTTTGTAATATTTTTCATTATATATCATTGTAAAAACCATGTACGTTTCAGTAGCATTTCTTTAGTACGTACATTTTTTACTTTTTGCAAACGTAGTTCACACGTGGCTTTTATTGAACAAATTCAAAACTATTTGCACAAACATGTGCAAATAGAGAATTATTTTAAAATCGTTTAAATACCTGCAAGAAGTAGGCCTATATTAATGAAAATGAGTTGATTATATCTACGTAATATATCACGGATATATTTTTGTATCTATTTAGTTATAGACGTACCTAAGTACGCAACCGAATGTCCATGTCGTGGGACAGCTAACATTGCCCTCGGATTCCATTGCTTGGTGTCATCGTTCCATTGGTCAATATCTTGGATGCTAGACGTGGACTGAGACTTGCCTTGGACGCGACCAGCACCACCGATTATGTACATAACGTCATTCTCGACAATTAAACGAGAAAAGCATCGAGGAAATCGTAGTGGTGTAGTAAATGTCCACCTGTGAAATGATTGATTTATAAAATGAACAAATGATCTTGTTGATAATGTTCATAACCCTATCACATTCACTTTCATTATTGATAACAACCAAGAAGTTTGATAAAATTAATTTCTTGTATTGTCATTTTTATTTTCATTTATATTAGTTACCAAGATTGGAATTGCAAATTTGCTCTAAATATTACCAATATTTTTGTCTTTGGTTCTAATATAGTAAATCGTACTAAACATTTGAATAAATGAATAGAAATTTATAGACATTTTCCTACTCACTGGTCATGCCTCGTGTTATAGCATTCAACTTCGTTGCAAAGTGGTGTGGCGGGTATGCCGGTCATGCCGCCCGCTACCCAGATCAGGCCTTTGTGCATCGTAGCGGCCACGCCCATCCTTGGAAAGCCCAGCGGAGCCACTTCATCCCACACGCCAGTCACCGGGTCAAATCGCTCCACGGATTTCATCGCTCTAAATAATCATACCTGTGCATTACATTTTTAGAAAACTCTATATTCAAATATTATTTCTTAAATGTATTACAATTTTCTTGTACATTACTGGTGATTATAATTTTCCAATTTATTTGGAAAATCAATTTATGTGAGAAAAATGGGAGGAAGTGCTAGATGAGAGATGGTGGGAAGATAGAGAAAGGTGGAGGGAACTCTTAGGAAGAAAAGACAAAGGAGAGGATAGTAGTAGTAGTGAAGGAGAGAAAGAAGAAGTCGGAACTGGCAGGAACCGACTGATAAGAAGACTGCCCTAGAAGAAGTGGTGGAAACACCCCCTGGCCCAATCTAATTGGTTATCTGGGGTTTGAGAAATATATATATATTTGTATATCTAGCATAATGTTACAATGGAATGCAATGACCAGCACATGCAGCGCAGTGGTTAACGCGCTCGCTTCATGTGATCTGGGAGATGAGGGGAATTTCGAACCCAGTTCAATCCCTGCCGCCGACCATCTTTACAGGGGTTTTTCATGGTTTCCCTCTGTAGTCTAGGCTAATGCCGGGATGGTTCCTACAATGAGTCGGCCATGACCGCTTCCTTCCCACTGTCCTTCCCATTACCCAAAAACCTTCATCTCATCATCCCATCATCTCATTATCATCTATACGATGCCATTAGATCTACGCTATCATAACAGTGCGTCGTTAAACCCAATATATATATGGAATGCAATGATGACAAATGGCCATCCTTTATCATGGCTCTAAAACTTAGGACTCTGCTTTGCAATCTGAAGCCATGGCTGTGGGTTTCAGTATTGCTGCAGGCATGAGTTTTGTAAGCATTCTTTTATCTATCACCTCCATCGTTTCATTTTCACCTGCTGATTTATATCCCCAAACAACCAAAAATAATAAAATTGATGACTGAAAATGCGCCGGACTCACTTTCCTAGTCTGTCCTGTCCACCGATAACAAACAATTTCCCTTGTGTGGCAACCATACCGAAGTTCATTCTTGGCAGTTTCATGCCTGACTCGCTAAACCATGAGCGAGTGACGGGCTCGTAGCTCCAGACTGTACTGCCGATTTTTGCCTTGCCTCGCACATCGTCTTCCCGAGGGTCCGCACCACCTACCAACATTGAATAATTTAATTCCTGATAGGCTGAGTCTTACAGAAAAAATGAGTTTGATGTATGCTATTTTCATACCTCAATCTATTATCAACTATTATTATTAATGTTTAATTATCACATGATAAGACTGTTATACGAGGTCATTTTACCAACTGCTTGCGCCAATATTGCATAATTCCCTGTTTCCCGACGCAACACCGTCTGTGGATTCAACTGTGTCTTTCCCCCTTTGTTGTCATTGAGTAATAGCCCTTTTGACCGCATATTTTAGTTGTTTCTCGTCATCCGACCGAACAGGTCGCTATTATTTAGTAGTATTGTTTCGACCCTCGCAAGAGGTAGTTAGTTCTCGAGAACAGACCGATCCGGTCAGGTTTGTATTGTCTCGTTCTCTTCAGAATAAATAGTATTATTATCAATCCTCGCTTGAGATTCTTGCTAACAAAGTCAAAGTCAAATCTCTTCACTTGATTGAAATAAGATTTTAGGTCTGCTCTATTCGCAATCTGATCGACACAACTGACAAACCCCAATTTTCTGACATCTTTTTGTAACAATTAATTTGATTAGTTTTTATAGCACGCTTACCTGCTAAGAATACTCGTCCTTTAAGAAACGCGACTGCGTGATGAATACGTGGTTCCGGTATTTCTCCTACCACTTCCCAGCTGTTGTATTCCGGCACAAAACGATAGATGTCCTTTCCGAAGTTCTTGCCGACGCCGTAATTAGTGTGTGGGTCCATGCCTCCCATAACCAATACTGACTCGCGGTCTTGGAGGAAAAGCGATCCGTCTTTCAAGTAGTTCTTTTTGGCTGGTCCTAATACGCTCAAACTCATATGGTATGGCCTTAGATAATAAAAAAAACAGAACAATTATGAAGTAATACAATGAAAGAACAATTTAGAGAAAGCAAATTACTTTTGTGTTTTGAGTTTTAGCGCGCTTATCTCGTTAATAGAAAATTGTTGTAAGCCAGGAACTCTCAATAAGTAACTCCCTCACAAAATGGTCAATGAAAAACATTTCATTGCTGGTAACTTTTGAAATGTTCGATAGAGAATGCATGCATCGGAACTAGTACCAGTACTCGAAAAAACTTCAGTAATGAATTGGAATAATTTGTCAACATAATTTATGGGTCTAAGTCAACTGTGATACTTCACTACTTCGTTCATTAATATATATATATATATATATATATATATATATATATATATTATCCAACCAATATTATACTGTTTATACACATTATTATACTGTTTATACACATTCAAGTCACTTCAGTTCCTACTGTTAGGCTGTCCATTATTTGAGAGACGACAGAAGATACGTTAATTCTCTCTAGATACTATAATGAGAAAATTGCAGAAAATTGTATTAAAGAAGAGTGAAGACAGAGGGAGACATATGAACTAAGTTAAAGTACGTAAGTTGCTTGTACTATTATTCACTGTTATTCTTTCAAATTGTCTCTACTATTTTATGTAGTTCATAATAATTAGTACTCTTCAAAAGTTTACAAAATGCCTGAGATCTCCGAACTTTAATCAATACAACAGCGAATGAACATAATTGACCTATTTCAAGAGAAAAACGATAAACGCTCAATCTAGCAGCTGTGAATTCTAGGAACCAAACAGTTTAGCCACTAAGCATTCTCACTTGTGTATAAAGTCTGATTGTGACAGGTTGTGGAATTATCTATTCAACACAGACTATAACTGCACATATATTATAATTTTCTACTTACTGAGGCTGATATTTCTCGAGTTTAGAAGCAGACGAATTTCTCGGAATAAGATCTAGTGCATTATCGGCAGGTGGTTGGTAGAAGGATACAGATTTACCGTCATTATTTTTGCTTGCATCAGGTATGCTAACGAAATCTTGTGTGTGTGATTTATTTCCCAACCAAGAAAGAGATTTTAATAACAATTCAGGGGGCGCTCCGTTGTTTTCAAATTCTTTTGATAAACTATCAAACTTTTCAAATGCTAATTTTTGAGCTGATTTCTTATAAAGTAACTCAGACCGTTTAGGTTCTCTTTTATAGATGGAAGACTTTTGATACGATAAATTATTATCTCTCTGTTTACTAGTGGTTGGTAAATCATTATCGTCTCGATAATCTTTTTGTTCATGTTTTGGTAACACGACCGGTTTGTTCTGTAATTGTGGATAGACAATTTGCCCATTCGAGCAGAAGTATTCTCTTTTGTACCGTTCGTCAGTTTGTTCCTGTTTAGCATCTTTCATTTCATCATGACTCGATCTATATTTCACGTTCTGGTCGTTCGATTGTTTTTTAGACTGTTGGTCTGATCTTCTGAATTCCATTTCTTGGCCATCATTTTTATTTGGCGAGTTATCATGGTATTCTGCTCGCTCTTGAGACGTTTCACGAGAAAAAACCGTCTCCAACTCACGTATTCTCGTAGGCTTGGCGTTAACAGTGCCAGACACTATCGAGGGATTTCTTATAGAATGTGGAGAAGGCATCTGACCTAACTCTGTGACTCGGAGAACACTTTCAACCATAGCGGACGTACGGTTTTGGAGAGAAGTCTTTCTTTTCCTCGGAGTTTCCTCTACTTGTTTCGAGAGATTACTTGCTATTGTGATGGTTGTTTTCTCAGGCACGCGAGAAGTCGTAGCTTCTGGTATATCTCTCTCCTTCATCTGCGCAACCACAATAGGCAAGCTCTCATCAATATTCTTATTTTTTGGCGGTGTATTTGTTTTTACTTTTTCTACCTAGAAAACAATATTTCATGCAACTCAAATTACTTTGTATTTGGTTATCAGTGCCATTTTTGACAATAAATAAATGTTTACCATGAAAAATATTGTAGACCTCTTACCACGAATAAATGTATATCATGCAGCTAGGTTGAATATAATATATATAGTATCATATTATACGGTATATATGCCATCTCCATTAAGAATAATTTCCAGTATCTTTTCAAGGGGTACAAAAATAATTATATAAAAACTATGTGATTATTACAATCTATAAGTAGAATGCTTATTAAATGGAAAAAATACTATATCAAATATTTTCTTGCGTACAAAATCAAAATTAAATTTCCTATTTGAATTCACCAACTTTCCAGACCTTCTACCACGATGTTATGGAAAACTTATATCACTACTTACACTACCATGACCTATGAACAATTTTAGAAATGATTGCATACCAGATTGATGCGTTTCTCTGTAAACTTCTTCCGCAATAATAAGCGATGTGAATAGTAGATACCGATGTTGAGTTGCCTGAGGGATAAGACCAAAAGAGAAGGAATTAATGTTTATTCAGAACTCTATAAAGCGTACAGAAGTGCCATTTCATATCTTTTTATTTTTCAGTGAATTTATTAAAAGTACTCACCACTTAGTCACCAGTGTTTATTTTGCTTGTTAGAATTTTCTCAATTATCTCACACTATTTGGCCACGTCACATCTTCATGGATTATCAAGAAATGAAGCGACATTGTAAGATACCATAACTATGACTATCGAGTTTCTACTTCCAGTTAAAGTTCATTAAATTTCTTCATAGGCAGGTGGTTCATATTCGATTATTTAATATTTGGCAAACAATTATTGCTCAACCAACTTGGGAAAATGAATTTATAACATCACATACGGTAGTCCCAGGCAATTGGCCTATTGCGCTCAACGAGGAAGAGGTTGCTAGAGATTCCATAATATATCATTAAACGGGTGCAGCGTAGGCTGCTTATTATAATCCACTGGGAATGTAGAATATTATTGCATTTCTGAACTGATGTGCAATGGTCCTACAATAATAAATCTACCAATGATCCACAAATTATAGTCAAGTAAAATAAATATTTGATCATAGTTTGCATGCTGATCCCACCAACAGATAGGTTACTTGGGTGTACAAAACATGCAGGTGAGGATGAATGAGGTTTACCAAAACCCATGCATTATACAGAACTTGAACCCTCTTTGCTTGACTTGACTTCAGTTATTGAAGAAGAGAGTCTTTCAGCTGACTTACCCAAATGATAATCCAAATGCCAAATGAAAATAATTCAATAAATGAATACTGTATATAACAACCAACACATGTAGCAAGCACACTAGTATGGAAATGTAGATTAGTAAAGGGATCTTGGTCCCCCAACCCAACAATTTTATTGAAATATAATTCAAAAAAGAGAATATCAATGTTATATCAGTGCGAATTGGGAATTATCAAATCATCAACCGAATTGTATGTCTACGCTTCGACACTAAAAAGATGTAAGAACCAATCCCAGAACCAAAATTCAGATTCAACAAACTATGTACAAACACAAGTAATAATTAATAAATCAATGGGAAACAAACTTAAATAAATTCGTTCACAAACATATATTGAAAATTAGTACAAAATATAATATACATAAATATTAAATAGCCTTTACAAAATAGTTTTCACATAACAAGAAATAAATTTAGACTCAACACACAACTGGAAATTATTCTCTGGAGACAGCAACATCAGGAATCAGTTAATGTTGGAATTACTTACAAAATCTTTCCGGGCCAGTAACTGCGCCAACGCACTCGATGGCGCGCTCGCGTGTGAGTTTGGCATACCGAGAGGGAAGCCGTTCACCATGGAAGGAATAGGATCAGTTTTGGGGGGCAAAACGGGCATCTGATAGTTTTTACCGGTGTTCAGTTTCCCACCTTTCGAACGTTTCTGGTCCACCACGTAATTGCGTCGGTAGATTTTCAGATCTTGCACAAACTGCTTATAGGTGATGTAATTCTGAAACATTACAAAAGGTTAGTTTAGTTACAATATGTGTGACATGTAGCTCGAAATGTATGCACCTCTTGCTCGGATATAAGGGCAATTTGCTACAAAAATCACATGAATACGAGATTCCAAAATATAATTTTATCTATCCTGAAAATCCATTATTCAATTTCTTGAGGCATCATCAGAACTATTAAGAAATTCAAACAATTTTACAGTATTTCTTTCTTCATTTTATGTAAATATCATATTCTTATCTTTTATTTTATCTTTTAATTATTACCGTATATCACTTCCTTTTAAAGAGTTGAAGGATAAAGAAAAATTTAAGACTAAAACTTACAATTATCATTCTATTCAGAACTTTTGATTCAAATATTTTTGAGAATGATTAAAATGATACTTCAATTCTAACTACCAAGGGTCGGTTTAATCAACATTAGATGAGCTAAAGGTCAGATTAGGACCTGTAGAGATGTGCTGGGCGTGTAAGCTCTCACGTTAATAACTCTCACGAACATACTCTTCAAAATATCAAAGTGGTTTTTGTTTCATATTGTTACTAATCTATGTTTACGCCAACCCAGAAGTTTCATGAAATACACATACTGAACCAGAAGGGCGGTAGACTACCCAAACGATTGGTTCATTTTGTTTGTCTGCTCGCTTTAGCATTAGAAGTCTAGGAATGCAAGCTTTCACAACGGGCACTCTCATGACCATAGTTTTTGTAATATCAAATTGATTTTTATTTAACTATATTACTGAATAATCTACGAATAGATCAATACAGTATTTTGATAAAACAGAGGTTCTTCACTCGGCACTTGATAACAACTTGGATACCGATATCATTTTCCACAATATCCCTAGGTTTTTAGCTTATCCTCAGATCAATTCTCTGATGCAACTGATCCTAAGTGATTCTAACGGAATACAAATGTTAAAAGTGATGTTATCAAACTATTACTCTATATGCCCATAGTTTTTAACCGAAAAAAATCTTAGATTATCAAGGAACAGAACAAGTTGAGATTCAATTTTATACATAAGAAAAAGTAGAATACTACACCTACTATAGGTTCTCCGACGAAATTCCTCCCTGTTGGCTCGCTTAGACCGAGAATGTCAATCCAATGTCCATAATCCTGAATTGTGCTGCTGTACCAGTACTTGATGATGGCAAAACTAAAGCAAACAAAACAAGCCAAGTTCCAATTAATGCAAAATGATGAAGAGATGAAATGAACAAAAGGCAAAGAGATGATATTGGACAACCGGTTTCCGGACAACCGGTTTCCGGGCACCCGCTTTTCCTAGTCTTAACCAGATTAACTGATCTAACCCTAGTGGCTTTATCTCCCTTGAAATTACCAATTTTCCATATTAGAATCTAATCACTTTCATATTTCGCACGAGAGAACGCTGATTTCAAGGGGAGCTGATTTGGCGAGATGTTGATGTATGGCACACTTCTATTGTTACTCTGATATCAACTGTTCTGAGACGAACGCAACGCTCGGCAGGTCCGAAACCGACGTTCCGAGTCATTCCGAGACTGCCGAACGACTACTTCATGCTGACAGCTATCTCGATATTTCATCACGGTCGAACCACTTACATTCACATGAACGATGCAGAGCAGCAAGCATGCAGCTATTGTTTATTTGTCTTCAGCCATTCTGATTCTTAGAATCATAATTGTAATTTTTTTATAGATAATCTGGTTTTAAACTGGTTCATACAATCTCATGCCCGGTTGCTATATTTACTACCCAGTGTCAACGCTAGGTGACAAAAAAAAAAAAAAATGAGTACTCCTTATTTCAAAACAAAAAATTCCTTGATACAATTTTTGCTCTCTTTCTACTGGGAAAGTACAAGGAGAGGGACGAATAATTTTTTGACTGGGCATTATAACATCATAACCGGGTGATTGGAGTTATCTTCGTACCAGTGTCGTGGTTTGCTTTTGAGAGAACGACAATCTTGTAAGGGAGGATTATATCGCTTTATGGCTCAGAAATAAAATTCAAATTACTCGTAACTCACGCAAGCCCATCATCTACCATTCGCTGCACTTCGTTATTGCTGGTGACTTCAACGAAGTGTGGGTTCTCCGGGTTGCGTCTGATGTCAACAAGCTGCCATGGGGGTAGAAGTCCGAAGCGCACGCATTGCATTACTTCTTCGATGTGTTTCTTTCTCTCTGGCCATTTGTGCATCAGCCAGCGTACTGCCGACATGAATATCTCAATCTCACTGAGAATCGACAAAGAAACATGTTGCAATTCATAAACAATACAAACTTGACAAACTAGTTATAGTTGGATCCAGGAAAGAAGGAAGTCTACCAACATAACAAACACAAAAACCACAACTTCACTACATTTGTAAAGCTATGTAATATTCGAGTATAATGATTTTGCATGGCGAGGCTTACAATGAGAACTGCAACTGCACTGTTTAGAAACATTATTATCTTCGAAGTTGTAGTAAGATTATGTTAATTACCAAAGTTTTTACAATTATTCAGTTTTTGGACGACTTTCTTTTTTCGTGTTTACAAGTACGATCTATTATCGTTCTTTCTATTACTAATGTAGTTACATAGACTTTGATAGTTAATGTCAGGATAATAACAAAAAACATTGTGACAATCACTCCTACTAAACATATGTTCTTGATCATAGTCATAATCGAATAATAACAAATGAACTAAAATGCTTGAACATACAAATGGCGTAATGTTAAATGTAAACTGTTGATCGAAATGATGAGTAAACGGCAAGGATAAAAACGTAGCCATGGAAAAAGAGCTGCCGGTAATATCAGTGTGATCACAATATATTCTTCTGTCAACGCACAAGTTGCAAAAATGAACGAATAGGCTTTATATTTACTATAATCTAGTAAGCAAAAACAGAAGTTACAGCATGAGCAAGAGATATACAACTAACCAGCAATGAATGGCAAATATTCAATGTCAGTAGAGAATACATGAAAGAAAGACATTGATTAGGTATCATTTTGTTACTTACCCATGCACACATATGTAGTTCGACTGCAACAGCATTGTGATCTCGTCGATTCCGAGGTTGACGTAATCTTTCGAGCTGACAAGTGCCAAGAAGAACTTCATGATCCGCGGTAACATAATCTGCATCACGTCCGTGTTGGCGGCAGACTTCGCTTGTATATACATGATGAACGCCGTGTCTTCGCAAAACAGCTCTTCACTGTCGAGGAATGCCCAGCATTGTTGTTCAAGTTCTGATAAAATTGGCATCTGGATAACATTCTATTATTTCTCGGTAAATAGGTGTAGGTGATAAGTATAATTATAAGGTGAGTATAATATATTGGTGAGTAGGTAGTCCCGATCAGACACTTTTCTGTTTGGAACATTCTATAAGTCCGAGCTGGTGGTTAGTGATATGTTGTTGATTCGATTGGTCAGTTGAACCATTTATGGTCACCATCCGACATTACAAGAATTATTAAATGTCCCCTACCTTATTACGATATCCTAACTGGAAATTCTTACTCCAATAAATAAGTCCACTTTATCGAAAGAATATGTGACACGTTGGTGTGCACATGCTCTTTGATATATATATTAACCAATGAGTCTAATGTTCGGTAACTCTACGATAGTTGATGTACACAACTGTGAATTTGTGGAGAAAAAGGGAAACAGTTAAGGAATAGACTTCAGGACAGCACCACCTAAACACGCCGATAAATCATGCGATGACACGATAAATCACTTACTTTTAAATGAGATGATTTCACATTTGAAAACGTTATATCTGGGTGTTAAAAATGAATAATCGATTAGAGAACTGACTTCATGAATATTTACAGGAATAATTCATTTGAGAAACATAACATTGTACTTGGTGAAGGTGTGATTGAAGAACAGCTTATGATCAATGGCTTTTATCACCGGTAAAGATTATGAATACCGGTATTGCATGAGTTCTAGGCATATTATTACACATAAATAGGGCTATATTAGGTAATTTTGTACTCTACTTCAATGTGTATTTTTAATACTGAGCTGTCAATACATATTCAACTTATGATATCTGGTAAAATGGTTGTTCACAATATGGGCATACCTGTTACGTACAGAAACTGGGCTGCCATGAATATTTCTAAAATATTGTCTCGGTCCAAGGTCTGAATCTTCTGATCCGAATTTATCATCCAATCATAGATTTGTGCAAATGATCTTGGCGATACTTGTTTCTTCATCCAGGTGAGAAAAAAATGAATTAGATAAAAATGATTCTTGAAAGAATATAAAAAATGTACTGTAGGTCCTAGGTATATCAATACTTAACTATGCATTTTATATTTAAATCAAAATCTCATATACCAAGTTCTACCCTAGATGATAGCTGTACGTTAAGGCAAGCCATGCAATGTTGGAATACAAATTATTCCCACTCTTACCCCCACTTCATTACCTTCACCATAGAATAAAGAACTACCTAAAGTTGTAAGCTTTCATGCTGTCTACTCGTACGACCATACTTTAATAACATCAATTGGATTTTCAATTCATCTTTCTATACTAAAGCAATAAAAGCAACGTTCACGCCCATTAAGAATATTCATAAAATACACATGATGATCTCACAGAGTTATTGACTTCTCAAACATTGGAGTCTGTTTTGAATTCCTACCTGGTCTCAGACAATCAACTATAGCATTTGAATATTTCAGTTATGGTCAGAAATAAAATATTTGAAAGGAATATCTCATTTATAATTATTTTTTATACTTTGTGCTGATTGAAATGTCTTACCTCTGGTAAGATTATTGGCTTTTTAGATCCAACAAGGTCCAAATTATCAAAGTATCTTGAGTAACATTGCAAGACCATGGCATGGCAGTTGAATTCTTCATTCCCAATGTGAACAATACAATCTGGTTTCCTAAGCAGAATGTAGACAAAAACTGAATACAATGTAGACAAAAAACTGCATGACCTCCTTGGGTTCTACTCAGCCGCTGCATCAGCCATTTTATTGATAAAAAAAAACTGTATTACTAATTTTTTTTTTCAATCTCAATGTTTGCACTGTGCTTCCAAAACGAATGGGTATCAATGTGCATATCATGTTTGTATTTATTTTTAAGTAAATTGTTCGGACATATTGTGGGTTATATTTATTCAATAATATGTTCTTGTTGTTATTTTTAACAATTATTCCTTCGATTATTCTAATAATTCATTATAATTTAGCTATTGGTTAGGTCATAGAGAACAACTAAACAAACACGACCAACGTAAAATTAAACAGGGTAAGCTGCTGGCTAGAAGCTACAGCCAGTTCACAAGTTTTCCTAGCTACAAGGGTTAGCATGTAGCAGACACCTGTATCCTCTGCAAAACATGGAGGACCTAGTACAATCATAGATTGAATACTAAAACGGTCACTAACTAAACCCTACCATGTAACGCAATTTAAACATGAAGGAGAGCATGCGGAGATTTGTTTGGATAGTAGTTGATCTGTTAATTAATAATTGGCAACATTCCTAGATGCAAAAATAGAAATACTTGCATCAGCACTGAACTTGTGATCACTGCCTTCTAGAAACGAGGTTGAGCGCATAGAGCAAACAGTGTACTCACACATAGTTGTCTACGCGTTGTCGTATAAGATCGGAAAGGTTTGACTTTGCGGGTAATCTCATTTCAGTCCAATCTACTGGTCCTGCCTTATGAAATCCTTTCCTGAAATCATAAACAATTATAAATTTGACATTTAATTTGAATGTTTTTACCAAAGACCTAGTATATAATAGACTGAGCAAGACGCATCAAATAACACATGCAATAGGTGATTGATTGCCTGACCAGCGGAGAAATAATTGGAGAGAATAGTGAGACGAGTGTGTGTTTTATTACCATATTCTCCGTTTAACCTGTGGAGCATCCAAAAACCAACAAACAAAGCATATTTTCATGTGAAATTGAGTCTTTACTTGTACTCATCTAATTAGTTAATTCAATTTAATTTATTTCCATCCATCTCCTTCATTTCTCAACTACAGTAGCAAAATAAAACTATTAATACTACAATCAGAGTCTATTTTTAATTTTTAGTAGAAAGGTGACTGGGAACTCATTTTTTTAAAATCTTCAAGCATTAAAAGATGGTTAAAAAAACTCCCACAATGCTTCTTTGAACAGTTATGTTATTTCAACTGATTTCATATTACCTATATTTCAAAATGCAAAATTTATACAAATTTAGTATGTTGTTCAGTATTGTTTTGTTCTGTTAAAAGTTGGCTAGTAAGACATTTAAAATGGTTATTCTTACACTAAGCTACCTTATTAGGTTGAGCTCGTACTGAGGATCTTCGTCATCGTCTTCGTCCAAGTCGCTAGGTGGAGAACTGTCTCGAACATCACGGTTCGAGTAGTAGAGATGCTCTCTGCTTTCTTCCTTCTGACCTTCGTTATTTGGATGCCTCTTCTGAAAACAACCCAATATAGAATACTTACTGAACAGGTACATATATCACTGATACGTTTGTATCCAAGATATGACAGTTGGAAAGTAGAAATAGATATTGATTTCCTTTTTTATGAAGGCTTGTAGAGGCACTTTATTCTGAATCTAAATATTCTCACATTCTTGATACAAAAATATTATACTTTCAATAAATTTGAAACAAATGTTAAAGTGTGTATCTTAGTTTTATATATAAAAAGTTAGGCTACAAATATGAGTTGCGTCAACTTGATCCATAATAATACTTTTTTAAAGATTGTCACAGCTCTTGAGTGTGATAGACAATACATGTGTTTCAGATATTGAAGTAATGTTATGATTAAACTTAGTGTTGAACAATATTGCCCTCATCAAAACTTGAGAAAATAAAAAGAGAAAAAGGAGAAAAGAAAGGAAACCAGCAGCTTACCTTGTATAATTTATGATTATAAGTATGCTTTTGAATAAAAGTGGAAAATTCAAAGGAAAAATCACACATTCCAACAAATTCAAGTGTGTGTCTATTATAGGTCTACTCACTCTAATGATGATTAAATCATTAAAATGATTGATTCATAGTGGAGGAGCAGTCACCCGATTGAACCTCGCCTGTTTCTGACTTGTAATGTTGCATACTTACATGATGAATAAAGACTATTCTATTCTATTCTATTCTAGACCTGAGGAACCTTTTTAAAATAACATGGGTCCAAGAATAAAAATAAGCATATCAATAAGTTACTAAGATTAAAATAAAAATGTGATAGAATAATTTGAATGGAATACCATTGTTGGAGCACCTGTATTAGACTCTCTAATTGTGATGCTCTTCAAATTGAGATTATTGTCAACAATATCGTCCAAGTTTACTTTCGTATGCGAAGGATTTGATACGATTACGCTCACTTTACGAGATTCGAACACTATCTGAAAAGACAAGTAAAATTAATTAATGTTTGATTGGATAAATCTGAAATATTTTCCAACATTAAAACGTTATTTTGATTTCAGAGACGCACTTGGTTAGAATTAACTTTAAAGTTTCCGCTCGGTGTAGAGTGAAAAGGAAAAACTCTTTTCGATTCGTCTCCGCTGTGCGATGACGTTGTTTCGTGTGGTCTAGATGGCTGTCTCACTTGTTCAGAGGCTCTCCTTGCAGAATGATGACTAGATCGATGATTGCTGAAATTCGACACTTATTAGAAAACACGTTGTAGACATTTTCATTGATTAGATTCAAGTCGGTCAAACCGCACGCAGAAACCACCATAGGCCTACATCCAGAAAATATCGAAAATAGTTGGATAGTGAAAGAAAATGACGATATAAAATGAAGTGAAATTCAGTGAAATTGAAGTGAAATGAAAATGAGTGAAGAAAATACTAAAAGAAAATCTTAGATACATTACAACACTAGGATACATTACAACACACAGCATAAAGAAGGACAACGTTTGTTTATCATGGCTATTTCCATCTTGAATATTTAAATTCAACACCATAATTTATCAACATATGGAATGAAATTCCTTAAATAACCTTTCCATCACGGTTTTCGAATTCAGTTATGTGAGTCTGAATATAGTAAATACTACTAATACTACAGGGATTTTTTTTCATCATCTCAATACTGATCTACTGTGTTATTCCTTAGTGCGGCAGTGTAAGTTACCGTTCAAAACGATTTGAGTACAAGGGTCGACTTGAAGCACACCTTCAGCCTACCGTAGCTTACTTCTGATGAGGTATCATATTCCTCTCGCGTCCCTGCGTGTAGCGGTGGAGGTGACCGCTCTTGGGTGTGAGATTTCTCGCATAGAAGTGATCCGAATCCTCATCACCCACTGGCTGATAGGCATTTGGTTGATTGGAATGGTTATTATCTGTAAAATTGTATTTATTATAAATTCAATTGAAGTACTAATACTGCTGATTATATAGTTTATCGATGATCACACATAGAATATTCGATCAATTGGCATAAGCCAGTAACCGATTGATGACTACTATACAATCAATTATATTCTAATTATGTTTTGAAACTCCGTTCAAAAGTTATAATATAATTAAGCCTACTTCCAAGACGAACATTTGGCAGATAGTATCATTGTAACATAACTATGTGTGTATCTTATTTATTTACTCTTTTGTTCACTCAATTTTTCACACACAAATTATTATTATTCGCTCAAGCAAAACCGCAGTGTGTAGTGACTCTCCAACATTCAAATATAGGGTTTGAATATTACATCCGGTAAGCTAGCACTCCTACCGCCAGCAAAGAGTTTGTAAGGCTAATTAGCTAGCAATTCCGGTAGTGAACTGCTCCGGCACTGATCGGCCGTTTCTTTAGCATAGCGGCTAAAATATCTGGAAATTCGCAATTCGCAATTTTGTTTGCAAATTCGCTCAGCAAATTCTGCGTTCATGGAAGTTCAGCTTAAAATGTTCAAAGCTACCGGTACTTGTATCCAAGAAAGAAGAAGATCTACTACCAAATACATAATTGTAAGAACTTTCATAATCTATCTATTGATTCATCCCTTTTATAAGACGCAGTTATCCTGAAAATTAAAGTACTCTGAAAATACCACAGACATACAAATTTAGCGCCTTTTTTTGTTATATTGGTTAACAACCTAGTTCTTTTCAATCTTCTGTGAATACAAGTCTCTTATTAATAAGATATTTAAAAAAAAAAAAAATGAAATATAACTTACTCCTTAGGCTGTTTGTAGGCAAATACGTATCTACATGTCTTTGCCGATTGGAGGGTTCACTGCAACATAGAGAATTATGAATGAAATATAGTATGAATACCCAAAATTTGGCTACTTAATTTGTGATTATTATTTTAATCCTTCAAATTATGAATTACTTTTTGTTTTTCTATTATTTTTTCATCAGTGCCTAATGAATATGCGGGATCATACCAATGAATGATCATACCATAATGAATATGGTATATGAATAAGCGGGTGATAATGAAATGATGAAGTGATGATAGGTGGCAGGTTTGTTTACAAAAACTCATGTCTACTATCTTTGGCCGGACTCGAACTGTATTGCCTAATTCAATACATGCTGGCATTACAAAAGTGGGAGTAGATGCAACTGGATGGGACTTGAAATCTTTCATCCCCATCGTTACTAATACTATTTTGTTTCACTAACTCTCAGAATAAAGCTAACTAGACTCACCTGGCCTTTATATCAATGGTACAACTGGCTCGAAATGCTAAACTGTCTCAGCCAAGCAGGCATCTTCTTTGTTATCAATAGTTATTTATAGCTCCATTAAAATTATCACATTGTCACAAACAGTAACGTGTGCAACAACGTATTATAACAACAGTAATATCAAGTTTGTGTAACTGATATCTTCATACAGAATACTGATATGTTATTGACAACTGTTTACCTGTTGGGGATGAAAAATGCTTCTGGATGTCTTCTCCGGCTATCGTATGCTTCTCGATTATGCTCATATACTTCTTCCCCGCTGCAATGCTTTCTTCCTCGATCTAAATCGAAACGTTCGTCGTGATGATTACCCTGTAAGAGTAGCACACACATACTTATTGCATACTTGTAGTATCAATTACATAGAAGGGTATTTTGTTAAACTTATAAAATGTACCTATGATGAAGCTACCTTTGAGCTACCAACCTTTGAGGTTGGTGGAAGCTGAGTTTGCAAGTGTGACCATTTGTGATAGGTCAGTTCACTCATATTCTTAAAATTCAAGTCTACTTGAAAGTTGGTTCACTGATACAAATTTCAAGTTTTCTTGTGAACTGAGCGCACCATGAATATCTCGTGTCATTTCAATTAGCTCAACAGTGCAGTGTTGTAGGCCTAATAATCGATTGATGATCAATATTTGTCAATATGTGTACACATTAATTAGCTTACTTTTGAGGGACGAAACGAGTCACCAGCGTTTTCTCGCGGCTCATTTGGGACGTGACTCGAAGCCTTCCTGACAAATTAAGCATTGCAGAGAATCAAATATGTCAAGTATACCTTACAGTGTATTACAGTGTATGACCCCCACCTAAACCCCCACCCAGTGTATGACCCACACCTAAACTGCACCAATGAGTTTGTAATACAAAAGTAAAACGCATTGAGCATTACTAGGGATGGATTGTTTATAATGTTAAAAAATACTCCCAGTGTCCTGGAAAATACTAAATATACGCTCTAAAAATAATAACTATATTATTACTGAAGAATAGTAGGCATACCGAATGATATTTTTTACCTCCACCAAAAGTTTGTATTATGTACGCAATGAATTAATATTTGGATTTGAGCAGTGGAAACAATAATGAATGAAGCAATCAGTTTACCCAATGATTTCGTCCTATGTGTACGCTCTCTCATATAAATATTTGATGCGACTTACCTCATTAGGAATCAGTAAATTTGAAGAAATTGATTTCTCACAGACTCCTTTACTACTGGGTGGGATATAACGTGAGTCGCTGGCTTTTCGAGACAGTTTAACTGGATGTCTCCCCTAAAATAATTAGGTCCATACAGTTGAATTACCTTTGAATGTAAATGAATAAATTTTAAAAAATAACTCAAAAACGGTATCTGTTTACTTCTGATAAAGTGATGAAATGGACTGTGAGGTGTACATTTGTTTTTTTAAATTTTAAATATCTTCATACACAAAGCTAACTACAATTTACTTGACGTCTCAAATGAACGTCGTAGAAATATGTCTGAAACGGAGAGTATTTGTCGAAATTTGACAAGGATAAATCAAGTATTATACTGGCAACAATGAAGGCCTACAAAAGAGATGTCACAAGTTACTGAAGCTACATTACTCATTAGGAATAACCATCGATAGCTTTGCAATGTTCGTATTGCTTTATTGAAGAGTTATGAAGCAGTTCTGAAGGGGCACAATGAGCTAGGTGGATTGATGGATCGCAAGTGTTAACACTACATAGGGGAGGAACGGTTGAACTGGAACCAAGAAGTGTACTATTATAGAAAGTCAATATGCTCAATCAAGAGCTTATTACTTTGCATATATGACGGATGACAGTTCGTTAGATATAAAGGTAAATATACAAAGTCGAGACTGGTGGCGTAATCCAGAGTAATCCGGCTCTTGTAAAAGCGGCAAAAGCCTATTTCAATTCATCACAGGCAGCTATCGAATCTGCCAATGGATCAAGTACAATTGACTAGACTTTGAAGTTCAAAGCTACTTTGCCATATACATAAAACTTTGATGAAATGAATATATACTGGTCACAGTCACTTCAGTAACAATAAATCATTGATTAAAATTCAACCTACCTTTTCCGGTTTATAATAACCTAACTCATTTGATTTTTGTACATAAACTTTGATTGATAAGTTGAGAATATATCCAGAAAATAGCCAAAATTCTTATTCGTGACCGCAACTCAACAATATAAAAATGATTTTTTGTGTCATTTTAGCGATTGTAGAAGGCGGTTATCAAAGCTAACCCGAATAGTGCTTTCTTGAGACATGCACGAAATATCTCTAGAAAGCAGTGGATTCAACATGAATGTCATCATAAAGTTCGCTTAAAGAAGACAGTGGATTTGGACGGTGGCATAAACAAAAAATGTTGAGCCCAATTCACTTGACACTAATTTTGAAATTAAGTTCTAACTTACGAGGTTTAATACTGGCACGGAAAATGGTACGTATACTCACAGCAAAATTAATAAATACTTACTGTAGGGTTCAGAGATTCATTTTTCCACTATATCATTGAGCACTCAGTAATAGGTATACTCAGTCCCTATATGCAACAATAATGTACCAAACTGTATTTTCTCAAAAGAAGTACCAAGGTTATCGAGTCGAGGCAGAGTGACGTCGATTAATAATAAAATAGAATATAGAATACAAATTATCACTCAACCGCATTTACCTCTAGACTCGATAATGTATGAGTTTCTTTTTTTTTCAATGTTGCTTAACGACCCCACCAACAGCTAGGTTATACGGGGGTACGAATGAGCGGATGATAATGAAACGATGAAGTGATGATAAGTGAAAGGACGTTTACAAAAACCCATGCCTTTTGCGGGACTCGAACCCACACCCAACGGTGACATCAGTTTCAACCGCTAGCGATAGATGACTTCGCAACCGGGGCGGCTATGTATGAGTTTCGTCTGTTGTACTATAGGCCTATATGTAAATAATTTAGTACAATGAAAAGTGCTTCTTGGTGAGAGACTCAAGTTTAAGAATTTTCAGGCACTTCACTCGAGCTATTTATGCTTAAAATTTCCTAATATGTTCACACACAGAGTCTTAATTGTCCATCGATTTCTATTCACTTCACCAACTTCGACTTTGATGATAACATAAAGTTTATTTTCGAGGATGATACTTTAAAAATTACTTGTCCTCGTAGGTCGGAGTTCACATGAAAAACTGCTAGGATTGCTCATAAAACATTTCAGGCGTCAATAAACCAAAATGTTCATTCGTATAAGTGACCAAAGATAACAGTTCCAAAATGAGTAACCGAAAGAAAAGCGTCGCATTCCCGTTCTTGCTTGATAGCCGGGAAGCTATTGGACGTCGAGAAACACGTCGGTCAACATTGCGAGAGCGAAAAATAACGATTTCGAATGACAATCGTCGTGGTACTTCAATAGTCGGCGAGAACAGGACACGACAACTGTCAGTTGCATCATATAATGAGATTGTTGTACCGGTGGTGAAGAATCGGGGACGAATTATATACGAAGCTCGGTTTCAGGACAGGTATAACGGCTTGTATAGCGCTCGCTTTTCTCCGGATGGTGATACGTTGGCAACATCTTTCGGTGCTGGAGGAATACAGGTGAATGAAACAGGTCCTGATTATCAAACTTCGGAACGAGTCAATCCATAATCTCCAATCACGAATCGAATTTGAAAATATGATGGGAATTATCGTAGTATGTAGAGCTTGAACTAAAATTAAAATCTGTTTCTGTTAGACTGATACCTGTTAAATTCTATGCAATATCACTTGACTGGTTTTGCAATTGGAAAAATGACTTTTACTTTTGCTTCATGTTGTGCATGCACTACGATAATTTTAAAGCACAATAGGAAGCCATATTAATGCAGTTGGTCTATAGAATAGGCGATACATAAAGAATAAGAATAATAAAAAATGCATAATCATCTTTTGGATAGAAACTAGCAGATGCAAATCTCCAAAATTAATATAATTTGAATAAGCATTTAAAATAATGAAGAATATGGTTTCTTCTTTCTTGTTGATTATTGAAATGAAGAATTGAACTCATTTGAATTGATTTCCAGGTGCGAAGTCCTTACACTTGTGAACTGATAGCGACATTGCGGACTGGCATGGATGACTTGGCACCAGTCATGTGCTTGAGATACAACCCCGTTAACAATGAGCAGTTCTTTGCAGCCAGTGCTTGCGGACACATTTTCATGTGCAATACAGGCACGAACGACCACTCGCGGTTCGCTGAAGGTACGCAAACAATTTGAAGGAATCGGGAAAACGCCAGAAGAAATATATAATAAGAATACACCACTCTTATAGTAGAACAAATTAACGAAACTATATATATTCTCCATGTTCACTTTCTTTCCCGTCCACTATTATCTGTAATTACAATTTATTTTTGTTCTTACTAATGCAGCTGTGAGCTGTTGGCTTAAAGGACATCACAACCCTGAAACTAGATTTTAATGAATAATGACGATAATCATTTCCCCAACTTTGGAGAAAATTAGAAATCATCATCATTTCAATTTCAGAACTGATTTTATAGAACTGATGGAATCCATTTTCCAAATTTTCCAAATTTCAAATCTCCCAAATGGTCAAATTTCCCAAATTGTCAAATTTGGAAATTGCCGTAGAACTTAGCATGAACCGTAGTGCTTGACTTGCAAGTGTTTGGTGCATGCCAAGTTCCAATTTCAGCTTCCAAAAAAAAAAAAAATCTGGAATGGTAAATTAGGCAACCTTACCCTAAATATATAAAATATATAAAAAAGGAAAAAAATATACATGAAATATGTAATAAATACTGTTTGTATAACAAAGACTACTTATGGCCTATAAAGCAACTGTGAACTCTAAAAGTCTTGCAAACTAAACATATAGATATTTTCCTTTACAGCCATTTTATCAATCTTCCCTTGTAATATATATTTACCATATAAATGATAAATATTATTTTTATAGATATTATTATTTAAAAATAATTAATGTATTAATTGTATCTACATTATCGTAGAACCAAACAACCAAATCAATGCTCTGGATGTCAGCTTAAGTGGAGACATATTGGCAACGGGAGGAAAAGACGCCACACTGAGAGTTTACGACGTGGCAACGTCGAAGGTATTGTTTGTCATTTATTTTCATTTAATCATTCGTTCATTTATTTTTTTTCTAAATGGATTAAAAATGTACAACATAATAAAATATTATAGTTTCAAGAGTAAATCATAATGGATATAAATTAGGGGGTGCTGAAGAGCGTGTACCGGAATGAGCTCGATTCGGCCGTTTGACATGGGTTTCGGGGTACTTTTCAATAGAATGTGTTTAGGGTTTAGGTAAGGTTGGACACCCATACCCATGGCACACAAAACCGAGTCGACTTTATTCCGGTATACGCTCTTCAGGCGCTCCATAAACCATACTACATTATAGTTTACGAAACAAGAATATTCTAACGAATTTAATCAAAATAAGTGACGTCTTTTTTCAGGTTATTGTCCAGTACAATCGACCAATCTGCGATTTTCTGGAACAAAGCCTGAAAGAATTTCACACAATGCGAATATTCGCTGTCCGATTTCATCCCCAGCGTAGGGACATGATCATATCTGGAGGTTGGGACGACACCGTCAGGGTAAATAGTCAACATGTCAATACAGCCACATGAGGGATACAATTTTTTATTTGTCCATATGGACCAACTCTAGACAATTATTCACAATTTATTCGGCAAACCGTGCTAGATTCACGCTAAGGTCCATGATAAGGCCCATCCTTACAGGATTTTTCGTGGTTTCCCATTGTCATTAATTAAATCATACTGGAATGGCTCGACTAGGCCACGACTGTTTCCTTCCCACTATCCGATTACTCATAACAAAATATCCTTTCATATCATCTTCTCATGAACTCATTCATCATTCACCGACAGCAACGATCTTAGTCACAGTGCGTCGTTAAACCCAGTATGTATATAATTAAATGAATAAAAGCTTTGGTCTTTAAATTAATTTTTCTCCATACAACTATATGACTAAATGGAATGGGAAAATATGACAAACTGTAAGGAAAACAAAAACGGAAGACGTTGCCATTGTAGTACACGGATACAGGAGACAAAGCATTAATTAAAATGTATATAAAGGTAGAATTACGATGTGTAGGTACTTTGAAGATAAAATGTAAAAGGAAAGCTGAATGCACCGAGTCTTCAAAGAGAACACAGATGCGCATTGTAATTAACGGAACAGGAGTGCCTATAATATAATAATTACTATCGTGTGCTTTTAATTAATTGTGTGGGAGATACTCTGCGTAATGAAGAATGAAGGAAACCTCAGGACGTATCGTTTCGAGCCTGTTTGTTATGCGCGTTATCCCATGCCCTGCTGGAGTGAAATTATAGACGAATCTGTTCTGTCGGGAACAAGGAAATGGATAATTAACGAGAGAGCTGGTACTGAATGGAAGTGCTGGCTGCTATTACTATAGAGACTGAGACCGGCGGATCAGTCGCGAGTACACCGAACCGTCACTCAGGAGACCGGGGTTCGATTCCTGCTATGGTCGACCATCTTTAGGATGGTCGACCATCCTAATAGATGTTTTATTAGATTTCACCAGGTCTGTTGTTGAAGTGAATATAATGAGACGGTTTACGACCGCTCTTTTCCCAATATCGGAAAACATTTTACGAAACAATCTTCCATTTTATCTGGCAATTCCTATCATCTCATTCATTATTCAGTTACGGTTGGAATGCGTCATTGAATACTATATCTAAAAAAACAAAACAAAAATTGCATTTTTCTTTTTTTATTTACATTATTGAGTGAGTGAGCGCTTTGTAACGATGTAATGTCTACAGTACAACCGATATAATTCAACAATTACAAAATGTGAAACTTTTCACACACAAAAATAGTGTGACACTTGAGTCCCCTGGGTTTGATTATTTTTAATCTCCACAATTCAATTTTTTGTCATGCAATTATATCATTGGGTTATTTGGGTATCATTGGTGGGGTATCATCACAGGTAGGGTATACAGCTGAAAATGTTTCTTCAGATGGAGACATGTGCAAATGTTAGAATCCAGGGTCAGTAATTTTATTTCATATCATTTTGAAGGTATGGAACTATCTCAGTTTCTTCCGCATTATAATTTGGATGTCCCAAAAAACTGATACTTCGCTCAGCTAACTTCCATGCACTCTTGAGTGGCCTCCTATGAACCTGGTATCAATGGTTGTAAATTGTAAGCTGCATGGTTCAGCAAATAGGGTTATATCATAGAAATATTATATATATATATATATATATATATATCATAGAAATATTATATATATATATAAAACGATAAATATATAAAGTTCGAAAAACATAAAACAACTGTCAACTTTAATGTTTATTATTGTGGTAAACGACCATTTACTTTCGTGGACAAGCATCATAAGTAAACCACGATGGACCACCAAAAGTAATGAGAGTTAAAAAAAATATAAAATTACATTCTTTTGTTAGATATGGGACCTGAGACTGCCCGAGGGATGTGCCAGAACAATAAAAGGTCCTCACATATCTGGAGACGCTATTGATGTCAAGGTATGTGGTATAGGTCGGAGTGAGCACGTAATGATGCATGTACATGGCCACGCGAAAGAGGTGGAAATTGTTTGCTTTTATTGAATATCTGTTATGCTGCGATGTTCAAAATTCAAGCCATTTTAATAGCACTTCAATTTTATTAAGCTTAGAGCCGATTGTACCAACTGATGATTAAATATTAATGAGTAAATATGAAATAACAAGTTAATTTTCAATTTTTTGCTTAATTCACTGATCATCACTTGGTACAACCGACTCTGAGATGTAGGCCTACAGGGTGATATGGGTGGTGAAAAAATGTATCGTCAACACTCAATTTTTCAATTTTTTAGTGACAGAAATGATCGTATTAACAAGTTTTGAGAAAAACACAACCCTGGTCATGTTAACTGTACGATCAATGTAAACACTACCGACACACACACATATATATATATATATATATATATATATATATATATATATATATATATATATATATATATATATGTGCATTCTTGACTCTAATTCGAATTTACTTCGTTGAAAATCATCATTCTGGCCAAGAGATTTGTAACAAACGAAGTTGCATTGAAGTGTATATACATACACACACGTACGCACCTTGGCGATAATATCTCGCCCAGGGATAGCACCTTGCCAATATTCAGACACAAGGCATTTGCTGCGAAAACAAATGTGTTGGAAATAGCTCCGCTAATTAAGAGATGATTACAAAATGCAGCGGCTAAAATAACTGCATTAGCACAGATTGTTCATCATGCACTGCTCTACCGATATGGGGGGCGAGAGGGTTTGGCCGTTTTTGATAGATTTTAATGCGTATTGAATTAATACACTATATAAGTCAAACGGATATCATGTTATATATATATGAGACAGAGTAGTCGCCCCCGTGGCTAAGTCAATTATCGCTAGTGGTAGAAACTGAAGTCAGGTCGGGCGTGGGTTCGAGTCCCGCTCAAGGCATAGGTTTTTGTGAACGTCCTTCACCTACTATCACTCCATCGTGTCATTATCACCCGCTCATTCGTACCCACGTATAACCTAGCTGTTGGTGTGGTCGTTAAACAGCATTCAAATCTATAAATAAATGTAAAAGAGTCACATCTGAGATGTCAATAATTTTACGACTAATCTAGTTGTTCATATGTTCAGAAAGACATTTGTCTTTGTCTTTTTATCCTTTCTCTAATAATACCGCTAGTTGAACGCGTGCTCCCATTCAGGAGGACGTGGTTCTGACGGGATCATGGATCGTGAGTGGCAGCCTCCAGCAGTGGGATCTGACATCTGGCCGACTGATCGACACCATTATGCCGGTCAACCGGCCCACCACTCTCGACGGCGAGTTTCTCTACGCTGTGACGTACTTCGACGGCGACCCTTACGGGGACATGGTCGTCGTCGGTGGGAGTGGGACGGGCGCCGTCGAGGTCATTAGTCTCAAGGAAAAGAGGGTAAACAAACTAATTATAATCGGGTTCGGTTGTTGGAATAGTTCTTCTGGTTGGTGACGGATTGGTGATCAGTCGATGAAATAATATAGGGAACCAGGGGAGATTAAACGTTAACCATTGGTTAACTTTTGAAAGGAAGCACTGAAAAATGTAGAAAATACTTATTTCTTTCATTGAGGGAAAAATGTTACGCGGGGGTATTTTTTACAGATGTAAAATTGATCATACTAGGAAAACGCAGCATATGCGTTTTTCAAAACACATTTGATTTGAAATATTTCGGAATGTTTTTTCGCAAAAGTGGAGCAACCGATTGCACCTAAAAACTACACAATATCGAGTACGTAAAGACGCATGTGTGTGCCAAGTTTCAACTAAATGTGTACTTTAGTTTGACCTGTGGAGCGCGAACAAAAAAACAAGAAGCAAAATAATGAACTTGTGTGGGTTTTTTCGAGTACGGTAATATTGAGTTTTCGCTCTGCTCATCCAAGACGTTAGCAGTGCGAATCTACGAACAGATGTCACTCGGACGATATAGAAAATAATTGTCTAACATCCAACTAGACAAATTGTATAAAAACATATCATGTAGAAAGATTGGCAATGATTATAGGATGACCACAGATATATTAGTCAACTATTTTTACATCACCACGGAACGTAAACTAACCGTGTACGGTTGCGGCCACATGAAATGGTTCAATCCAAAATCACCATTTCAATTTGAGTAAAATTCATGCCTATTTGACCGATGATTTTTTCATAGACTATGTGTGGAGTGGGTATATGTACATCATTGTCTTCTAGTTGTATTGCATAGAATCACTATATTTTCTCTGCCGCGCATTTTAATGTACCTTGATAGACCACTTTATGTAACCGCAACAGTACCCTAATGTGAATCAACGTTTGTTACTGAGTGACAGCATTCTAGAAGATGCTTCCCAGAATGGTAAGAAGCGATTTCACTCCATCATGTTCAGAAGGAAAGTTACACGATCGTTTTTATATTCCGTGTACGCTGAAAATGTTACGCTGTCGGTAGAAACATCCCCTTAATTACGAATTGGAGTGTAACTCACTTTCGGAGATGTGAAGATTACATGACTATTTATCACCCTAGAATGTTTTGAAAAAGTGAAGGTGAAAGTTTAGCAG
This sequence comes from Brachyptera putata, assembly GCA_907164805.1. NCBI lineage: Eukaryota > Metazoa > Arthropoda > Insecta > Plecoptera > Taeniopterygidae > Brachyptera > Brachyptera putata. Next base: position 25,414,115 of record OU015464.1, on the reverse strand, counting down.
ATTTCCATCGAGTTATAAAGAAAAAAAAATGAAAAAAGGGTAAATCACGTGGAAATATCCTTTTTGCTATAGAATGTCTAGCTAGAAAACTTGTCCTGTCAGATTTATACTTCACGAGATTTCCACTTCTAAAGATTATAAACAAGTTCGAGACTTTCTGTAAGACTTATAGAAGTTCGAAGTAAACTTGACTAAAATAATGCAATTGAGATCAAAATTTTATAAGATGACTTTCTTTACTCGGATTGAATTGTCACAAACGTATATTCCTTGAAATAATTGATCCTGGTACATGTCACTAGAAAAGTTCAATAGAATTCTTGAAGAATTGTTAACCGAATTGGAAATTTGGAAAATCATTGCATTTCAGGTTTATTAGACGGCAGGCGTTTGCTGGAAGAGTAACGTTTCACGTCGTGAGCTGTCACAACCTTTGAAATATTAATTTATGTTTCCTTTAATTTCATTCATGAATAAATAAGTTATGTTTATGACAATACAGAAAATTCAAATACGTGGAATACATCGAATCTCAAATACATGTAAATTGACAAGCGCTTGACAGCCCGAACGATAGATTTCGACAGGCCATGTCGTAACCCGTCCAGGGCGTCGTTGTTGTTGTTGTTGTTGTCATTGCGAGTAATCTAAATTGACGATAGATTCCCTGATCCCACTAGCCCAACCAACCAAACCAAATACCACATGAACAAACCTAAACTGAACCAATTTATTATAAAATAAACTACTTTAATTTAATCCAAAGTACCAAACAGTGAACAGCAGGGACGATTGTAAATATTTTATCTTCGATATGTTTCGTTTTGTTTGTCTGCTCGAATCAGTATAAGAAGATTAGAATGCAAACTTTCACGGCGTGAGCTCTCACCTCCTCATAGTTTTCAAATAATTCAAATTGCTGTTCATTTCATTCTGTGTCTAAAGATAAGTTTGGTTTACGTCTTTACGATAATACAGAATTTGGATGAAATACACCGACTGCATGAACTCGACTGAGTCTGGAAAGCCTACCGCCCTTGAACATATAATTATTGACTATTGGAAAAATGTGTTTGCATCAAATCAATCACTTTTAGACATTTTACGCAGTGCACGATATAACTCACGATCGGAAATATACTAATGCAAGAGAGGTAGAGAGGAAAAGAACTGCAATCATTCACATTTTACAAATCCCAGGAGAGTATCGAGTTGGATAAACAACGACATGAGAGAGATGAACAGTGAATAATATTTTACTACAAGCATGAAAAGTACACATTTATCAAGTAAACTTGTATACTTGACTGTTTTTCACGCCTGCATTTATGATTTCTTTGAAATGTGTAAAGTACATCGAATACTTTACATTCAACCTCTGAGGATAATTCAGTGTTTTATGTTAGGGCTCACATATGAAGGGTGTATGCATATAAACATACATACCAATACGATGCATATTTGATTATTTTAGTTTTAAAACGATTCGTATAATTAGATTGATAAATTGGTTCACTGAATATAGTTCTACCTTCTAATATAATGACCTTATGAATAATTGCCTAGAATATGTTTGAGAATAAAATAAAATGAGGCGAGCCACTGATCCCAATGTTTGGTACACATATAAGTAGATATTCTTGAGTAATTAAATCCGAGATATAAACATGATGGTAGGAATGATCTGTCAGAAATACCATATCTAACGAAAATTTATGTCTTAATTCATCGATTAAAATTTAATTGAAAACGTAATACTCTCCCTTTCACCTCTTTTTTTACTCATCCTTTTTGGTTGTAAACCTGTAACAAGTTTTAAATTGCACGTCTTGTATTGACGGCTGTTGAAGGCATACTTCTTGATGGAGGTGCCGTGAATTGTGTTGATGTTATGCTTTTTGAGATGGAGGTGCCGTGAATTGTGTTGGAGACATGCTTCTTGATGGAAGTGCCGTGCATTGTGTTGACGTTTCGCTTCTATGTTTTAGGTGCTGGGAAGTTTTCGAGTCCAGAGAGCCGTACAAGCTATCGATACGTACAGGAATACCATCGCTTACGGAGGCATGGAGTCTCTTATTCGCCTGGGAGAATTCTCTTAATTTCTTAGACTAACACAACAATGTACAAATATCGATCCAAAGTATGCTCAAGCATTTTTATCAGTTTACCAGATTTAGCCAAATAAAACTCCAAGTTTTATTCTGTATACTTTTGTAATTGATATATTGCAGGTAGACCTACTGTTATTAGATTTATTACTGAATATATAAGACTGATAATTTTCTAGATCTGATTTATCAAAATGGGTTAGCGAGGTTCAGAAGGTATGTTTTAGTAGGTAAAAAATATACAACGATTTGATGAAAAAAAGATTATTGCGTCCACATTATTTTCTCAGATCGAGCACAATGTTTTCATGCTATTCAATATATATATATATATATATATATATATATATATATATATATATATATATATATATATATATATATATATATATATATATATATATATATATATATATATATACATATATATGTATATATATATATATATATATATATATATATATATATATATATATATATATATATATAAATATGCCGTAGGTTTCACGTTATAGTTACATCTAGGTTCTAAGCTTGGAATACTTTCGGGCAACTTAGTATACAAGCGTATACCTATGAACGGATGAACTCTTTACAGCCAATTTTCAAAAAGAACTTGAAAATTTTCCGGAGATGCTTTCACAAGTCTATCAATTTTCATACGAAACGAACAATATTTAACGAGCAATGCGTTCAAGTTACGCTGTATATACATTCCCGTTCTATATGTAGTTTGGAACAAATTGGTTAGCCATATAACCGACAAAAAATACTCCCAATGGTATATTCCACCCACAACCCACCCACGTGCACAAGGGATCAAGCACAAACTTCTGCGCATATTATACTGAGTTCGAGCCCTCCTATTGGTAGGCCTACATATGAACTGTGTGTGTGGAGGAACAAAAACAGATGTTAGTAAGTTATTGCCAGCATTCCCTTGATCAAGTCACTCAACCGTCTTACATGGATCGTGACTGACACACACATATATATATATATATCCACTGTCACAATATGCTGTTGTGGAGTGATTAACCAACTCCCCAACCCCTTACCCCTTACCCCGCCTCCTCATCCCCTTCGTAATCCCGGCTACAACGCCGGTGCAAGGGGCGGTGCCCGGTCGCTCCCGGGCAGTTCTCTCGATCGATTTCACAATGTTTAGACCGTGACCTCGACCCACAGGAGAAGGGTATCGCAGGTCACTACAGTAAAGGTAACATGAATGCCCTTCTCTCTCTATCTCTCTCTCTCTCTCTCTCCGCTTCCCCTCCGACCACCCCATTCCCACTCTATATCATATGTACTATTTATATCAACTTTCCCCTCAAAGAAATTATTTAATGAAATACTGAGAGTTTATAAAACAACATTTTATTATCTGAGAAATTCAGCAATAATAACTATTTGTTGTTAACTATTCGATGGCAAGGCCTAATTTGTAATTAATTGTTATGAAGATGATAATAATAATAGGCTCCATTAATAGCGAATTTATTTTATGATTCTATATTGATCAATCTATTGGTTGAAACAATACTATTAAAACATGTAGGTCTATGGAAGAAATGATAAATCATGTAATAAAAAACAGTGATGTATATGTTGTAGCGCCTATAGGTCTCTAAGGCTTGAAAATTGTAATTAAATGTATTTTTGTACAGATCATAAACTAGTTACTATTTGTTTTTGATGTAATATAGTTAAATAACTCTTATAACTTATCATGAAAAAATCAATACATTTTCATGAAAAAAAATCGATTGTGAAAACTTGGCACTTCCACCAAAAACTTGAAAAATTAATTAGTTCCAATATATATCACATTCTGATTCTGATTTATGGATGCACTTATCATTCCACACATTTGTGTCTGTGCCATGACCACCAGCATCCCGGAGGACCTGATCTTGCAGCTGGAGGTAGACGCCCCGGAGTTGAACCCCGGTCCACCAGGTTGCAAGTGCAGCACTGCAGCATTATAACCAGGCCCACCCACTAACATACACGCACAACGATAGGTCCGTCAAACCAGGCACTTCCACCAATTTGTTTAATTTATTTCCTCCGGATATTTGATTTTAAGATAAGTTTTTCGGATTTGTGTGAGGCTAGTTAGTTCTTCTTTGATTAGAGTTGTTAATTATATACAAATTAATCATGCGAAACCGTAAATGAGAGAAAACTGTTTTACAAACTGTGTTTGAAATAATTGAAGAGTAAAATACAGAGACATTCCAGAGAGTGAGGGGTTTAATAATCCTACGTGAAAGTGAAATCGTACAAAATTTTAGAAAATTTGAAATTATTGAAACTGTAAGATGAAGTATTATCCTGAATTAGGCTCGATGGAAACCCTCAACATTGCAAAACAAATTTGTTAAGAAAATCGTTGTAAAAATGAAATATACGCAAAAAATACTGCGCATATAACAGAAACGGAATGCATTTGCTGACGTAGTTCGGGATGATTTAGCGGTGAAGAGTAATAACCCCTCAATCCCACACCCACCCGCGCCACCTTCCTCTTCACCGCCTACTGTTGGAGATGATAGGCTCATACGACGTAGTGGGCGTAAAGCGTCGCTATGGCAACCACAACGCTCGAGGCAGGCGTTGGGAGCCCCGAAACCTGACCTCCCCCCCACCCCCTCCTGCCCCAACAAAAGACCGGGCCATAAATTGATTAAAAAACACGAAAAACAATAAAAAACGATATGCGTTCTACTGAGCCTATACAATGATAAACAGAATCAATCACATGATCCGTGACAAGTACATGATAAACTATGTTATAAAATCACATTTGTAATTTTCTTTCAAAATTCGAAATATAACTGTACATAACATAATAAAAATAAACAATGCGCCATTTATTCCGCAATGTCATTAATAACACTTAGCAATGATCTTGATAGGGAATCATTGATTTTCCTTATCGCATTGGATAAAGTAAGAACGTAATTTATTTTATCAGTGGGATTTTCTGGAGTGTAGCAAATACTTTCAGAGTTACATATTGAGCTCTTGAACACCACATTGTATCACTCTGTCACATCTTGATACTTGGGGATTGGAAAAATAATGATGAAATCGTAAATACGTTTCTACCCATTCTGAATCGTAGGCCTATCATTATCTACTGATAATAATAATGGATACCTTATTGATAATGAAATAACTGTTGAAATAGGTCAGAAATTATTCAGCATAATGAACACAAAGTCATTTTCTAATTACGGATTTTTTTCGGATAAATCTTCAAATATAAATATATGTTCAACTATAAATAAGTATTCATATATATATATATATATATATATATATATATATATATATATATATATATATATATATATATATATATATATATATTCATAGCTGAAGCACGCATTTTCGTATATCATAAGTCACAATTTGTTTGATTGAAAAAATCTGTATTATTTTCTTGATCATTATTTAAACCCACTCACATCTGGTAAATCTATTTGAGCTGACGATACATTTGCAAGTACCACCCATGCTAATTCATTACGAGAGTTATGCCTCTCTACAGTTTACCCTTTGACCTTATATCAAGGTGTGTAGGCGGTGTGTTGCCGAGACCTGTCCAAGTATACGAAGAAAAGAAGAGACGAATGAACGGGCGAGCTAGTCGCTTCGAGGTGCACTTTCAAAAGTAACGGCGGGCAAAATGTCAAAGTTCATCGCAGATTGCACAAAGCATGAAGCGACGTCCAAATCGATACAGCCACTAGCGTCCCGACGCTCTCTCTGTGAGTACACGCCGACACCCTGGGCCTCCCGTCAGCTAAACGACCATCCTACACCCCGTGTCACTGGACGCGTTATTTCATCATGTTGTATTATACATTTGACAAGTTTTGTCACTTGAAAAAATGTTTGTATATATTTACATTAAATCATTTGTTTTAGTCTTGATGAGAAATAAGTAATTCTTCAAAGATGATGAACAAAAATTTGAATTTATATTAGGCATTAGTATATTGTTTATTTGATATTTAAATCATGTTCCAATATCTTTTTTTTATTAGTTATATGAAGTCCTAATTAAAACTAGACGGTTGGACACTTTACATGGAAGAAAAGTTGTATCATTCTGTTTACAGTATGCCATCATAATTCTGTATGCCAGAATTTATGTCATTTATATATATTTTTTTTAGCGATTTATGTTGTTATTGCACCTCCTAACAATATAAACTGACACTAATATTAGTAAAGGTGCGAATAATTTACATTACTATTCACGAAAGAAGGTTTGACTACCGACATAACAACCACAAATATCACCGTTCATTTGTGAAGCAGTTCTAATTTTACGGTATGATTTTTCATGGCAAGATTTACGTTCAGTAACGCAAATTCTGTATGCCATTTTTCATCCACGTTGAAATCCTTGAGTTGCAACAAAATTATGTATTTACATTAGTTTTAACTATCATTCAATTGGTAGACGATTTGTGAATACACGTATAACAGGTTTTTCAATTATTCAAAATTCAATTGAATTCTGTTACAGTAAATAATTAGTTCTGATTATTTAGTTATGAATATAGTAATAAGAATAATTAGGTTAGCTTACTCATAAACGTTCTATTATTGTACATGATTACGAATAACAAATATATAATTGTTAGGATTGTCACACACACTGCACGATTATATTATGCAAATAATTTTAACACGCTTATTTAGCAAATACTGTACGTAGGCTTGGTGCTATGACGGGGTAAAGCGTAAAACAGTTCATACTGATACTTGTATGTTGCTTCATTTTACGATATGGACACTGGTGGTCTAATCTCACGTATTAATGAAGCTAATTAATGGTGAGTCTGTTGATATGAAAGGAATAATATTAATTTATTTTCATTTATATTGAGCTTAACAACGCATCGTACTAATAACTAAGATCTATTGTCGGAGGTATATGAGATGATGGGATGATGAGTTGATATATTTTTTTATTAGGTATTAATGGATGATGGGAAGATGTCGGTCGTGGCTAAGAAACCATCACGGTATTTACCTGACAGACGGAGATTACCAAAAAAAAAACGTCAGGATGTTCGACAATGCCAGGAATCAAACCCCGGTCTCCTAAATAACGGTTCCATGTGTAGAAAATCGATCACTTAATCGTCTCAGTGATTGGAATTAGACGGTCGTGGCCTTATGATCAATCCAAAATTAAATTTAACGACTGAGGGAGAACGCGAAAACCTCAGTTGTGGTGGAATACCTCGATCATGACGGGAATCGATCCCCGATGTGATGAAACGACTTCATCACGCATATAGCGACTGATCCATCCGTCTCAGTATCGTAGTGATGGCTACTACACGATGGCTTAACCCCCCTCCCCCTCCCCCACCCCTCCCCCACCTCCTCCTCATGTACCCTCTGACCATGACTCTATTATCACCTTATATGGTTTCTAAATGAACTACATAAGTAATGCTTAGGAACCTATTAGTAATTTTCACGGTGGCGTAAAACCATTTTCACTTTTCAAATAATTGTTCGTCTCATATACTCAATCCAATACCCTAATGTTACTGTTTTTTTTTTTAAGAATTGGAAGAATTGAAAAATATAAGCTTCTCTGAATGCTATGAAGTGAATTATTTAGAATATGAGTTGTTGAGTATGTTCAAAGGAAAGTTGCTACGATAGTAGTCATGTATAAGTTATGTTATGCTGACGCTGGAAATTTCACGCTCTATCTAGAATCTCCTTAAAATCGATTAATTATTTATTTGAATCCATTTTTTTCATTAGAAAATGTGCATACATTATTTAGACAAGTAGTAAAAAACAGTTGCTATAATGAAAGCTTGAGCTTAAATTCGATGTTTCTTTATCACATTCATATTACATACGGAATTACAGTGCACTAAAAATTTGAATGAATTGAAAATGATCAGAATGAATAATAACTCATATTCACCAAAACATGAGTGAAAAATAATTTAAAAAATATCACATTAAACACATACATAATGAATATGAAAAAAAATGATAAAAAAACCTTGAACTTGGTCTTCAGCACAGCGATCGTATACAAGTTACAACAAAGCATGTACAAAAAATGTTATATAGGCCCTATAATTATTTTATTACTAGGCTGCTTTATAAAAATAAGAAGCGGATAGATGTGAGTAATCTTATCAGTAGATGATAGTAGTCGTAGTCACTTCTCATTATCAACAACAATCAACAATGGTAGTGGGCATTATAATAATAGTAATAGTCAGTTAACTCAATATGAATTCTCAGGAACTATATGAATAATCATTATTATAAAAAAAAGTTAGAATATATATATATATATATATATATATATATATATATATATATATATATATATATATATATATATATATATATATATATATATATATTTATGTGTATATAAAGAAATAAAATATACTAGTATCCACGTAAGGGGGAACTGTCGTCTTCCAAGAGAATAATTGTTAAAATTCTTTTTTTTGCATAATCTTCCTGTAACTTCAAGTTTCTAAGGCATTTGAGATATAGTTTCGTTTCCTATCTCAAACCTGATTCTGAACAGTTCTGAAATATCGAAAATTTCAAAATCTATAATTAATCGTTGTGTAACTGTAAGGGTACGCATTTTGTGGCTTAATTATACTTTATGTTTACATTATTTACTATATTTCAAATAAAACCCCGATACGTGTGCGGATTTCTGATTCAATGTTCAAGCTGTACTATCTTTTTCTGTTTTGTTGGGACATCACGTACCTTTTTGTAATGTCATTATTGTTTTTACTGTTGAGAACTAATAAGATTCGCTGAAAGTTACAAATAACAAACACGCGTTACCATAGCGTTACAGCGAACTGGTGGACCAACACAGATTGCGACATGGAACGGTTAAGAGTCCATGGGAGTCGATTTGGCGGAAAATCAGTTTTTTGGTGCTAACTTTTGAACAGTACAAGATATCGAAATTCTAATGAGAAGGAAACATAGATATTTTCAATGCCTTCAGGATGGTTTAATTACTGAATATCTTACATCAGGTAATTATTGTCAAGCGTATTCAACAAAAAATGTTTTTTTGCCGTATGCCTGACAATTAAGCGATATGAGATGGAGATATATTACTTATACTATCTTGAAAGTATTGAAAATATATGTCTTACCTCTTTATCATAATTTCGGTATCTCATACCGTTCAAAATTTATATAAAATAAAAACTGATATTCCGCCAAATCGACTCCCATGCACTCTTAATATCATTGGGTGGATATCAACAATGAGTGACGTCAGGTAGGGGAAGCCAATACATATCAAACAAATTAAAAACGTAGATAATACCTTCGCTAATCTAATCCTCCTACACAATTTTCCTACCAAAGTATCGACTTTATAGCCGAGTTTTTCACAGCCTGGGAATTGATTCGAGTCGAGGTGTTACAAGTCGACTGCATTGGCTGGGCAATCGATTCAACGCAATGAATTGAACGTGATGTTTGATGGGTTTTATGGTTGTGTGATGGCTCGGTGTACCACACTGACCCAGCTACGCCATTACGAGGTCAATCTAATTCAGGCCTACCACCACCCAGAATAGCAGCAACGGCGCTCTTATTGATTTTACGGAGAATAATTTATTACTCGGGAAATGAGTTGTAGAAGGCCCTATATGGGCGTGTATATATATATATATATATATATATATATATATATATATATATATATATATATATATATATATATAAATCATATTCCAACCTAAATCCTCTAACCATAATCCCATGTGTTGCACGTCCAGAGTGAAATTCAATTATTTCACCCTAACCTAAGGTAAAGTCGACTTGATAACCCGAGTCAATAATGCAATTCATTTCCATCGCACTATCTCTCGACCACGCACCCAACTGACAACATGCGTGCTATAGGAAACTGCTTATCTACAGTAACTAGCTAGGCCTATCTTCTCCACATGTTGTATTGTACATCATATCAGTTTCCACACACTCGTTTTTTTAAGTTTGTGGTTGATGCTTATCAAGATAATACAATGACGTACAAGCATAGATTAAAAATTGAATGTGGGGAATAATTCATTGTATAGGAGCAGAATGTGTGTATATTCATATGAATATATGTATAACGGAAGTTTCTGTGGCACTTATGAGAGATATCAGGTTGTACGGTTTTTCCAAGAGCTTAACCAAGTAAGTGGCAAAACCGTAAAACCAAATATCTCATATATTAGCCCTCTATAGGGCTAGCCCCAGGAAGTGTCATCACTCGAAGTATAGCCATGAAATGAGAGTAATATTTCGGTAGTTCAGTGGGAGAGCAGCTGACCTGCAATCAGAAGGATCCGGGTTCGAGTCCCAATCGACACGTAGGCCTATCTTTTATGACTTGGCTAAAACATCCCATCTCGATATTGGATCGTATCCAAGACGTTTAATTATCACATATAAATATATATATATATATATATTTATTACATAGACCTATAAAATAATAACATAGTAGGCCTACATCAATGAACTTGAATAACCAGATATTGAGTTTAGTTTTCATTTTGTTTGTTGTAATTGTAATTTGCATATTATACGGAAACTTGATGGGCGCGAAACTCTACGCCCGTATTGCTACCGCTCTACCAGATGTAATTTTTTTATGAAAAACTGGAACGTTTAATACATTTCTAGTAATGAGTTTAAAAGCACAATAAAATTATCTCAGAAAAATTAAATAGCCTACAGGGTCTACTTCTACGAAGAATTGTACATTTCTCTGCAGCAAGGTCCAAATTAACATCGCATTTTTATTTAATTTGGTCTTTCACATTTAAAAACCTCTACTACCGCTAATAATATATTTTTTTCAAGTTATTACCATTGTTCATTTGAGATTCTTTTTCCACGAAAAAATTAAAATGTATGAATTAAGTATATTATTGTATCAAGTTGAAAAATATCATTGTATGCTTAATTGTAACAAAGAGATAACAAGTTATTCCGCCAATTATCGCCTAATGAACCAATTATTATTCCGTAATATTATTCCTTATTCTTTGATATTGTATTCTTATACTTGAAAATTTCAAACCATCTGAACAACAAATCAACAAATTTACGAACCAAAATAAAATAGTAATTTGAGTTCGACTCAATACTTTCAATAGTGGTTTTGTTTTTATAAGTATAGGCCTACGTGGCACAGAATTATGTCGATACAGAAGTAAATCGAGTTACTCATTTTTATATTGACGAAGTTGCGTGTGCTGGATGTAGAAAAGTAGAAAAATGACAAAAAATATAATTAACAGTCACATTGGACCATTATTTATCCCAATAATTAGCAGAATTCCATTTTTACGGTTATTTTGTTCCGATAAATTTCATTTCATGTAGAAATATCCATTCGTTCTTTTCTTTTAGTTTACGATTTTAAAGTGTGTAGCGTAAAAATTTCTACAACGTTGAATATAACATTAAGGCGAATCATTTTATTTATATTGAAAGAATATTGATTTTTCCTGGCAAGAGAATATATATAAATACGTTCAATAGATTTAAGTTATAGATGAATTTTGAGGAATTAAAACTAAGATAATTGAAATTGCATTTGATAATGATAATAATATGTTTAGGGTTTCCAGGACCCGAATACGAGGTATTTGATTATTTTGATATTGGATGATTTCGTCAAGTTGGGGGAAATTGTCGCGACGATATCACCCAGTCGAATACTTTTTCAAATATGTCTTCATTCATTTTATTCAGATACAACGTTAGAAATTATCAAGTGGCCTCATCACAAAAAACTGTACGGAATTCCCAAAGTCACAGCCTTGCAATTACCCAATAATCTTTTAGAAAGAGGCATTTCAACATATTTTTCAAGTAGGGCTATAAAGTTGAAATTACTGAAAACTGAAGTTGGATTGACCTGTTCTTGAAACTATAGACAATAGACCTACGTTTACATAAGCAAACTATATCAATCTTCGTGTGAAAACATATAATTTTATTAATTCCTTAGTACATTTCAAGAGGAAAATGTAAGATGTAAATGCGTCTCATGTTGAAAGATGGCGAATTTTTATAGTCCAATTCATTATCTTAAAATGTATGCTATTTTTTTAAATCAAAATGTAGGCCCGCTGTGAAAAAATAGGCCTTCTATCAAAAAAAAGCTTCGATCTAAATTGTTTTTAGGTTATGCAAGAGTTAGGCCTACTATCACTAAAACTATAAAATTTCACTCGAAATATTCACTCGATTGTCCACACTAGACTGAAATTCATCCAACTATCTGGCAATTACATGAAAGTCTTGGCAAAAGATACTCGATCGGTTAACAGAACTGTATCTTTCTGTAAATATGACAAACATAGATTTGTTTATCAACTGTTTTAACTGTTTTTAATAGGAAAACCACACTTTCTTAACAGTTCTTTTCTAACAGCTGGGCAGTGATGTATAGCACATTAGTTTTAATGATAGGCGTCGCCGACGTCGGTACACAATACGCATAGCGTCATATTATGGGCAGGGCTGGGCGTCGTGGCGCAGCGGGTTGCAGCCTTGGACATTTGCAGGCGCTACTATACCAGCTGTTGGCCATACAGGCACATGTTGTCGCCAGCTTATTAAAAAAGCAATAATCTTTCAATAGAAGAGTATTTTAAAGTACATTTTTTGATCACTGCAACATTGCACTCGAAAGAAATGTAACACGATTTGTTTAGCTCAGGTATTTCCAAAGTTTCGATGTAGACATATATGCAAGAGTTACTATGCAAGAGGTACTCGCGTTGTTTGGGAAATATAAGTTTTTTTCTTCATCTTCTTTGAGTTGATTAATTAAGCCATGATAGGTCCTGGATGAACCGTTCAATGAATCACACAGCATGTGGCTTCACTGTTGGCTTTCAATAAGTAACTCGCTTATTAAATTTCTATTTAATTAATAAATATGTAGAGGGAATTATTATTTTAGAAATGTATAGACATATGCATGAAAAAAAGTTAAGGATCACATGAATCATTTTTTTAATAATTTCATCACACAATTTGGGCTAGGCCTACAATAGTAATGCAATCATTGTTTCCCAATTAAGGCTATGAAGATGAATTAATAAGACCGTTAGTGGAATTGGTTGTTTCGAACTTCGAGGTGGTCCTGTCACCAAAAACAATGTATTAAAAAGAATCAGTATTGTCCGCTTATGGCAACAATATGTTTCATGAATTGAAAGACTGTATTCATAAATTCTAACAAGTCAAATTCAACCCATTTTCAAAAATGCATGATTATTATGAGATATAAACGAATTATTCTCAAATAACCTTCAATTTTTTCTCAAACTTATTTTATTATTGTTTATTGAATGATTCTATTCTCATTTCCGTATCATCGGCCTTTTTTTTTTCAATTGAATACGTTCTTCAATTTTAAAAAATCAGATGGAATTTCTCGAAAATATTCTCTATTTTCAAGTTGGATCAGTTTACAGTCATGGAGCTTAACGATTTTTGATCAGGAGGAGTTGATCAGGAGGAGTAATAGCCTCCTCTCATCCAGCAAAATATTATTTTATGGTGCGAAAAATGGCCAGCGTTTGTACATCACTATCAATCCACCATGTACACTGTGGGAAACCGAGTCAGTTCAATAGGAATAATTCCACGAGATAAGGTTATACTAGATTAGCCAATGCGGTAATCATGCTGGTATATATGATGTCCCAATACCTATTTCATATCTTACGCTATTTGTAAGCAAACTTGTACGTGCATGTTGCATGTGCTCCAAGTACTTCGATCCCCAAATACGATAAACATTTATTACACATCGGGAAGAAAAACAAAGACATAATTTGATGGGTTCAAGTCAAACTTTGAACCTGACAAAACAGCTGTGAATTGATTTCGAATCTATTTTATAGACTAACTTTATGTAATTATATGAGATAAGAATTGTTTTAAAAACTACAGACAATAATATATCAATATATCTGTTACAGTATTCAGGTATATTATCACTAGTGGCCCTTAGCGTTATCTTGTCCAGTTCGTAACCTGATTACTAACTAGTATTAAGTCAACTTTTGTCATCCGGTTAACGTCTTATCTGAGTGTTCCAAGTTAACATTATCAACCTGTATGTTTGTAGATTAGAGTTTTGCAAATAACAACTGATGTCTACTAATATATGGCTAGTTTGTAACCAAATACAACATCCTACATACTGTAGTCAGGATATTCCAGCCATTAATTTAATCATAGTTCGTGTTGGGTAAGAATATATTATACTCTTTACCTGTATATATAATAGTGAATATTTCACCAGAATGCAAACAAATTGATTACATTTCTATTTTCTTACTTCCGTCGAAAGAATGTTTTTTCTTAAATTAAACTGACGAATTTTATTCTTAATCTTCATATACATTTCAAAAGTAACCATAATAATGTTAATAATAAAATTAATTGACGTTCATAATATATTGATGAACAAGTCAATGTGATACAGTGAAAAATAGAAAATAATTAAAGAGGTAGAATTTATTAACGTTGATTTAATTGACTCTTACACACTTCACAAAATCCTGGGCATTTTCCATTTATACACTACCAATACCTTTCATTCTATATACTAAAGCAAATACCCTAGTTATCAGAGAAACTGAAATTTGAACACTTTTTGTTTCACATTTCATTTGATTTTAAACCGGAGCATTTATAAATATGGATAAGTGAATTCAACCTCACAATGAATAAATATAAAAACATGATGAGTGTTATATCTCGTTAATGTATACCGTACTACACAATTTGAGATAAACTAATCAGCACCGACGTATTGTATTATAGGCGGTGACTGCATGACTACTATACTATAGAGAGGTCAGTTTGGTTCATTGGTCTTGACTACATACTTTGTAAATATAATATACAATATAGTAAACGAAATACCACGGATAGTATTTGACTTTCAAAAAAGATTTGAATCAATAATTTAATGACATTTTTAAATACTATCAACACTGATTTATTACAGGTGATCGAGATGTTTTTATTTATTGATAGTTTTAGATCTCTCAATAATATTTCAAAATCATCTCTAAAGAAACATTGTCAATAAGTGAGTATTCAAATTAAATCAGAATCAATAATTCAATTGTCACGAATGTCAATACACATGCGCAAAGGTGCGACATATTTGTGTGTTTTGCGCAAGCTAGTAGCTATTAGCTTCAGGTGTAGGTATGTGTATTTTAATGTTGCCTCGTGTGCCTCTGTGAGATGATAAAACACAATCTCTTCGGACACTATGATGTAAAACTGGGTCACGAGTTAAGAAACATTGATTTACAGCCGGAGAGTACAAACTTCCATGTAGTACTACGATGGTGTTAACGAGGATATAGAAACCACCCTAACTCTCAAGTGAATTCAAGTCATATTATTTCATTGATTATAATTGAATATAAATAAACATTTTATAACACGCTCAGTGTCATAAACATTTGATCTAAGTTAAACTATGATAATCAAAGCAAACCGCTTGTATGTGTGTATCTTATATGGGAATTTTGAAGAACACATGTTTTTAAATACTAATAAATCTATATCTAATCGTGCAATGAAGATAAGAAAACCAAATTTTATAGAAAAATAAGCCGTAAACGAATGTAATTTTCGTGAGGCTGGAAGAAAATTATATGTAGGATTGTTTTCCTTTTGTATTATATTCTGATTCGATCAAATTGAATTAAATAGTAGTGCGGTGTGGTATACCACAAGTTATGAAAGTATGCGTATTAGGGGAACACCCAGAGTTCATCAAATGTACCAATCAACGATTATATATCATTGTTTCCATTGGTAAATATACGTCTACATTTATATAAAAATATATTTATCAACATAAATAGGATAATATAACAAATAACTTTATTTCTACTAATTTATTACGACTTAATGATTTCTAAACAACATGATGATAATTGCCGAAACATTTTTAATCATCCCTATCCAATCCAGCTGCCAATCTGAGTCATACTTTTTGATAATTAATATGGAAAATGGCAAAAAATAATCTTTTTTGGTTTTGTACTCAACTGTTTTATATTATTGTTATGGCTGAGCATCTAAACTTAATAATATAAAAGCTATTAGGACGTGAAACTCAAAGCTGTAAAGAAATTTTACAAATATTTCCACTATGATATCAGATGAAAAGTAGGCCTACACCAATTCAATGATATATATTTCACTTCAGACGTAAAATATTACGATCATTTTATTGTCTCCTAACCACTCTCCTAGTTCTAGCTATATAGCACTCTAAAGCTTAAAAAATTAAACAAACATTCAGATGTAGAATCTTATTTGTATTCCAGTATTGATTTCTAGTTTAGAAATGCTAAAAGTCTGCGAATCGGAAATTGATGAAGACATATTCCATAAACGCTTAGGCCTATAAAACCAGATATTAAAGAGTAAAAAATAAAACCGTAAAACAGAGCTTGAGTATAAAATGTTCAGAGATCTGACATATCGCCAGAGTACAACTTGCCAGGCAAGATGTTTTGGAAGAAATGACAAAATAATCTCGCCAGGCTTATGTGAACGGAAAGTTGATTCGATGGTCATTGTATTTAAATATACCTATTCATTTATTTATCGTATTGAACGGTTTCACTCTGAAATAGTTATTATTTTCATATATATATATATATATATATATATATTTAATATATATATATATATATATATATATATATATATATATATATATATATATATATATATACTGAGACGAGTGGTCGAGTGGTTAGCGCACTGAACCGTCATTCAGAAGACCGGGACTCGATACCCGCCATGTTGACAGTACAGGGGTACAGGGGTTTCTTCTGGTGATATAATATATTATATAGATATAATTTTAATTAATTGTATTCTATAGATATTGTAATGTGTTATCTAAATATGTGAAGCATTATCTTTCAACATTCTTTATAATTACTAGATACCTATGCTTAGTTACTATCTATATTGATGTACTTTCCATCGAGTATTTCACTTTCTATATTGATTTAGAACTATCTATTACGAGGAATCAATTTAAATTACATATAACTGTAGGCCTATTATATTACTCTATGAAAGGTTTAAAATAGCATGCATTTTAAATTGGATCACCTGCATATCCTCATAATTAGTTTTTCAGTGCAAATGTTGGTCTTAGTGTAATCTTATAAGGAGGATTAATTCTCACACACCATACATAGTAACGCCCAGCGATTAGCAACAAACTCCTTCCTTCCTCCTCAGAATCACTCAAATTGTTCACACTCAGGACCGTAATAAGGCAGAGGCCCAGGACTGAGGCGCCAAATATTTAAGAGGTGCCAAATTTTCATCAGCTCACTGAATTAATGAATACATTTATTTTATGTTTAAAGGTATATTAGTTAAAAAGACGTGTGTTTAATACTAAATACATTCATATTATGAGATATCAACTCATGAATAGAAGGAGTATTGAAAACAAATCTCAAAATACATTCGATAAAAACTACGTATGGTACTTGACGGTAAATTGATCTCAAGTAAATGGGTAAAAGGAGGGAGGAAGGCGACAATAATCTCCGGGCCTAGGGGCGTAAAATGTCTTGACAAGGCCCTGTCTACACTGCAGGTAGCATCTGAACAAGTATCTTAAACTAGTCAGTCAAAGTATTTAGATTGAACAAGTTCAATTGAACAAGTTCAATTGAACAAGTGAGAAGTTAATTTACTAGTAATTAAATGAAATAGCGGTTAGTAATGTACTTATTCAACCTGTAACACCAATTGATAATATAGTCAGTTGTATTACTGGATATTTTACTCAAATTGTTTACATGAATCTCAGTGATATTTGAGAGGGTACAATTTTGAAACCCGGGAAGGGAAATTTTGAACCTTCTATTTGTATTCAGGACAGAATTGTTAGGTTTTAGTTAAGACAAGGTGTTGATGTTGCTCTAGATTTTGTTGCAAGACAAGCTAATTTCCAGCATCGTATGCATGTTATCAACATAGTCCCATTTGAAAATACACTTTATTGAGAAAAAATCACACTCGACGGTGCCTACAAATTTCAATTGTTTCCTGAACTAGATTTTCAAAGATAATTTCAAGATATAATAAATTACTTCTGAAGTGTCTTTATCAACGCCTGTAAACTATAAATGTCAACCATTATTTATGACGAGTACACCAGGGTGAAGGCGCCATCTTGTTTACTAGATAGACGACTATCACGTGATCATCTAGTTTAGAAGTCGTGTTACGAAATGAAAGAGCGTCACTACTCAAATAATCATCAACAACATTACGCTTAGAGCCTTGACGCGAGTCGCTGGACTAATTGGATCGACCCTCAAACAACCTGGATAGGGAAAAATATGTAATTTATCTAATCATTGACTAAAAAAGTTAATCTACTAATGATATGATGTCTCGTTCAAGATACTTTGGAGTTCTTTGAAATATACAATGGGTTTCTGTTATCTCCAAGGCGGTATACGTTAATATTTGTTCACTTATTTCTGCTGACAAAAGTTAAAACTACTCAAAACTAAACCTCTACCAACATGTTATGGTGGATTGCAATATTGGCTCAATATTTCTAGTGAACAGAAATATTCAATGTTTATGAAATGTTTATTGTCTTCTAATCGTGTGTATAGTTCATAAAATAATTGAATATTGATTTTATGTGCGCTATGGATTTGTTACTGTACCGTCGTCTCACAAAATATCTAATAAAATGAATGAATGAGGAGAATTTTGTAATATACCTTCAATGAACTGTTAAACTGAGCATCAGAAAGCATGATGAGAAATCTGGAGATAATTTTCATGTAACTGTGAAAGTCAACATTTTGTTCGATGAACAAAATAGAAATTATTGTGAGTTTCCTATTTGTATAAGTACGGTAGGCCTATATATGTTCTTATGATCAATGGAAAATATATATCAGCACGTAAAGCACCTGAGCAATATATACATATATATATATATATATATATATATATATATATATATATATATATATATATATATATATATATATATATATATATATAAATATATATTTGGCCTATATATGTGTGAGTGTGTGTAACTGAAATGATAAGTGCGATTGGCGCGAGATTGAGAGCCGTGTAGTCCTTCTGGGCTCATTTTGCTTGTCACTGATGTATTACACGTTATCCAGACGTCATCTGTTTGGGGGCAAAGGGAGCGAGAAGGGCCTAGGGGGTTGACTGGGGGCTACGAGGAGGACCAAGGGGGAGGGGCGGACTGGGGACGACGTCGTGAACGATGCCAGTGTCGGTGACAGCTGTGCACACTGTCGTCGCACGCAAAATATATACCTGTCGTTTATAGAATAAGATCAATGCAAATATAATTATAGAAGTATTCACATAGCAAGGTCAAGACAATATTATCTAGCGTTCGTTCTCGCGAGAAGCAGAATCAATAACGGGTCCCATGCACGGAACTGTACAAACTCACGGGACACGAACAAATTAGTTTATATTTACTGCCATTTATGGTTTATACATGACCTACATTAATAATAGCCATTTCATTTTGATAGAAGTGTACATTTATGCAGAGAATGGAAAATAGTTTGAGAAGAAAATAGAAAAGAAAAGTGTAAGGGTATAGCCTGGGACAGGTAGGGGTGGTAACCGAGAGAGGTAAGAAAGGAAATGATTGCGGTATAGAAAGGGGGTTGGTGAAAATGCTAGAATGCGATGAAATAGCCGTGAGAAAAGAAAGCAAGGTAACGAAAAGAGAAACGAGAAAAACTTTCCGCAGTAGAGTGAGTGATGGATTTTTCACGTAACGTTTTTGGAACGTGATAAGATGGCGCGGATATTTTCTTCACTATAATCACACAGTTTAGATAATACACATGGTTTACCACCTAGTATTGTATGATCGTGTGCATGTATGATCTGTATCTCAAATTTGAATAACTGCTATTGTAAATTGATGTAACAAACGGTATTATTAACATAATTATTTCGTTACGATAACGAGAGTACAATGCAGTTGATAATGACATTCATTCTAATCAAAACTATGAATAATACGTAATCAAAACAGTGATTTATCTCCATGAGTTTCATTTCTATTCAAAAAGGTATATTATCTTATTTAAGATTGCGTATACCACTTCTAGATTTTATAATACCGGTATTAAATGTTTCACTTTTATAAATCCTTCACGATAAATCGCAGATTTCTGAAAAACAACCGAGCATTGTGTAGTTAAGTCTATTATTTCGATCAATTCTGATGGAGATAATTATTCAAATTCAAGTTTCATCAATTTTCAAATATAAATGTACGAAATTTACATTAATGAATTATTTCTGTTTGTATAACTTATTTTGAAAATGTGTTGGTGAAGAAGTTGATTGAGAAGTTGCCTATAACCAGAAGTAGATGATTGGAAAGGATCATTCAGGAGCTACCGCAATATCATTTCATCCTTCATCGGGCAGAGATGGGATACGGCTGTGCTGGGTACTGCGACCTATTTTTACTTGTCATAATGTCGCTCACAGCCAAGGTACAAGGGAAATGATATGATATATGCAGACATATGTTTGACGTTTCTCTATAGCTTTTGGCTTCTGAAAAATGAACTTTGAGGGAATTTTCATTGCACATCCTTTTAATCATCCTAATTGTATCTCAACAGAGATACATTTTATAATTTTTCAGTACAAAATTGGCTTAGAAGTTTGAGGAAGAAAAAACTTTGGAAGAATTTTAATTTCACAGTCTTTTAATTACCCCGGTTATATTGAAAGAACGGAATTTTTTCCAATATTTTCTATATAATTCAGGGCTTATCTGGAGCCTAATCTCATGATGCGTATTTTTTTATTGATGGTATGCAACTTTCATCAGTCACTTCTGAACTTTAATCACTTTAGCGCTACTCTCGCACTTTATCTATATTTAGTGCTTACTTCGAGTCTGTATCCATATAAGTATGTATTCGTATATGTAGCTACAATATATATATATATATATATATATATATATATATATATATATATATATATATATATATATATATATATATATATATATATATATATATATGAGTGTATGTATGCAACGCATTGCTATACGCATCTTGACGTATCGCATTTATATGAAACACATCATCAGTCTTCAGGACAAATCCTTTGCAAGGACGATTAGGAAAATAAACAAAACATATGTTCCCAAACTAAGATAAATCATTTCTCACAATGTCTCACAAATTTAGTGGTTTTGGAGTTATTATTGGTTGCTTAACAACCCCACAAGCAGATACATTATTTGGGGTACGAATGAGCGCATGATGTTAACAAAACTTGTATAGTTTTTTCATTTTTGTAGCATCTCTATAAGCTCAAAAGTCTAAGCTGATGATCATGACAATTTTTACCCGCTATACACAATTCATACGCGTTACAAAACATGAAAACTATTAGAATATTCACACTGTTAATCGTCGAACAATCGAAACTTCGAGTAACTTTGTGCGATTCACATTTTATCAATCGATTTACAATACAAGAAGCCCATGTAAGAAAAAGCCATAAGACATTTATTTCTTATGAGGAATTCTTGGATTTTTCTGAATTAAATTTACAAATAAACTGATACAGGCTGTACTCTGTATGATTCTTTACGAAAACGATAATTCTACCATAGTTTTAATTTTTGATTGTAAAGTTTAATACATGAAAAAAAATCTTCACTTTCAGCTACAATATATTTTTGTGTTT
The DNA here is from genome assembly GCA_907164805.1 of Brachyptera putata. Taxonomy (NCBI): domain Eukaryota; kingdom Metazoa; phylum Arthropoda; class Insecta; order Plecoptera; family Taeniopterygidae; genus Brachyptera; species Brachyptera putata. The sequence continues at coordinate 25,392,114 of OU015464.1, read as the reverse complement.
AAATTTGTTTCCCTTACTTTCGTATAAGTAATGTTGCAGTCACAAAAAGTGGTCGATCAAGCTAAATTAAAATTCATCCTGAAGAAAATATAGCATACTGATATTATACGCACTAAAACTATAGAAAACAATATGCATACGCACTCCACGCGTATTCCATGATAAAATTAGCAGGTACATATGTGTAGGCCTATGTATATTATTTAAATTGAAATTAAAACTTCTGATTATACCATTTTTATGACCGAAACATGTATATGAGAACACCACACCGATGCGTTCACAATTTATTCCGCATTGCACTTAAACTGGTTATACAAACATAATCAGAATCCTAAGATTTCCACGAATAAACTGGATTTAATCGCGATTTTCTTTGTGTCATGCTAATCTATCGCATACGCACTATAATGCTGACCAGGGAAGATACGGCGTGTTGACTACACAGTAACTAGCCAACACGTGTAACATACACAAGTAGTCTGTGATGTATTGATCTTCGTACTTTGCCATGATTATTTCACTTAACCTTCTCGCCAAACAGTATAATTGCTTGATCACTCTGAAAGAAGCATAGGAGCGTATGCCTCCATGCATGCATTATGCATATAATTAGTTATAATGTTTGCTGATATAATAAGCAGGTATAACGATGGATAACGATTACCAAAAGTGTTTTGGTATGAACTTGTATAAGAGAAGACGTTTATTCTGTATTGGAAAACCAATGTTTTTTTGTTATTTTGTAGGCCCTATAGGCCTATATAAGATATTAAAATATTTGAAGTGATACAGCGTTTATCTCAAGGAACTTGATAGAGAACTTTGATGAATTTATATTTCTCAGTCATGGTAACAATCATAATTATATTATTAAAAAAATGCATTTTATCGTTTCAGTGCATGGGGTCTGAATTAAGATCACTGAAAAATAATGTCCCAGGAAGAGTAAAAATCACGCAAATGTTAATATTTTCAATGTTAAAAGACGGGAAATTTTTACATTTCATTATACCTAAGAACCTGGGCAATTTGTTCTCAATGTTTTGTTTGTTCGGTACTGTACTATGAAAAAATGGGTAAACATTCATGATTCGTGATTACGCAAGAGATATTTTACAAATGTTCACAAAACTATAGTCATGCACGCATCCTGAAATTCAGTCTATGAGAATTTTTGTCTTTGAGCAAAATGAACTAAACTACTGTTGAAAATGAGGCTTCAAACTGAAACAACTCACATACGAATAACGGAGTAAGGAAAAAAAATACCTAAAATTTTAATTTTCACTAGAGTCTATATGGTAACATATTTGGCCGCTCTAAGCTCAATCAAATTATCATGCAAACAAACGAAGTGTAATTTTCAAGACTTTTTTGACGTATTTCTAACTTGATCGGTAGAACCTATGGCAGAAAACCGTAGTAAAGCGTCCAAACAATCAACTATAAATTCTTTTCCAACATGTTTCGATCATCAAAATACAAAATAAATACAAGCTATTTTAAAATACACAATTGGCGCATACAACTATAGCATTGACAGATAACCTCGCTGGTTGCTGCGAGTCGGAACTGAACTCGGGTCATCAGGGACAAAATAATGTGCCGCATCCATCATACGCGTACTATCCAGATGCAGCCAGATCTTCCGTTATACTTTTTCACGGAATGTTGAGACGAATCTTGACCGAGGTTTTCCCTTTCATGTGAGCTATTTCTAGTTACCGTGACGGCGTCCTTGTAGTAGGGTATAGTAACCGACGCCGGGCGTCCAATGACGTCGCGGTTTCCAGAGTCGATACAAGTAGATATCTCTCACACCGACGACCGTTCAATAAAAACATTCTATTATTTGTTATTGAATTAAAAGCTTGATCGATCATCAATTTAAAGGACCTTATTGTTCACCCTCAATGACGCAACACGAGATGTGTTTTGTCGATTGGTTTATTTAACCCTGATAAAGGTAGCGTACTGGTGTTCGTGGTGCTGTACAGAGCAGTTGCCCATAGCAACGGGAGTAGTGACGTCAATTCGTGACGTCAGACGTGATGTGGATATAGGCGCTTGTCGGCGGTGTTAGCGATTCACTGTCGCCGTGCCGGTCGCAGTGAGCACATGCGCGCGCCGCTGACAACGTCAAACACGTCTTATTCTAATAAACTTGAAACAGTTGTTGTAGGAACAAGTGAGAAGGCGAAGTGTACGAGTGAATGATTATTATTTTATTGGCATATTCAAAATAGTAAAATATATATTTTTTTGTATTTTTGTACTTTTATATTATAATTAATTTATCACCTTATTTATTTTATTCGAACATCTACTAGAAATAATAATTCGATATACACGGCTTATACGAAACATCAATTCCTACCATAGTACCGAGACGAAATTACCAATTGCTTTTCAAGGTAAGAATTAATTTTTAATTAGATTTAATTACCTTAGGCCTATTATATTACACTATAAAATAAAAAATATCGGGTTAAGATAGATCATTTTCAGTACGATAATTATGCTCATTCAATAATTGACTTACGATTTCTATAAAATTCCAAGAATAAAACCATATAAATAAAAACGTATTCTTTTTATATCTGTGATCATACATAAATATAACCACGCCGGTGCGGAATACTCGATGTGCATGTTTCTTACTACATCAATCTATTGCGCAATCGTCATAAGTAATCATCAGCATTACCTGTGCATTATATATCATTATAATGGAAGAAGTAATGATATTATTATTATTACCGATGACATTGGAACCAGCGGGTAGGGGAGGGGAAGAAGGGGGAGGAAGGGGGCGTACTGCAGCGGCAGTGACGTTTTGTGTCAGGCCATGGTCGGGAGGGACTGGCTACTGTCCCATCCAGTCAGGTGGAAAATTGTGCACTTATATACCGCATATTTACAGTTTTCCAATAACGAAATCAACACAACTATCAACGGGTTGTTATTAAATTTGATAAATCTTTATTTTGAAATGATTGAATTCGATTTATTTTATGAATCTTGCATGTTTTACGCTTGTTTACGTCGTTTGTGGCCCAAAGAGAATCTATTATGTAACGATTCGACACTGAATTTAAAGTCATGCATAAATGAAAGCAATTACCTCGATTCCGATACTTGGAGAACGAAAATTACATTTAAAACAAAATGAAATTGAGAAATAAAATATATTGATAATCATACACCCTGAAAATATATCTGGGAATAATTTAGGGATATTTGATGTGAATATTGTTACAATGAAATACAAAAAAAAATCAATGTAGTGCACTGAAATGTAATTCAGGAGGTCGTAGTTCGATTTCCGTCATTGTCGATCATAATGACAGAAGTTAACGTAGTTTCCCTCAGTTGTTGAAGTAAATAGATGATTTCTTATGAGCAGGTCACGACCGCTTCCTTCCCACCATCCAAAACAATAAATAACATAACATTTTCATCTCATCTTTCCATTCATCTTTCATCGAAGCTAATCTTATTCATCATTACTATACATCACACCCAATATAAATAAAATGAGAACCATATAATAACATTCACGAATGACCGATATTGGTGAAATATGTCGAAATAGCGATGGAGGTGCCGGGTTTGGAGGGGGGCCCGCTAGCATCGTCGAGCCCATAAAAAGAGCGCTATACCACCGCCGCGCGGAAATACGATGGCCCATTTGGCAAGTCTAATCAAAGTGGCTGTGATGAAGATGAACTGTGTATGGATCACGTGATTCTACGCAGTGACGCAATGGCGATATGCTATGACCTTGTTACATCTCACAACTAAAGTAATCATCATCCCTTTAATTTGAACAATACACATGGTTAATGGCAACCTAACATACATACATATAGAAGCTATTCAAATATACATTATAAGATTATATAATTAACTAATAAACTACGCCATATAGTCAAATGTCGAGTTGTATACGAAGCATATCGTATAGCTGTTTGGTTAACTATACCATTACTCGTAGAACAATGCGGGTATAATACAAACACACATTATACTGACGTAATAAGCTGCCATAATCTTGCATTTTGTTAATTACATTCACCATACCAAATACGTAATTGATAAACGTGAAATGAACAGTTTCATTATAGAATGAGAGATCATTTTCATCCACATTATTAGGTATTGGAGAATATTCTGTATAGTAATTAGTAATACGATATTATATTTTTTATATGAATTATAATATACAATTGTTTTGTTTCATTGATTGATTGAATTAGTATTGTTTGCGTGAAGAACCCACCAACAGCAAGATTATTTGCAGGTACGAATGAGCGATATAATGTAACTATGAAATGATAATAAGTAAAAGGGCTTTTACAAGAAAACGTGACTTACACGGGTCTCGAACCCACTCCCAACGTGACTTCAGTTTCTAAAGCTGTGCCATCCCGACTCGAGTTATTCTATAAATCATCGATATATCTTTTATTGAAATAATTTTGAGAGGACGTAAGGTTTGACGATCTGTGTGCCTAGCTATTCATCAAATATTTGACCGACGACGTTACGACATGATATAAAAGTATATGTTTATGGCGGATGGAAAATAAAACGTCGATAGCAAATTGAGAATCTGTGGACACGCCTATACCAGATCTAAGAAACGATGGAGAATATCAGTACAAAAAATCAGTGACACCAAGAAAAGTCCAACAATGAAGATAGTATGGTTCCATCAGTCGTTTGGTATGGTTAGAGGGGTGAGAGGAAGGGGTTAATACAAGATAGAGAGTGGTAACAGGGGTTACATTCCCTTTCTCTCTCGGATCAACTACCACCGGGGTAACGGATGCTGCATGGAGCTGCGCTTTCATCCCTGCTCTACCACACACACACAAACACGCACAGTTATATGTATATATATATATATACAACCACACACATATATATATATATATATATATATATATATATATATAGTATATATATATATATATATATATATATATATATATATATATATATATATATATATATATATATATATATATATATATATATATATATATATATATATATATATATATATATATATATATACATAGGCATATATATATATACTCGTCCTATGCCAGCATGATAATAATGTTGTATACGCTCATCGATCGCATAGATGAACGCAAGACATGCGTATTGCATACAGGCTTAACATAGAAACTAGGTCGCATTCGGGACACCTGTGACCTCTGGGGTATAACAGTCGGGACGGGTTGATGCCTGACGGGCTGGATATTGTTTAACGACTCGAGTTACGGGCTAATGGTATTGAAATGTGTGGGCTAAACACAGATTGACTTGTAGATGTGGTTATAGTTGGATGAGCGTAAATGAAGACTATTTTTTTACCTATGCAGGTGCTGGATATGAAACTGCATACGTGTGGACAGGAATACATGATTCTGAAACATCTTTTTAATTATCATATTAGCTGTTTAGATTATTCAGTATTACAAGAGATTTAGATAAAAATATATAATTTTTTATAACTGATACAATAGATCAGTTGCTAAAGTGCTGAACAGTCATTCAGGAGACCAGGGTCCGACTTCCTTCATGGTTGATCATACGGAATGAGTCTTTCGTATTTTCCCTCTTTTGATTGTTTTCAAGAGCAAACCACGACCATTTATTTACCTCTGACCAAAACATCAATAAAATAATCTTACATCTCATACTACCATTCTCTCTTTCATGATTCACCGACGCCAATAGATCTTTGATCTCATCAGAGTGCGTCGCTAAACCAAATAAAAATAAATGAATCTGATTTTGTATATCTGCTGGTACCACATACAGCCAAGCTCGCGACTGACAACAATAGTATACAATTCTAGTTCATACTAAAGTTTCCTTTTGTTCCTTTTATTTGGTGAGAAATTATTTATAAATATAATTAATTAATGTCTACTAATAGAAGAGGATCTACTTCTTTTAATCTTTTCTAAATACAAGCTAAGTTCATTATTATATTTCTCTATCTATCAACTCTTCCTACATTATCTATCTATTGCATTTGGAAAGTTGATAGTACACAGTAGAAGTTAATTCCATATACTCGAACCTCGAATTAGAACTTACAATAGAGCCCCTCTGACAGAAATCCGTATCAACTACTCAAAATTAAATCGCAAAACTTTTAATTAGGATCTCAAAGTCTGGTAGTTCGATCGTATATTCAATTATGGTATAGACATCTCCCCCTACACTCCCGCCTCCTCTCCCACCCTTTGTTGGCAATATCTTTGATGTAGGCCCAAGTATTTTAAGTCTACGATTATTTGGCAAGCTGACGGATATCGTAGTCTATATTGATCTCTCATATTCTTGATTAACCAACACACAATAAGTGCTTTATATATAAAATCTTTGATGAAGATTCTGTCTTACAATAAGAATTGCTAAAAACACAGAATGAAAATAATTCAATGAAAATATAAAAATTAACGATAAAGCATGATTTGAAAGAATAATCAAATAATAATACAACGAGAAACAAAATATAAGTTGATTGAATCCATGAATAGATCTGATCAAAACTAGATAATTATGTTCTAACTTTGAAAAAAAGAGAACAAGTAAATCAATATAAAATCAATGTGGGAATAAGAAAACAAAGAGTATGGAAGTATTAATGGAATGATGATATAAGAAATATAACAGAAAATAATAGTACGCGATTTAATTAAAAAACAATGCTGAAGGCTGTACAGATCTTGAAACTTGTCAAGATCCTCGAAGGGCGAGCAAAACAATGTTATAAATAATTTGTTGTCAAATTTAAATTTTTCACAAAACTGCGAATCGTGCCTCGGACATCCACTTCGTTTCTCTCTAGATGGTGGGCTTCCATGAAGTATACAAGGTTTAGAGGCTCATAAATTCGTAACTATGAAATTCATAACTAAACAAATATCTTAAATATGGCTTCCAACGGACGGACAATGTTGCTTGAAGGGGACAGGGTTATGGATAAAGGAACTATGGTAAATGACTTGATAATAGCTTTGTTGAACTTCCTGGGTGTGGTTTCGACTCCCGATCGAGACGTGCATTTATATCTTTCATCCTCGTACTAATTATCCTCTTAGCAGCGACGTTAGTTAGTCATTAGTAAACGTTTACGTCCAACATTTTCATTTAAAATAAAAATAATTTAATATAAAAAGACGACAAAACAAACTTGACAAAACAAGAGTCCATGGGAGTCGATTTAGCGGAATATCAGTATTTTTTGTGATAACTTTTGAACGGTATAAGATATCAGAATTATGAAAACAGGTAAATACATAGATATTTTAAATACCTTCAAGATGGTGTGAGCAATATCTATTTATCTCATATCGCAAAATTGTCAGGCGTATACGGTTGAAAAATATGTTGTTTTTAACCATAAACGCGTGACATACAGGCGATCTGAGATGAATAGTTATTACTCAATCAACCTTGAAGGTATTGAAAATATCTGTGTTTCCTTCTTTTTAGAATTTCGATATCTTATATATTTTTCCACAAGTTATTAGTAAAAAACTGATATTCCGCCAAATCGACTCCCATGCACTCTTTAAGTGTTGATTCTATAACTGAATTGTTACTTGTTACGTACACATAATTTATTGTAATAAGTAAACTCGTGCGCTAAGATTAGAAATCTAATAGAATATCACAATACCTGTACATACAGTATTACGCAGTCAGCTCTACTATATATATTTAAAAAAATCAAAAGTGTTCTTTTTTATATCTAAACAAAATAGATTATAGAAGTGAAATTGTTTTCGCGTGATTCAATCTGGCGTCTGCGCTGTAGCAGTTGTTTTGGTATTCGCACTGTGGCTCCGACCAACAAAACTGTCCGTGGTGTATTTTTAGACTCACCCAGGCTGTGGACAGTGGAGGAAAAAAACACCCGCACAATTTTATGTGTGTGTGTGCGTGTATTCGTGGTGTGAATCAGTGAAAAAAAGTAGTATACCTTAAGTCACCCTGAATTATATAGGTGTGAAAATAATTGGGGGCAAGAGGGATGGAAGACGAAATATTTTTGATTCTATATAATGGACTTTTTTTGTAAATCCATGATTTATCATTAAAATGGTTGTTGTATAATGTATGAGTGAAGTACGGTCTATTCACATTCGAATAAAAAATGACAAATTCTGGGAGAAAATTATTTAAAATATGTATTTTATATACACACACATATATATATATATATATATATATATATATATATATATATATATATATATATATATATATATATATATATATGTATATATATATATATATATATATATATATATATATATTGATACGATTTAAAACTATTCAAACATCGCGACCTCCCGCGGGACGTCCCAGGGGAGGTCGCGATTTTTGAATAGTTTTAAATCGTATATCATTATACTGGTGGTTAATCAGAAAGTTGTTGAAATAATATATATATATATATATATATATATATATAACATGTACCCATACTGGCACCGCCTAGCCCCGAGTATATACGTGCATATGTATAAACGTATATACACATACTACGTAATCATTGAGCACTATGTACAATACGGTATATCGTACTGAACGTGCTCCACATCAGTCATAAGCGATCAATAATTAATTCCAGCCGATAGTTAAATCTCGAGATATTACAAGGAAGCAAAACATAATAATTGTTATACGGGAACAGTTTTCTTCAATTATTCGCGATCACGAGTATTTGCTTGGATATGTAATCATTGTTTATCATGCAAATCGTTTATCACGACAAACATGTTTCATCATACATTATAGCTTATCATCAGGTATAACTATAACTAAACGACGCAAAGATTTGAAACAATGGCGAAGTTTGAACCATTTTTCGAAGATACGCTGATTATACTGTCCTATATAATTATATGTCTTTCATTACGTTCACTATTCATGTGATCATTCTATTTATTTTCATTTCTCTTGGTTGCACTCTATTGATAACTATAATAATCTATTGGCGTCGATGAATGATAAATGAGATTATAGGTAGATGAGGTGAAAGGTTATTTTATTATGCCAAGATTATGGGAAGCTAGCACCGAGGCTAGCACTTTAGGCGGCTGTTGTCGTTTGAGGGATTTATATACGTTGAAAAAATGCACCTATTAAAATAGATAAAGAACGTTTGATAACATGTATTTTATATTTACTTTGCCGAAAATGATTGCTACGATTGTGCTCAGTATAAACCGTGAGTAATGTCTGTAAAACATCGGAAAACAGATTACTCTAATCTGTCAAATAGATCGCCTGTATTACATATGAGGAAAAGAACACATTTTATTAATTCGAGCGACTATCTATAGACTGTATACACTGCAGATAACACAAAAGACATCCAATCAAAAGCAAAAAAAATGTTGGAAAAAAAGGGTAAATATAATGTACTAGAGATCAGTCGAATTACTCTAACCGAAAATAATTTTCATTAGAGAATAAGCATAAAATAGTGCACCAAACAAATTTGAAATCTGAAATGTATCGTATTTCGTTTGGGTGTGTAATCTGACAAAGTTGTATGACCTGATGTATAATATGATAAGAACTATATAGACTATAATTTAGAGTACTATACTACTATTATACTATAAATGGAAATCGAAGGATTCTCTACTACACATACAAAAGAAATGAAAACTTCTATATGCCCATTTTATCTCAAGAAAACACAATTGTTTTTATAGCTATGGTGTTTTACTTTTACATAGCATCTATAAATACAAGTACACAACACGATCGATAAACTAGATGCACTTATTTTCCTTGAATGCATTTCACCAGTGCATCGCATGTGAAATCATCTCCTGACGAAACTCCCGTCACTGAAAATAATCGCATTATTCAAATAGTAAAATTGTGATTGATCGATTATTTTTAAATGCATCTCATTTGTGCGCATGAGCAAACGGTCTAGATGCCACAGTCTCTACTACAGCACTATATCCAGCTCTATAAAGACCAATGAAAGTGCATGGTTGACCTACTAGCAGGGGTTCAGCACACTGCTCATTGCAGATGTCACAATACAATGATCGTTGGCTCATCACCACGATTTAGTTCAATTTGTTCTCAGCCTAGGAGATCGAACCATTTCGTTACACAACGGATGCGTTCATGACAACCATTGTTATTGCATTAACGTCTATTTATTGACTATTTAAACTCTTAAATACCCATTTCGTCAATGACAACAATGAAGTCAAACAAATGAAAATGTGGCTTATTGTATTGCACTTGATACACGCAGCACGTAAAACACGTCAGGAATTATTTTTATGAATGAAAAAAAATTACAAATTTCTTGTCATTTCATAGTTTACTGTAACGGAGTAGGAAGACATATTTGTACCGTACATAGATAATTTTATTTACTACTCAATTGACGTGAATTTGTTCGAATTAAAATATAAATATTGCGAATAAAATGTAAAGAAAAATAAATCATGGTGAAATATAAATAGATGATATGCAAGTATAGTATCGAGGTGGTTGCAAGTGGAAATTGGTACACATTTTTCAATCAATATATCCCAAAAATTAAATGGTTACATGAAATTTTGATGAGTGAAATACATACACATTGACGAACGAAATATCAGAACAACATCAGTATAAGAATGAGTTATTTCAACTGGATTGGAAAGGATTCATTATTTTTTTCTAGATTTGAGTCATGTGCTGTTTTTGTTCATCTTTCATTATTGTTCAATTTGAATTAATTGTATTCAACAGTCAATTGTCAGACAAGTCAGACTCTGAAAAACGCATCTAATATTTTGTACACTCTCTGTGTAATTTAAAAAATAAATGCATAATGAAGTATACGATAGAAAGTAATGGATATTGGCAATTTTAGGTCATTCTTCCTCGATCTACTTCCTGCGCTCAGCTCAGTATAACGTGATAATAAGAATCCGATTAGAATCACTGTTTACGTCCTAGTACTATTACTGGGGTAGTGCTGTGGGGAGGAGGGGGAGGGGGTGCAATTGTACCCCAGGGGCAGGGGAAGCAGTGTGAGGGCACGAGTGAACGTCCCGGAACGAGGTCACAATGTTGGAGAGAGGATCAATAATAGGCCTTTACAGCTTCCGTGCAACTAATACCAGATTGAGGCTTAATGTCTTCCTATACTGTCATTCACGAGTATTGTCGGTTGTGTACCAACAAAACGTCACGTTTTAATAACACTTTATTATAATAGATAGTTTAATAGTTTGTGGTTATGTTACTTCGAGGATATATGTATCTGTCGTTTTGTTATTAGCTTTCTGAAGAAAAATATTCTAAAAACGCTGAATGTCAAAAATATTTTTACCGACAAATACAGCTCATGTAATCTAACAAACTGTAAATAGTGGACTGATCCCGGGGGGAGGGATGATCTATGCAATCATTCATGTTGTGAGAGAAAATACGTATTATACTTTTTTATTGATCTAGCTTAATGTTCTTATTCCCGTGGATTCATTTCTGTGTCCCTGCTCTGTTACATCCCTGCCAAATCGTTTCAATATAATTATAATGAAAGCATAGGCCTATATATTAAATAAATGTTCGAAACAACATAATCGTGTTTTTGCTGCTATATTGGCAGAACCGTCAACACTCGTGAACGACTATCGGCCACGGAAACTACTATAGTTGTTCGCCATACATGATTGGCACACGTTTTATCGTGAATGCCTGTCCTGCCCCCTCCCCCCCCCCCTACCCCTGATCCATGCGTAATGCAGTGACATATTATGCTCTTTTTAAAGTTTACACTTCACGTCAAGGTATGAAGAACATAGTTAAACGTACTCCTGAACTTGTATATTCACAAAAAGGTGAAGGTTCCGATCGACCGTCTTTCCTATTGCATACTATTATCGCACGGGTGGTTCGCGCCCTCATATCTCGTGAATACAACCTGTAAGTTATAACACTCGAGCTTACAAAAGAGGAAAACACTACAATTAATCGCGTAACATATTTACCATGATGTATTTAATTTCGTTTGATCATGCTTTGAAGTAAAAGAGAATGTGAGATAATTTGACAAGTCGTTTAACTCACCTGCGTGGTAAAGCTAGGCGACTAAGTGATTACATTCGTTCAAGTGATGGTTGTTGGGTTGTTTAAATCACTCGTCTGTTGAAGTTGAACTTTTTTATATTCCCCTGTGTAATGAAACCTGGGTATATAGAAGTATACATACATAAGATGAAGGTACAATACATTTTTAATGGTAAAAGTTATTGGTATTGTAGCACGTTATTTTTTATTATTAACAATTAATTTGAATATAATTTTATTAACTATAGGCCTGTACACAATAAATAACAGAAGGAATAATTCGTGAAATTTTAATATTTTCAAAATCAATTCGATTGCAATTTGATTCTTAGCCGTTTACCAAATCTACAGATTGAAATGTTGTTCAAAAATCTATATATGCATTATAAAGCTATTAACCGAGAATAGTAAAAAAAAACACAAAGTCAGTTAGAATATTATAACCAACAAAATGTTAATGTCAATAAATGGTTATATAAGCAATAACCATATAAACGTGAAATGTTGACACCAATTTGGTTGTTACATATAAATCGTAATCTAATCAACACAACGATTACGCGACTAAATGTCTCATATGTCGACTGATAATAAATTGATTTTACTATCGCAATACAAATTATCACAATAAAATTGCTATAGTTGCAAAAATAACGAAACAATAATATCATAAATAAATAAATAGTGAATTGTTTTTCAAATCTTTAACTTCGTAATCGCAAAACATTGTCACCATGGCAAGGTACAGTCGACCACGATCCATGTCGATCATGATAAGGTCGACCAAATTACGTTGCGCATAGCAATAAAACAATTAGCGATGGTGTCCTAATGAATTCTGTAATGGAAGCAAATTCCTATCAATTATCATCACATTAAGTTATCGAATATGTCAATGGCTCGAACATTACAATATGTGAATAAACTGTAAGAGTTTTTCGGTTGCTCATATAGGCAGTGGTCGAATTGTAAAATTTCTTTTGGGGATTGTTGATTACTTCTAAATTCACGTGTACGATTAGTATGGGGGGGGGGGGAGTTTAGCCCCCCTAGGAAAATATATGAAACATTTAAGCATATAATGCAAGTTATACCATTAAATACAACCATTAAAACAATTCCGGTCGCTTTAAACATCATGAGATAAGATGATGTCTGAAAAACAAAATTCAATCTAATCCATGAAGTAGGATCTCATCTCTTCATGGTGTTACCGATAAAGTGCATACAAATGGATATAAATTGTAACAAAAGTGTAGTAATTTCTCAACAGGATACATTCAATGACGTTTGTGATTACGACAAATTTAAATCATTTCAAGTTCACTTCTGTGCTGAATAATATTTAATTGGTGACACGTGACTATATTGCCTTCAGTTCCCTATACCGAGTGATGTGCTGGTTCGTGACAGCCACGATTTGTTATCAACAATATTATAAGAATAACTAAAAACACATTCGTGGGACATTTTATCAATATTTTATTTGTTCTACTTGCACTGTATAAACACATCTAGATATACGTAGTACTGAATGACTAGAAAAATATCGTTAAAATCTTTTTTCAAAAATCAAATATGAAAATTAGAGAAAATTAAATTTTTGAAACAAGTTATTTGCCGACTTTTTGAACTGAAGATACTTTCATTCATTTTATTGGCATCTACTCATGAAGATAGCATATATCCACATATGAATGATCAAACTAAATCAAACAACTTTCCAAAACATCTTCAATAAAACGTCTGAATGCAAACAATGAAATGTGTTGAGAAAAAGAAGGAAGCTGAACCACACATCCAAATGACGAACCACATGATTTGTGAAATAGACCTGGAAAGCTATTCGAGTCTCCAATAATGGCCAGATTCTAATTCCACACATATTCTCGTCGGTAAGTGAATATGAGGAAGGTCGCGATGTATTTTAAATTAGGTACATGGTTACGTCATGATAGTGTAGAATCCAAATCTGTACCACAGCTCTTCTGTACTATATAGATCTATGCGCAGCCTGCCTGCCTTCCTTCCATCCGCTAATAGTGAATCACAAATAATGGCGAATGGCCAAAGAATGCTACACAACGTAATATAGTGTAAACAACACAAGCTTCAAAAACATTTTTACAAAACTTATATGCTGCATAGTCAATGCAGATGTATCTCGAAAATATATATTTCAACTTTTAAGAAGTGAAAACATATTGAAAACTATAGAACTTTTGGATTGTAATACGAGTAAATTAGGCGATCGTACTCATACCTAGCCGAAACAATGTATTAACTTCAAATATTGTCAGATTTAGTCTGAACTAGCTATGGTTTTATTGAGCATCAAAATTCTAATAACGGGCGGATCAATAGCTGTAGCGAGCTGAACCGTCATCTAGGAGACCCGAGTTCGATTACCGTCGTGGTCAACTATCCTGACAGGAGTTTTCGTGGTTTCAATAAGTAGGTAAATGAAAGCTGGGATAGTTCCTCGATATTAGGACACGACTTTCATTTAAACATTATCCAAATAGACTGAGAAGGTCTATTCAGTGAAAAGATTAGCTCTTCAGTCTTCAGTGCTCGATATGCAATGACAATTCGAAATAAATGTGCAAGTGCATATAAACAATCATCCGTCAAGTAGCATTCGTGGCTACGAAACATATTCGAAATATTCGCTGGATTATTGAAGAAACATCTGAGGATTCTCATAACTTTGACTATGTATTTAGTTGAAAACATTCAAGGAATTGAGTGTTCACAATCAAGTTGAAAAGGTATGACGTTGTAGAATTGCCATCTCATAGGTATACGTACATACAGATAAAAAGTATAAATTATATTCGTTTAGTTTTATAGAATCCCGAAGGTCGATCCCAAATCGCTACTCATTGTTATGATATAATTAACACTGACACAAAAAGATAATTTTCTGTAATAAAAATTGAACTATAGAAATAAAATGTACGGGTAGGTTGCATTATAAAATGTTATGAACAAGCGTTTCAGAAGATATAATAACTATTTTATTATTGAATCTTAATGTGTTAACGCATGCTTTGTCAGCAATCGATAGCTTTTTCGAAATACTCTTATATTCCTGATCAAGCAAACTAATCTAATCAGTCAAGTCATGCGTCATGATACCAAGGACAAATGTACATAGTTTATTTCAATTATTCCAAGTTTGAAGTTCATTATTGCTTACTTCATATTATATATTTCCAATAAAACAAATATCACAAGATGTTACAAATGTTCAACATATTATATAAACAATATTTAGATATATTTATATTTATGTAAAGACTACGCCATACGTACTATGTTGCCATCAGCATAATGGAAAAAAAAATATATATATACATATATATATATATATATATATATATATATATATATATATATATATACATATACAGAGAGAGAGAGAGAGAGAGAGAGAGAGAGAGAGAGAGAGAGAGAGAGAGAGAGAGAGAGAGCGAGAGAGAGAGAGAGAGAGAGGGGAAGAAAATGAATGAAAATGGATTTAGAACATATTGGAAAATATAATTTTCTATACGTTGTTTATTCTCACTATAATATCCCTTAAAATGACATAGAATTTTATAATCTTCACAGGTATACAGCTAGAATATGTATTTTTTATCTGTATAAGCCTGACAATCATGCGATATGAGTTGAATACTTATACATCTTATACCGTCTTGAAGACACTAAAAATATTTGTGTTTTGAATTTTGATCTGAATCTGAATTTTGATGTCTCATATCGTTTGGAAATTATTACCAAAAAACTGGCATTTCGCTAAATCGACTCATGCATTCTTAATATATATAAAATACTAAAAGCTGATTCCGATATCATTACCACTTTCATTTTTCAAACTTATCTGCCATAGTTCTGGCGACTTGGCATTTACCTGGCGGTTAATTATATTTTTTAACAATTAGGATAATTTGTAATTAGCACCTTTATTGGGTCATAGCAGCAATTAGTGAAATGCGACGAGCATCCCAATGATGTTACATCACTATTATGGCCAGGATTGAATAGCAAATAATACAATAACGATTCAACCTTGGTATGACAAGCTGTATTCTACATACAAAATAGAATCACATCCAAGGTTTAATTAGATGTCATTTTTTGAACGTCCCGTGAATGGTTAGATGTTTTCAACGGATGACATGACATTGACAAAACTTTTTTTAAAAGCTACAATTTATTGAATCTGAACTATGGGATTAATTAGAAGTTGTTTTATACGATTTTTTCTGTCTTTCGAATTATGTTGCTTCTATGAAGTATAACCTACTTGTTATTTGTTAGATCAATTGTCTTACATTATTTAACATAACAATTGAAACTAATAATTACTAAAAATGATTTATTAATTGTTTAGTTTCAATAAATCTTAATGTTAATTAGTAAAATTAGGTTATCTACCTTGTAACGAGAAACTAGTTTGAATAAGTTATTACTTGAGAACTCGAACTACTTCCAACATAAATAATGTAGAATTGAGTTGTGTTCGTTAAGATAAAAAAAAAGACAGATACTTGCAACTAGGATATTGTTTCATCACGGCTCACAAATTTAAGCTGTCACAGTAATAAGTACAACTTCCTAAAAACTAAGGGGAACATCGTTTGTCAAGTTATATTGTTTTCGATAAGAAGGTGACCTATACATTGAAATTACTCATTATAAAAACAAATTAGGTGTGATATTTCTTGAAAATGCTTGACCTGAACGATACGAAGTATTCTGTATTTACTGAAACGAAAAATGCTGTCACTTGTACTATACATTATACAACGACGTATAATTATTATAAACAAGAATTACATGATCTAGATCATTTGTTTGCGTAACTCGGCTATAATAGTTATGTCACATGTATATACAGACGAGGACACTTTTTATTTAGCGAATATTGCCTTAACAAGTTGTGTGTTTGTCAAAACAACCAACATCGCTGAATGTGTATGCATTTCAATAGATACAATGTAAGTAAGTTGCGTATACACTCAATAGACATACATGTATAGCAACCTTCAATACAAGTCGGAAAGACGGATCATCATGTAGAAACAATTATGAAGATATATAAATTAATTATTCATTGTATCTTATTATAGAGTTCCTTAAACTATGACATAATGATAATTTATGTGATGATAGTTGTAATTTGTAATGCTGTTTAATATAGATAGGCCTACTGCCTTTTTTGTGTATACTATTTATCTTATACCTACAACTAATTAATTGAAAAATTATAAATTAAACTATTACTTATTACCAATTACTACGTTTATCTAGTATACGTAGTATATGAATATTAATGTACCGTTAAAATGTATTGAAAAATAATATATCACAATCAGCTGTTACTTCAGAACCTTGTTTGTTGCCTCCCTACATGTATGAAATTAATGAGCCTTTGAATGCTAAATAACAGTGATATTGACGAATTTATAGTTTCACACATCAACTACCACAATGTATCATTACAATCAAACAATTTGTTTCTGCTTTAATCTTATAAAAGTCAATCTAGACACACAAGTATCTGTGTAGTATAACCCGACCTGGGAGGTAAAGTAGTGATTTCGTAACCTGCCTGTTAAGTGGTTAACCATACAAATTATATATAATTATTATCATTTCAAAAACACTGAACGGACGTTCGATTCCATCTTATCGTTCACGTACAGTCAATCACGCGTGACGAGTTCAGTTCCTGTATTTTTTAAAAATTCGAACTTTATTAGTGTGCACTTATAGTTTGTTCTTTTGTAACAAAACTGAATGAAACTAATTGTGATATTTCTGAAAGTTTGGTCGTGGGTTCACGGCGTCGGGCTTCTATTGTCAAAGCTAGCAAGCCAACGAAACTACATCGATCGTTTGAATATGTAATCCTACAATCGTGGGCCGACGTCAGTACATGTGTTTGATATAAATTCCACATTGACGTTCCACTAGCAAAATTTTGAACATATTATTCATCATATTATTATTTTAAAAATATATTTAAGGAAAAATAATGTATTCACACACACACACACATATATAGTTCACATCGTGAAAGTGTGAAATACACTTCGAAAAAGTGTTCTTGTATACGAGCGTGTGTGAGTATGTATATGTCACACGCATATATTATCATACCATAATTATCATGTTTATTATGATATACTGCAGTCGCCAACTGCATTTATCGACGCCAGCGCGTCTGATCGGAGAGACTGCGGTACTGGAAAAGGTCTTAACCCAAGACAAGGCCTCGGCCTATTTTACCTGATCGATCCTGATTATGCAGGCATAATATTGGCTATCGATTCGATTGTTTTCACCGCGCGATGATGTAGAACGTGAACATGCTGGTAATAGATTTATGAAGGAGCAGTGAACACTCAGTTGTGTATCGACTGGTATGGTAATTAGAATGAAAATACGCGAATGTCAAAGGGAATTTAAATATCAAAAGTGTTGAACTTACTGAGAATTTGCAGCGTATATTTAATACGTTTTTCATACTCAATACCATGCTTTATCTTTCACATACTTTCATTCATACTTCAGTATTTTTAATTAATGTGAAAATGCAGTTGTAAAAGTAACTATTACGTCTTTATGTGTTATTATTGGTATATATATTACAGAAATTTTACATAGCGTATCCAAGTCATATTTCTGGATACGTTCAACTTCTGCCGGTCAGCATTTCAAATATACGAATTTGTCTGACACACTATTATGAAATAGTACTCGATATTTTATCAAATGACTCTCTTATTTCAGAAGAATTTTAATAATAGTAGCATTATATTATTATATAAGCAATTTTTTTTTCTAATGGTCCAATGAATGAATCAATGGTTTTAGTAGTAGAGATTTTAAATAATGCTAGAAAATATATCCATTTTAGTAACGAACAGGACTTGAATTATAATGATTTCCACGTTACCATGTTTTATTTGTGCATGTACTTGAGAAATATGAAGTACCCCGGTATTGCAATTAGTTTACCTTGAGTGTCAGTAGACGAGCGGTGTCACATCGCTATCAGTGAACCGAGCAATCGAGCACTCTTATCACCACGCCGCTGTAATCTTCATATTATACAACTCACGCTACGAAAAGCCCACATAGAGCATTATTATTTCATGGTGAACCGTTTAATTGATGAAACAGTTTACTCTAATTATCGACAGTCAAATAAGAAATAATATGACGAGGTCATGCTTATTTTACACGTTTCTCTAATGATTTGACAGCAGTGTTCGTATATATATTAGAGTGACTGCAGCGTGCGTATATACTGCAAGTATAGACGAACGTGGATCGATAGACAAGTCTAGGTCTAGTGAGCCAGGCCATTATATGATATGCACCATTTTATATTACCCTCCTATAGAACATGTTCGTTTCTAGCTTATATTTGTTGAATAATTGAACATTTTGGTCCAGTAGAGGAATCTATGACCACACTTGTACTCGTTGAGGCGTGAATTTCTGTTCCGCACAAATATTTTATCGAGATTGTTTTTTGTCTTGTCGCTTGTGCTCGATTCATTTTTACGTAACTCGTTGATAAAACGAGCATTGCGTCCTCCTTTTCGTCGCAACAACCAACAAAACAATGACTAGAAAAAACAAGTCGACCAGATATAACCTTATAAACCCTACAAGTTGGGTTTCATTAAATGCTTCATTTGGAAATACGATGCAATTTCTAATTCGAATTACTTCGTAAATTATTCAATCTGTGAATTTGTTGGTTAAATATAGTTACGAATTATAAATATAGCATTATCGTGTATTGAAGACAGAAAGGAACTCATTCCATGGCAAAACACGGGGAAAGCTTCTCATTCTAATCATATTGGTTTAACGACGCACTATAATTATATCAAAGATCTATTAGTGTCGGATGAATGATTGATGAGATGATGATAGGAGAAGATTTTCGAAAGACTAAGTGTAGCTATATACCAATTTGAATAATTCATTATCACATTGTGTATATTAAACTTTATTATATGCCTACTGGTTTGAAGGAGCATTAATTCTATTGATAACTTCAAGATCTATATAGGTATCGACAATTGAGAACGAGATGATGGGAAGATGAGATGAAATGTTATTTTATTACTGTTTTTGAACAGTAGGAAGGAAGCGGTCGTGACCTGTTATTAAATCCCATTCCAGTATTCACTTCAACGATTAAGAATAACTACCGAGAGCCTCGATCCGAACATTCGCTCATGATAGGAATCGAACCCCGGTCTTCTGAATGACGGTTCACAGCGCTAGACTGATCTAACCGTCTCAGTTTTGTGAGTTAGACGGTATGATATGTAAGTGAAGAAAGCGGAAGAGACGACTGGTCTGCATCTGATTGAATGAATAGCCAAACTATCTAGAAATTGCGTCAAAAGTCAACCAACTAGAACCTATCACTTTCCATCCCAAATCAATTGTGTATATTTCTCAATTAACAATTTCATGGATAAGTTATGTATGTTTTACTCATGACCAGAAACATGACGATTTACCAAATCAACAATCTGAACAAAAAATGGTCTCGTTTTTCTTATCTGTATTGTAACTTGAATATTATATAAGGCAATATATATATATATATATATATATATATATATATATATATATATATATATATATATATATATATATATATATATATATATATATATATATATATATATATATATATATATATATATATATATATATATATATATATATATATATATATATATATATATAGGGCTATATATATGAAATATAATTCCACATTGCATGTATATCATGGACGAAATAGGTCGCACATCGAATTTGTTTGTCAGACTAATTCTCTGTTAGACTAATTACAGACTAGTTTTTCTCCTCAATTACCATTGTCGATCGGTAATGATAAGATAGAAAAGATTATACCATGGATAATACCAATACATATAACCTACCGGTATCGTCTATTATACGGTCAATTAAATATCGCTTTTGGAACTTGGTCGACTAGTGAGTGAGTGAGAAAGGGAGAAAGAGAGAGATGGGAGTGCTAATTATTCGTGTGTTTAGCCACGGATAACTATACAACATACTCGGACATATTGTCGTGTATATATCCGAGTAAAGCCATACATAACCCAACTCCGTATAGAGCTTCATTAAATATTAAATACAATTACATGACGTGTACGTGATGGTATACGTTATCAAGGATGGTGTGTAATGATTTATAATTCAGTATTTGTAGCAAGCGTCGTTATAGGGGAGGTTATAATTAGTCACGGGTTTGTTTTCACTTTTTATATAAGAAGGGAAAACTAGTGTTTCTATGGTAACTCGAATCTCTGCGAATAATACACTATAAATAAACATGTTATTCCTAGGAATGCAAATCGATATCAGAGACTTACTTGTGTCACGTTTCCTTCCTACAAGAAATCAGACAGAAATACGAAGGAGGTGAAGAAAGACAATGTATGTAGCTTGGGTGTGAGAGTGAAAGAGCGAGAGATAGAGAACAATGGCTGAGCTTTGTCAAAGTCAAATTCATGAGTAACTTATTTGACGTGAAAATAATGAAATTTTTGGGACGGACCACGACCATTTACGGATAGCGCAAGTTACGCATAGCGACATCGTAATTTGGGTGACATCATCGGGGCAAGTTATTCCTCCCCTCCAAAAAAAAAATGAGAAAATCGGTTAGATTCATCCATGTAACAGAAGACTTTTCACTTACATACTACTGACATTTCCGAGCCCAATGACTTTATATTTTTTTGAACAGTCCAAACTGACAAATGGAGAGATATTAACATTGGCAACTGCCAACAATTTAAAGAGCAATTTGTATTTTAAAGTTTGCACACGTACACGATGTAACTTGTGAATTAGTAAAAGCGTCTGTGTAATTCATTTTTTGACCCTGGCTGGTTTCGTACACTGTCTAGAGTTGCTTTACATGGCCGGCCGTCTGATGTTTCCGGCCATACAAACTACGTACAATGAGATCACATATTAGGATCACATAATATATAATCACACATATAACACATGGAAATGTAATGCGACTAAATTTGGCATTGTGGGTGTCAGCGATGGTCGAATTGGTGAAGGATGTGGGAGGATGTCATCCCTTCAAAGAGGAATTGTCGCTAACACCATCCCACCCAATTATACATTTTTGTCAATTATTTCTCAATTAGAAATGTATTATTTTCATAAATACAATACGTATTGTCACAAAATCACTATACTGGTTATTCGTATCTCTTATTTATCAATTTTCATCAATAATTATCTTGACCATTCTACAAAACCATTCTCAAAACGCTGTCGTACTAATCGTGTAATGTTTATCATACGCAATCGTAGTCCAAATCGCTGTAATTATCAGTGATTAAACTGAATTTAAATTCTCCAAAACCAAAGAAATACGAGTGAACGAAGTGTGATTTCAAAATGTCCCTGCAGAACTCGAAAGCCCCCCTCCCCCCTCACTCTCCCTCGTCACCCGGTGAAAACAATGTATGTGATACGATAAACAATATAAACGATTTTCTCCGCTTTTGGTTTATCACGGCATAGTGACAAAATCCCTTCGATAAAACAAACAGGTATACGCTCGAAAAATTATTTGATATTCTATCAT
The DNA here is from genome assembly GCA_907164805.1 of Brachyptera putata. Classification (NCBI taxonomy): domain Eukaryota; kingdom Metazoa; phylum Arthropoda; class Insecta; order Plecoptera; family Taeniopterygidae; genus Brachyptera; species Brachyptera putata. Next base: position 25,369,289 of record OU015464.1, on the reverse strand, counting down.
ATCATTGTAGACCATCTAAAAGGTATAGTCAAGATATGATCTATAAATTCATTGTATTTTTCCATATAAATAGATAAAAAAAAAACACTTCTCATCTCGTGATGATGAAAATTACAATTTTAGGTCAACACAATATTGTTGAATGAATTAATGATGGTAGCATATATTCAGTATTTTTCAAATATTTGTGCTGGTGTTGGAAATGTGATCTCAAGAGATGATAACACAAAGAGTATTGAAGACTTTTACGTTCAGAATGTATTTCAAATATCTCATAATAACAAAAAGAGTGGCCGGAAAGAACAATTTCAATTTCAATTGGAGGCAAAATTTTCCATCGTGGAGATTTCATAAAATGTCATTTAGTTTGTATCAGAGTTGTACATTTATATTCTGAAATTTAAAGAGGATTTATGAGGGAATCATTTAACATAAAACACGAGAATAAAAATTAAAAATTGGCCTATATTAATACGCTTTGAATTAAAGTGTTTTTAAAACGATTGAAACGTATCAGAAAAGTATATAATTTACTTACTGAAACGAGTGAATCAGTAGCTAGCTCAGTCATCGCTAGGTCATTCAGGAGACCGTGGTTCGATTCCTTCATGGCCAACCAATTCTGACCGAGGTTATTCGTGGTTTTCCTCTGAATGAATACTGGGATGATTCCATTCAGAGCAGACCACAACCGTTTCCTTCCCACTGTCCAAAACACATTAAAAAAATAACCTTTCAGTTTCATCTCATCATCTCGTTCGTTCGTTGATCACAGACGCCAATAGATCTTAGCTATCAGTAAAAAGTGTCGTTGAACACAATATGGATGAATAGAAATTCTCAAACTATTATCTTCAACAGCAATTTATGGCAGTAATATAAAAATATTTAATAAGTAAATATAATCAAAATTTAACTACTAGCAGTAACCAACCGAATCTCGCGCCGGAACAATGTTATTTTAGTACTACCAAATGAATAGACCAGAGTAATTACTGCGTGTTTGATCAATTAAAATCAATTAAATGTTCCAAAGTAGACCAGCGACCGACAGTAGTTACTCACAGGATCAGCGTATCGTTAAGGATAATAAAAGAAAAAAGGATGAAAATCGAACGAAAGTGGCGAACCCATAAAAACGGCAAAGTTCGCAAAATTTCACTCCGCTTTGAAACGAATCGATAACGACGTGGTAGAGAGTGGGTTTCAGCTCTGGCTTGCGTAGGTGGGCGTGTGTTCGTACCCCGAGCTAGCAATGTCAGAGAGCTGGATAGTCGAGTGTTGTTAGTTAGCCTACCTCGCTCACCGGGTTCTGCTCTAGGCCAGCCGTCCGGGCGTCGTTGAACGTCACGGCGCTTTCAGGCATATGGACCATCATTCTGTAAAATACGTACACCACACACATATCTGAGCAAGGTATATTTTAGAGAGCTTACATACTTGACCAAAATATTAGACGACTTTATATATAATATATATTTCATTGTTTAGAATGTGTGATGTTTAGAATATGTACGATGGTTTTTTTCTATTGTCGTCAGCTGTTATACCGGTACAGGTTTTGACGAGTCGAAGTGCCCGAGCGTTTGTGTTAATGTATGGCGGAGACCGTCAATCGGAACCCTCAAGTAGTGCAATGCATTCATTTACACGGCAAAACTTAACCTTTCAGTTTGGCAAGGCAACTCTTCTCGCTCGTTAATGAGACGAATGTCGGTAATGTATAGAAAATTATAAATTTGTGATAATTTTACTAGAGTAAATAAGAGACGTTCGTTATAAATTCGTTACAAAAGTCAATGCTATTCCAAATTAAGGTTAATTTTAGTCTATGAATTTTATGATCGGGGTTTTATACGAGTAACGTATGTATCACATGTGAATGTGATTATATTATTCAATTTTATCATACCACATTTATTATATTCATTTTATTATAGCTTTCAACTATATATCGAAATATATCAGAAAGAATTATTTTTTCAATTACCGGTACTACTTGTGGGCGTATTCGAATACACAATTGGATAATTTAGATTCAGAAATTTTGAGAACCATACGAGTCTTTCGATTTGTGTTGTGAATCAATCAACCATCAACCAAATGTAATCTCAAAGTTCTAGTACTGCAATATCCAACTATACGTAAGCCTTCCGAATATTTCTGTATTTATTCAACTGTACACATTGTTTATTTCTCTGTGATACGACTGAGAAATGGAAAACGATTTTCCTATTTAATGATGCATACAACCATTGCAATGATCTCATAACAACGTTAACCATATTATAACATTTTAATTTCCGGTTCATTACAGGCATCAGCTGACACACAAAACCATCGCTCCATCTCAATAAACGTTTATTGCAATGTGAACAGCGTTATGAAGATGTGCTATCTGTGCTCATTTCTCTAGTATATATTTATCTATCTATATGTAGGTGAATAATAGAATCAGACGAAAGTGAAAAGTAAACGTGGAAATATGGAAGGTGAATCGTGGAAATAGAACATTGCAAGTGTAGAAATGTCGTTGCAAGTTATCGTTCGTTGAAAACTGTTGTTATTTCACTATTATTAGTTCAACTTATACTCATCTAGGTTACTGGAAATTCAAACTTCAACTTATATATCGTCAAACTTCAAGAAGAATATACAGTGCTCGTTATGTAATATATAATAATGTACAGTACAATTACAATATGTACTGGATATTTAACTGAATTGATATTTACATTTTTTTCTTCATTTTTTCTTCATATATATATATATATCCATATGAATATATATGGATATGTAGACAATCTTTGTGAATATTCACTGTATAAATGATGAATTGTACTTCAATTTGTACCGGTTTATATTATATATTTAATCATTTCGATTCACCGGTACTTAATTGATGCCTGTAGTGTACCAAAGCTCAATATAATTAATTATATTACAATTTAAATGTATTTAATATACATTTTATATTTTGATACGGTATACGGTATGTACTCGAGTCATACTTTTGCTTTTTAATTCTTCAGAGCCTGTATTCAGGCAAAAGTTGAAGTAAACGCAACATAAAATAGTCAGTAGGAATATAGCCCGGTGAGAATTTTGGGTAAAATTCAATTTCAATTAGTCTTTTACAATTTGTATACGAGACTAATCTATAGCAGCCATTATAGAAATGATTCACCTGCATGTGTACAAAAATGAGAAAACCTTTGGAAACGACACCGTGAGTCTTTCTAACAATCTAGCCAGATCAATATAGACAAACTAGCCAAAAAAGAAATAATTCGGGGTGCTACTTTTGGCAGAAGTGTAAAACTAGGTTGAAATGTGCCAAGGTGCAAGTAGAACAAATACACAATAGTGAAGGCGTTCGAAATAATATAAAAATAGATCTATATTACCCGCATGATGGGTCTATTCTCAACAATGGTTACTTCAACTTTTTTGGCTTGCGATACTGCACGTACTTAGCATGTTTAACTAGATTGCAATCTCGCAGAGATAATAATGGTGTGCATGGTATCTTATTTGCGTTCGGATTCCACAGTGATACGAAAACACGAAATCAAAACATGAATATTGTTTTCGGTCATTATTTGTTAGGTTATATTTACAGTATTTATAGTTTATCATTTTTGTTTTTGATCTAATTTTAATAGAGTTCGAATGTTTCGTCTGATGATAGATGGGATAGATTAGTATACGTTAATTGCGAAAACAAGTACTACTCATTCATAACACTGGTTAAACGGTTTACTACTATTCATAGTTGGCACAACAAAAAGTGCATGGACGATGAACGATAAAAAAATGTTACACTTTTATTTTGAACATATTCTAGTTTATTATAATAATATTTAAATTATGTAATTATTTTGAAGGCATGTTGTAATTCTTCCTGTTACAAAGTGTTCAAATAAAAATGATAATGAATTCAAAAGGTTAAACAACAACTCGTAGTTCGGAAAGTAGTGGAGAAGAATAATTGATGGCCACGGGGAAAGAAACTTATAAATAACTCCATGTTTCCCAACAACGTGAGGTCTAGGTGAGGGAGGGGGGAGTGAGGGGATTTAAGGGTAGGTGAGATATAAGGGGGGTGATGTGAATATATCGTGTCCAGTACGGTGGAAATGCTTTCAAAACACGTGACTATAGTTATAATATGTCAGTTCCGTTTCGTTGACAGTGAAGCCGAGTAATACATGTGTACGGGATTTGTAAGTCGAAACGTTCGCTGCAAACATGTACCAGTACGTAGGAAAATTGTAGTTTTGATGAATAACGAATTCAAACACCAAACTTACCTAAGTAAAATAGTTACTAAACTAAGCAAACACCATCAATGAATGAGCGAATGAGCGAGCAAGACGGCTGAAGTGTTTGTTGCATTATTATTCCAGAAATAGAGAATGCTAAAATGTATGACTTCGAAAGGATAGCAGATACATTTGGAAATGAAATATATTCTGCTAAAACTGTCAAAACGGTAGTCACCTCGTTCCATGCACAGATCTGAACTAAGACGTTTTTGATATGGGGAACGGATAATAAAAACATGAAACGAAATACTAAACAGTGAAAGTCTAATTAAGAGAAATGACAATTTTCGACAAACTGATCCGAAAGAAATATACAATATACTTTTTTACTCGTATAGTGTGAGAAGAGTGAATTCTTGTGAATGTAGAACAACAAGCCGAATCGAGTTGTGTAGTAGATTTCCATACTGTTATAAGGTTGTCAATTCTTCTCGCCTCGTGCACGCCTACGATCAATATTGCTTCGGTGGTTCTTACAAATTACAATAACTGTTCTGACTTCTGCAGCAGCGTTACAGATTATTATTAGCCTTACATGTCGTTCCGCCACGGTGTGTCCTGGCACGCAATGCATCCATAACACATTAACCTTTCACGTTCAAACAAAGTCTAATTTTATTCATTATTAACATAAACGAACCTTCACTCTTTCTGCTTCCAGAACTGAACTTCAAGCCAGTCTTTTCGACGAAAGATTGAGACCAAGAAGAATTCAAAAAAATTGAAGAAAGTGAAACAGCTGAAAGACGAGCTTATTTCCATATTGATTGTCGTCCACATTTAGTCTCTGGATGCATGAACTATGTTGCTCGTTTGTATGTGAAAACACCGAAGAAAACTGTCAACCAAACACCAAGAAACAGCTGTGACCAGGCGTTGACGTGCGTGGCCAACTCATAACCAAACTGTACAAAAACAAACGAACATCAAGGATGCATATCGAAGTTCAGGTTGCACTGAATTTCGTCATCTCCTACCTCTACAATAAGCTTCCAAGAAGACGGGTAAATATATTCGGCGAGGAACTCGAGAAAGCCCTGAAAGACAAGTTCAAAGGTCACTGGTATCCAGAAAAACCATTCAAAGGGTCAGCCTTCCGATGTTTGAAGACTGGAGATCCCGTCGATCCTGTGCTGGAGCGCGCTGCCAAGGAGAGTGGTGTCCCCATCCAGGATATCCTGGAGAACCTACCCCAGGAGCTAGCAGTGTGGGTAGACCCGGGAGAAGTCAGCTATCGCATCGGCGAGAAGGGCGTCGTTAAGATCCTCTTCACAGAGTTGGTCGACGCACACGACGAGTGCTCTGCTGATCGAGAAGTCACCAAGACGTTCAATCCAGAGGCACAATGTTTCCGGCCGATTGAAGCAGTTGGATCGACTTTAGGAGGACTTAGTTTATCCCCCACTAAACCAGCGTCGCCGTTCAGCGGTGTCGTCGCTGGCCCAGTGAGAGTGCAAGCGGTACAAGTGGTACCGACTCCTCAGCAGGGACCTGTTGCCGTGGCACCGGGACCGGGACCGATACCTAACCAAGGGGGTGTGTCTTCCTCGGCCCCTTCGCCCACCCCCGTCTCACTGCCCTACAAGGGTTCTCCGAGCCCCGTCGCATCCTTCATGCCACGCTCCACGGCTCCGCTCACCTTCACTACCGCCACCTTTGCGCAGACCAAATTCGGCAGTACGAAACTCAAGACCAACAGCAAGCGAGCAAACAGGTATGATAGGCTCGTGGAAATATTATGTTTTTAATATGAACGCCGAAGTGTCTTGGGCTTGTGCTTTTGTGGTGATGCTTGAATATTAATTAAATATCAAGTTGAAACGGACTTTTCATCAAATTTTAAGCAAATGTTGACAATTAGTACCTTAGCGAGAAAAGCACCAAAAACGCTGGTCAAGCTGGAAGTTATATATTATTGAAAATGTATTAGTTGTCTTCAGAAGTCCACAATAGTTCACAGTAGTAATACGATAGTGAAGTACAATCAGAAAGAAATGGAGGCACTGTTTGAACTCTCAATTAATCATCTATAATATGATTTTCAGGATGTCCCCGACGGAGTTTTCAAACTACATCAAGCAGCGCGCTATTCAACAACAAATCCACCATCACCACCACCATCATCACCAAGCGCCACCGTCACAGACCTCGCCAACGGGCCGTTCAATGTCACCGAACTCCGTCACCGGTGCCGGTCAGGCTCCCCCAGATCCCGGTTTCTTCTTCCAGCCTACTCCGTATCATCCACAATTCCCCCACCGAGGTCTGTTCGAGTCAAACAATCCTGGTGCATATATGCCCGAGATCTACCCGGCCAAGTTCCCGTCGTCCTACCTGGACCCTACCACCATCGGTCACCAGTTTTACGGGAATGGGACAGGTTCCCCCGCCAATGGAGGTCAGGTCGGTAATAATACTTCCAATACGGGCTCCCAGGACAATAGTAAGCAGCTACTAGATGGTCTCAACAACTATGGTCTTGGTTCTGTAGCACCTTACCCGCCCAGTCCCTATCAGCATCTCCTAGTCGCTAACTAACTATGTCAGTAAGTCATCAAAACAGCATTATACCGAAGCAGATGCAAATAATTTGCTCAGCGTAAACCTATTGTAACCAAATGTACTAACCCGAGAATACTGAACGAAAGCGTAATGCAATTACTATGGAAGGAAATCGATATCCTCTGATTTGGCTGATTGACGAATTGAAAGCTTGACCATCCGGAACCTCCCGACTGTCACGTAAGAATATTAATCTCGAAACTGGTGAACTACTGCGCTACTCGAGTTATACAGGTCGAGGAGACGGTCGATTGTTTGGACCTTAGCCACAAGACTCTCCAACCGAAACAAAACCAAACTGTTTTATGCAACCGATATACTAGATTCCACTCTCACGTAACTATTATAGCAGCGAATATACTATCGTCATCCTCCTCAGACACACATCTATGTGAAGGAGGTGACATTTTCTTCATGCTGCCAGAATCAATTCATTTTCATGCCAACGCCGTTCAAGTATCGAGATGAAACAGACGAGTAAAACCAATAGTCTGCGACTAATCACTTTTGTATTTTCATGATATTTCAAACCTCTAAATATCTTAGCATACTTAGCATCCCGACTATAGTTGGTATGGAATAAACTGGAGTAATCTATAGGATATATCAAAGATTGATATATTATTTTTACACTGAAGTAATTGCTGCATGCTTATCCCGAGAACACGTGAATATTATTACAATTACATCTTATTTATATTCGAGTAGGCATACAGGCCAAAATAGATTTTATATATAGGGAAGAAAGCATGCACTGTCTTTTAATACCGCCAGCGACCTCGTTCCGTGGATCATTTTGCGTGTATTTTAACTGATTATTAGCGAAAGTTAACTTGTCAATATTTTCAACTAGTGCTTTGTAAAGGTGAATTATAATCACATTACTATCTGAAGTTTTATCAGTTTTTGGCCTAATCACAACTGCTATATAGTTACGGTTCAAGTTTGAAGAAAAGCAATTACATGTACGATATATGTAGGCCTAATTCGGAGTAAGAACTATAAAAAGTTTAATTAGTAGCTAATAGTTCAATCGTCACTATTTCAGACATTTATGATATTTTATTAATATATTTATTACATTGCGAATAATTCACTATACAAATTATACTACTGTGTTTTGTTTGATATAATTTTGTACCGAAAATAACAAATTTTGTTTTGTTTTTATGTCAGCAAAATATAACTAATTCAAATAATCTTCAAAAAGACACTTCCTGCTGAAATATCCAAGATTGACGTGATTCAAAATATCTACTTTCTAGTCCAGTGTAAGTATTTAAATGATAAACAAAGAATATTAGCATTACGCTAAATAATATGTAACTTACGAGTTAGAAATTATGAATCTAAGTAATAAGTTTGAAATAAAACTTCCGTGTAGCTCAGCAATTAAGTTCTGAAACATTTACTTTACTATATACGATTATTAGGTAGGCTAAGAAGTAGTGATATATCTTATACTATAATACATAGTCTTTATATTTTCGTATTCAAGAAATTTTGATATTATATTTATAATTTATTAGAGCACTATAATATTTCAATGTTGTATTTTACTTACTTTCAGTCATAAGCTCTTAGCTTCATTGATTATTATGATACTATAGTAATGGTGCGTGTATATCCACCATTACATGATGTGCTGACACATCTAGCGATTACGACGGCCTGGATTTCAAATTGTTCGTAATATTAAACAATTAACATGCTTGTGAAACAAATTAGAGCTGAAAATCTAATTGAATGACATACGTGGAAAAATTAGTATCTGCTCGAAAAAACAATTGCTGAACGTAACGTTGTTGACAATATAAAAACAAATCGAATACTGACTTAAATTATAGTAAGTAAACAAAGTGGATGAGAGGCTGCATAATGTGCACGAATCGTTACGGTTTATCTTTCATTGCCTGTATTTAATCATCATTATAAGTGAATAATCGGCTGAAAAATGTTCCCAATGAGGCTTCTTTATCCAAAGTCTAGTTCACGACTTTCTTGATTAAAAAACCAAATTTCAAAAAAGTATTACGTCTTTTTTTTATTATAAACTTGGATTGAAAAATGTCTCATTGGAATATAAGCCATTATTATAATGATTCGACTGAGATTATAAAGAATGTCGATAAGCGATTCCTAACTATAGCATTATACTTATTAAGGAATCGCCAAGAAATCGAAATAGGGAATTGTAAATGCAAGTAATAGAGGGAATAAAACCTGAACAATTTATACCGGTATACCACCACAAGATAAACATTATGTATATCGCATTTTAAAGTCTTATTTTGTTGTTTTAAATAAAATAATGTGGTTATTATAGCTATATATGAGAATCAGTATTCATATCGCATATCTCCAATAGTAAGAATTTATCAACCGTTCGTCGCTGTTTCAAGATTTAAAAAAATACGATGTCGTACAAAATTTGTAATTGTAATTGAATGGCCTGGACGTAAATGATATAAGTAAGAACTCTGTGTGAAATAGATTAATGAATAGTTTTATATAGTTTTGTATTCTTTCTTAAACTGTACAGTGTTATTATCAGTAGTCGATAGTAATTAGTAATTATTATACTTATAGATATTTTCATAATAATTAATCACTGGTTTTTTACTTTGATTTATTTTTTCACGAATTACTTGCTTTTGGATTTGTTTTTTAACGAGATATTATTTGTTTGTTTTTACTTTTCATATATTATATAATATTCTATTATGCTGTTATGTTTGATCATTATTATTATTATTATTATCAACTTGGAGTTACTGTATAAGGGAGAGGGGTGGTTTGTAAAGATTTAGACTTATATCGAAAAAGTGCAATGAACGGTACCTGAAAAGAGTTAATGTCGATCGCCTAAATGGGTAGATTGACAATATAAGAATGTTATTAACTGATTGTTAAAGTTGACGGAATCCATCTGAATGATGGTCAAGTTAGGATGTAGCGAGGTGGCAAGAGCCGAGTGTAGGTACCAATTGTTACGGAAAGTCAGAGCTATGCTAGATCATTATCATCATTCTGTAGGGAGAAACTGAACACAATTACTTTCTGTATTCACGAAACATTATTTAAAAACCTACTTTTATAAAACATAGACTTGAAACACTTATTGTAACAGAAGTGTATTTGAAAAAATGACTGGAATAATAAACGAATCTGCGTATAATATGATTAAATATACAACGATATGTCTTAGATATGAAAATAATAATAGAATGTACCGAAAATGCATGTATACATCCATTACACTATCGCACACAAAATCCGAAGAATTCTATAATATTCTGAATGAAGTAAATATTGTAATTATTATTATAATTCATACATTATTATTCTATACATAGCTCTACGTCCGTTTAGTTAATAATGTGTAATGTGTTTACACTGTCTGTCGATCAATATTGAATGAAACAATATTAAGTAGTTCAGTCAATGTGATAAATAATGTTTATCTTTTTTACCTACAGTGATGTCAGTGTCAATATTCAATTTAATAATAATATTAAAAACAATATATGAACTACTAGCTATAGCCAAGTTGTGAGCCGTAGAGCGGCCAGGTTAGGATTGTTACCATCGTTTAGGACCTTTTCTTAACAGTCTATGCCACTATTGTATTGAGTGATAGGTTTGACTAATATTTGGTCAAGTAAGCACGAATTAGACTTATAACGATTGGCTGGTTTAGATGTTCAAAGGGGTGTTGTTCAATGTTCATGTATAAATAAACAACAACAATAAATATAATAACATCAAAAAAATATAATATAACACTTATAATACAGACCACAGAGGAGAAGTTTGTACGAATTGCGAATTTTTTTCACGACTTTTAATACATAATGACTGTATATTGGCATTTTAGATTAGTGCATGTAATTTTTCTACGGCAGTTTGTGCAATAAATGCCCCCTAGATATCTCCTCCCTCCATCGTAAAAACAAATGTAAAATTCAAAAAAAAATATAGAACTTTGTAAGTTTAATGGATCCCACTCAAAATATTTTTTCATGACTTTGTATAGTCCCTATATAAAAACCTATATTGTAAGATGTTATTTATTTCGAACTATTTTTCATATAGGAATAATCATTGACGTAATTAATATTTATTGCTAGCGATATCTCGAGTTATATTCAGAACGTTTTTATTAAATTATGGTGATGAAGACTCGAATGCCAGTATTCCGGAAAAGTATATTTATTGTTGCACCGCTTTTGATTCGAGATCGAGCCATAGATCACTTGATTAATAAACTGCTTGTCTAGTTACTAGATAAATACAACTGGAATTTACATTTTCTCAGCTATTTTTATGTTATCAAATCATTTATAGACTATATAGACATATTGCTTTTTGTTTGGAAACTCATTTGACGCTGGCGTTTGCATTCAGTCAACTATTTTGCACACACGTTGTTCGAACTTATAAAAAGCGTAACATTGTCAAAAGGTATTTTATATTATAAAATATTATTTGTTCATTCTATTTTATAATTTGCAAAAGTATGTGTGCAAAAACGCCAGCATTTTCCAAGCAGATATTTTCGAAAGAAAAAGCAAACATCCAAGTCGCAGTACGCAATGTGAAAGCATTATTAATTACAGTTTACAAAGATTATAGCTTATGTAAGTAAATGGCTTTTAGACTAATCAAAATACCTAATTCAATTAATGCGATGCTCGAGATCTCTAATTTTGTGAATATTAATATTACGTCTAATGTATTCCCCAAGCAATTTATTGAAAAATTCTTATATTATGCTATTAAATGGGATTAACTGTATATCATCAAACTTGACAATTATTATCTCAAATATTATATAACTTCTATTTCCATCTTCGTGGTTATTGTTGTTTGAAACAAACTTATATAAAAAAAATACAAAAAATAAAAATAATGTTTTAGAAATTATTCAATATAATATTGAAAGAATGGAATAATCGGTAAAACTAGTACCACTGTTGTTTTTTTATTTCATTTTGAAGTTATTCTAGTTCTAACCCCCTTAAAAACGGATTGTGCTGATTTGAAACAATGTGTTGTCTCTATTGATTGATTCTTGTAAAGATGATTGTAATGGTAAATACAGGCCTGCCTCTAATAGCATGATGACATGTTCAACATGCGGACATGTTCGGACCAGGTACACCCGCTCATTGTATATGTAATATACTAAACAGAACTTAGTTCAGGATGTCAGATTGGAAGATAGTGAGAATGGTATTCTCCATCCCGTTACTATAAAAATATATAATAATATAATACATGTGTATAATAGTCTATAATTTTTCATATTGTTGTACGATTTTTAAGTTTATATTAAAATGTTTTGTGCATTCATAATAAACATTGCTGGTTGTTTTTATTTCACCTTAACTTTGACAATCCTTATCCTTCTTACACCATGTAAGTTATGTTTTAGAATCTCAAGAAGAAATTGATCCACTAATCAATTGCCAGTGTGGTTTTCAAGACGGCGAAATGAATTCATTCAGATCATACAGTGGAACGAAATACGTCTTTTGATAGAGAAGCATTCTTGAATTAGAACACTTTTAAAATCTTGAATTTTCCGTGATATTTGTCCTTTGAAAATTCAAAATAATTGTTAATAAAATTATATATTGTATTTTGTAGTGGTGCCCCATCTGAACGATTCAACCTTTCATCCTTAACCTCAATTGAGAAACAATGATTTTTTATATAAAGTTTAGATTTTGATTAAATATATATAATTATATATCGGCCCTATATATATTGTCACTCCAACGTATAGCTCGTTTTGTAAAAGCACTTTGTCTGATTTCAACACCAGGACTAGCTATGATTTATTTTACAGTATGATCTTGACTTTTATGCGTTTCAATTATATCTACGAGAAAGAAGGTCGTCGACCAAATAAATAGTGGTAAAATGTATGTAATTGAGTCGAAACTCGCTCAATTATCAAGTACTTGATACTTTAAAAAGATGTAGTATAGTTGTATTTCTATATTATCGTAGATCTCGTCCTAAAAAATCAATGACTATTAATACAACGCTGATATTTGTTTAGTTATATTGGTAGACCACCTTCTTCTTTCGTGGATACAAGTAATAAGCATACTAAAAATTATAATATTACTCTTTCTCGTTCTCAAAATGTATGATCATCAAATTAGTTGTGATTATAGGAGCCAACCGCTCGAGTTAATTTGAGACGTATTTTTGTGAATTACTATACCGTATATTTATATTTCACAGGTATTACTAGTACGCGGGCTAGCAAAAGTTATAATGAAAGACCAACATTATAATTTGCCGGTACGCGGAAAAAGTGGGATGAAATATTTTGTTTTCACTTTTCATTTTCAATAGCAATTATTTCATGTTATGGTACTGCCTCAGTTTACTCAATTTGTCAGTAGTAGGATTTCTCATTTTTTGATGGAAGAATTTTATGGAAGAATAATATGGAGGCCTATATTTATATATGCGTAATTATGGAAAAGCTATTTGTATACGACACCTGTGCGCTGGCTAGGCTAATATTTCAGCTTTTTAACTATGGTAGGCCTATAACAAATCAGGCAAAAATCCAGCGAGATGAAAGAAGTGATATGTAGCACAAGTCTCAGCCGCGTTATTGCCACCCTCTCGCGTACCAGGGCAATGCATGGCTTAAAGGGGTGGGTTTGACCTAATATCTGGCAGGCCTACATTCTCAAGTTAATCGATAGCGCCCCGAATAGGCCTACATCCACGGTATGTGTTCTGGACCATCATCCAGCTCACAGCTGAGCACTCTCTCTGGCTCCGGTTCCAAGGAATCTGGAGCGATAGCCACACCCTACACATCTACCCTGACCCCACAGAACAACTACAAATAAACCAAACAAACAATATAAGTTTTTTAATGGATGATAGTTCAACATCATGTAATATTGAGTTTGTTTATTCAACATGGGTTAGAAAATGAAGTATCTTATACACAGAAAGCATCGGAATTGTTCGAAAACGGATTCAGGATGTTCCAACATGATTATTTTGAAAAGATATATATATATATATATATATATATATATATATATATATATATATATATATATATATATATATATATATATAGTTATATACACATAAACCAATATCCAAAATCACCTAATAAAATCTCATCGTCCCGTACATCATTCAGTGACGCCAATAGATCTGTCATCAGTAAGTACGTCGTTAAACCCAATATGAATATAAAATGTATAACAATTGAAAACAATTGAAGGGTCCGATTGTATTATTATACAACTTAGCAAGCCTCATTTATTACGCTTGGCAAACTTTTTTAATATTCTGGTATTATGCCCTACTTCTTTTGGAGGCAAATATTCTAAGTTTCGCTGGTCTTGGCACCTTCTTTGAACAGGTTTTTGGTCTGGTGGGAAATTAATAGTACGGCATTGCTCCAATAACTTGCAAGCATCTGTTCACACATTGTTAAATTGAAGGTTTCGAGAGGTGATTAGCTATCATTCCTACTGACATCAGCGGTGGGCCTACCCACCAATCAGTATTCAGTATAAATATTCACCCAGGAGCAATGCTGATTTTTGCATTTTGCGGGGAAACGTTTACCATCAAATGTGTTACAAAAAAGTTATTTAAGAAACATCCAAATGTGATTTCTATCGAGTGAGCAGCTATTTCAAATTCGAAACGGCAATAAATAGCGTTTTCTTTGTCTGGTGAACCAATTGATTTTTACATTTTGTATCATCTTACCAGAATCATAGGTAGTTCCTGTGCCCATGTTGACGTGTTGAGTTCTGAGATCTGATGGTCGTTTTGCCCAAAAATTCAATATTGAAGGTTGTTGTGTTTCTGTGACTTGTAAATGTTCGCAATTCACAATTAACCCGACTCGTATTCGATAACGCACTAAACTGTGAGATCAGGATATTATGAAAGTTTAAGTAAGCTTTATTTTGTTGATAAACAAAACCTAAGAGAGGCTCAGAATAATATTTGGAAATGTCAGCTAGCAATAACGTTGAATGTTTTTCGGCAAGGTCAAGTAAGTGATGTGCAGTCCCGTGCACACAATTACCTCTATTGTTGGCCGTGGAACACAAAGCGTGCATCATGTGTATTGAACGATAATTCGCTATGACGAGTATCGTACTGCAATAATCGTATTCGAGATCGAATGAATTCGAAGGAACATGTCACTTGCTATTACACCGAGATCCGAGATTCAGATTTATTCCTTTAATTATTCTTAGAATTCATGTAGATGAGTAGCAACATTCTAGTGTGTATTTATTCGTATGTCATCATCTAGGTCTATGTATCATTTTTTTAAAAAGGATAAATTATCGGTGGGGCGCGCGCCCCTTGGTGTGGACCCCTAACAACGTCCCTGAATTGTATGCTCATTAATTAATATGACATTCTATTTTCGTGAATTCAATCAGTTTCACGACGATACGTGAATGAATTCCAAGAATGTGATGAAATTCATTCACGTTTAATCTTGAAACTGATTGAATTCACAAAAATAGAATGTCACATTAATTAAAGAGCATAAAATTATCCTAAAGTTTATATACTTTTCATTCAGTTACAATGATTCGCGAACGAAGAAAAAATATATTAAAGATCAATTTCTCTAGCACCGTGCATGCACCACCTTTGGGAGAGAAAATTACATAATTTGCGGAAATAAAATTTCTAGTATGTGTATCTAAAAGTATATTCACCGTGGCACTTTTCTAGTGTCTTGTGAAGGGTGTAGAAGGGTCGTAGCGTGGTTACCGGTTGTATAGGAGTTAATATTCAGTAGGTAGAAAAGTGCTTCAGATAAGAGACAATAGAGTTGAGATGCTGAAAGTTGAAAGCACGAATCAGCAAAGTTACAAAGAGTGCGTTTTTCCGTGAACGCCCACTTACGGCACAAATAAACTTTATACACTCTAATTTTGTCTAACACTGGGAAAACGCCATATATGCGTTGTTAGGCAAGCGGATAGTAATAGTATGGGTAAAAATGGGTAAAAACTGCTTCGAGTGGTACCAAATTAGCACATGTTGTATTTTTTCTTCAGAATGGCTGACCCGATCAAGCAGAAAATTTCCAGAAATGTGTATCAAAATGTAATTCAACTTCACGCAAAATTTCATTTTTATGGAAAATGAAAATATTTTCTTTTTTTTCCGCTGTGTTATTCTAATGGGTATTATTGAAATTTCTAAAATTTCTAAAAAAAAAGTTACTATCCGATAATGCCACAAAACTATACAGATCTAAGTTAGAGAGGAACCATATTGAGAAAAAGTTTTAAGTTGATAGCTGTAGCCGTTTGATCTGTAGAAAACCAAAACAAAAACATGAAAAAAAAAAAAAAAAAATGAATTCTCACTGAAGCTCGTCTAATAACCAGTACCAACAAAACAAATATAAACATCATACATTTATATTTATATCGCTGTGGTATTTTCGATTAGAAACACAACAACATCGTTCAAAAGCGTCAAATGTTGAAGCTGCAGCAAAATTACCGAAGTCTTTACATTCAGTTGATGACGATCTTTTTCCGTCCAAAAGCATTAACAGTGGCCTAGCCAGGGGATCTAGGGGGGGCAAGTGCCCTCCTTGAATGCCTTATTGTGTTTGGCACCCTTCTAGATTTTTCTTTCCAATACACATTTCACTGGTGAAATTGATAAATTTGTGTGACTACGGTATTAATGAAAAATACGTTGAAACAGCAAATGAAATGACCGTCTCAAAAAGGGAAAACAGAAGTTGAAGGATATAAAAAAATCTTTCGCAAACTATATTTGACGAACATCAAATACCTCGATGACGAATGTGTAAATAATAAGCACATACCTATGTTCCATTTCATTTACTACCCTTCCCAAACAAATCAATCAAGTCATTTACCCATAGCTATGTGGAAGTCAGCACATCATAATACCAATTATCGATGTTGCTATACATAACTCGGAATTAGTATTATTTAAAAATATAAAATGAGTCAAAATATTGGGCATATTTGAAAAACAGATTTTCAAGGAACAAACTGAAAATGAATCTAGTCAAGAATGGTAGACTTATGCTGCATAAAATGTTTTATGCAAGGGTAATTATGAGAATGCTGAGATAAGATTTTCACTTCCTGGATCAAGTGTGACTTGATCAGCAGTGTCGTTTGTTCACATTACGCTTCACAATGCATGTTGAAAAGATTCGGATTCGGTCATTCTGATGAAGATTCGGTTTAAAAATAAAAAACATGGTTTCGCACACCCGTAGAAATTAATGAAAACGTTGTCTTTTCTTTTTATAATGTTGTTGTCAATGGGCCGCATAGGGGGAAAAAACAAGAAAACAAGCGAAAAGGATAAACAGAAAATCATATAGTATATTTTGTTTCATTCATTTATTTCAAAATTATTAATGCTAACAATATTATCAAGTCGTATCACCTATTCTATGCTGTTTTGTGTCAATGTGGTAAACTAAACACAAAACTTATTTTCAGTGATAAGAGAGTAACATAGTACTCAGTATAAATGGTTGCTTAGAAAATCAAAATTTGCTCAACTAAAGAAGTGAATCGTTTGCAAATATATTAAACTATTCATGTACAAATTTCATTTTGAAACGCTATCACCAGAGGCAAGCATTTGGGGTTTTAACGATAAACGCGAATTGTTTTTAAAATGTGTTTTCTTCAATATACCTACGTATCAGGTTTTCCCAAGTTCAAAAATCTGTTATTATTTTTGCGAAAATCATGTTTTCCGCGATTTCCCACGATTAGGCCCTATTATGTCTTTTCAATCAGGAATATTGCAAAATGCTAAAACAAATGATTTGAATAAAGATTCATCTTACAATAAATAATTCGAAACAACAGTAGGCATAATAGTAAGCATTAGGTAAGAATTATTTACCACTAAATCCTATCCACATGGAAAAAATATAAAAGTCTTTAGGGCCTATACCAAAAGCTGTGAGAATTCACCAAAAAGGTGAAAAAAAAATCTGCACAGGCTATTTCCCCACTAGGAACGATTTTTGTAAATATACTTAATATCAATTCACCCCTTTTAGCAATTTAAAAACAAAGATTAGGTTTTAATTCACCCCAAATGCTTGCCCCTGGCTATTACTAAAGAATAACAGACTACTGTACTGCCAGTAGTAAGATACACTACAGGCCAACTTCCTATAATGGTGATGACACATTTTCAAGGCATTATTAGTTCAACATTCTTCACGATCATTCTCAACTTTCAACGATCAATCCAGAGTTACCGTAGGTAAAGTGACCTCAGAAGATGTTTCATGTGAATAGTTTAGCACAGTCTCTACTTCTTTGGTTTGAAGCTTCTTCCTCTTATATTTCCGTTTAACCTTGGCAGCCGTTCCGTTGGAGAAAATTTCTCGTATATGTATTTGCCTATGCCGACTCAATCCTGAAGGTGTCCCAAACACTTTCTTACAAACATTACAAGTCAATGATGCAACTTGCAAAGGCTTAGAAGTAGTAGGCTTATTGGTTGACGAGATTGCTAACTTTCTCAAATGCATATTACGGTGAATCGTTAGAGCTTTCTGCCCCAGAAATGCTTGTGGACACAAATCACATTGCCACGATTTGACGAGTATTGGTGCCTTTGAAGTAGCAACTGTTTTAGCAACTGCTACTGTTTCTACTTCCGGTGTGACAGCTGACTTATTCACGTGCAGCCGCTGATGGTTATGAAAGGAACGTTGATAAGTAAACTGCTTCGAACAAATGCCGCAAGTTAAGGCATTTTCTAATGATTGTCCTGCGGGTGAACTACTTGAAGACTGGACGGTGTTTCTCGACTCTAGTTTCATGTTATTATTTGCGATCTGTCCGGACACCTGTACCGCGTTTTTAGATGGCACAACATCTACTCTCCTCCGACATATCTTTCTGTGTCTGTGGACATTACTCGAACTGCTAAACTTTTTATGGCAATAGGTACATTCTCTTGTTCCATCTAGGCCTACCTTATTTCTGTTGTGCCAGCCTGTGTGTGACTGCAATGCGCTGGAAGTTGGGAATGTCAACAAGCAGATTGAACAAGTGCTTTTACATTCCTCCTTACTTTTATCAACAAGTTTACGTTTTTCCCGTGCGATTTGTGTCACGTTTGATGGTTTAACGTCCAACGATGATGCCCGAGTATTTCTTTTGGCCAACGTTTTATTAACATCAGCATTACTTGTATTATTACTTGGGGTATGCGCATGACAAGCTTCATTAATTTTATGAGATTTTAAATCCTGGAATGTTTTATCAGGAAAACTACGTTCTTTAGTGCTGGAATTTTCATTCTTCACTTTCTGCTCTCTCAAGTGCCATGCAGTGTGTATTTTGAAAGCTTTCACACTGGCAAATGATTTTTCACATACACTACAAGTGTTAGAACTGGGTCTCTCAAACTCCTTTCTTCGAATATGCCATGTAGTGTGGATTTTAAATGCCTTTGTAGTTTGAAATGATTTGTCACATATCTTACAAGTATTTTCATCAACGTCATTTATATGTACAGCCTCACGATTCTCAGTTAGACTAGCAACCTTCTTAGTATGATAAAGGACAGAAGGCGAAGTGTAACTTGTTCGGGAATGCCAACCTTGGTGAGAAATCATACTAGTGGTATTTTTGAATCTCTTGTTACAAATATTGCAAGTATTGTTGTTACTAGTACTAGTACTACTACTAGTACTAGTACTGGGTTCATTAACTACGGGTTCTTCTTCCCTTTCCACTTTCAAATGCTTAGTTCTTAAATGACGTCGTACAGCTACATGATTATTGAAAGATTTGTGACAAATATAACATGTATGAATTGTATTTGGGATTAGAAGTGGCGTGCTAACTCCATGCTTTTTAAATCTATGAGAGTGCAAAGCTAGTTCAGTAATGTAGGAATTCTGACATAAGGTACAAGAGTAGATTTTGAGTTTGATATCCATAACATTGTGGTTTTCTTTACGTTGATGTAGATCTCGAGCATTTGCATTATCAAATGTCAGTGGACAGCCTTCACAAGTGAACATAGAAGGTAGGCCTATCTCAGACAATTCATTTTCAGCCTTAAGATGAGTTGACTCATGACGAACTAAAGTGCTTCGTTGGCGAAACATTTGAGGACAATGTTTGCATCGGTAAACATTTGCACCCTTATGAATGATTTGATGGTGAGATGTCATCAGCGATTTGGTACTAAACTGTTTACTACAAACTGGACACGAGTATGTACGTGATGGGGTCACACTCAACGGTCTTGGCACTGTAGCACCACTCTCCTTCTTTAGAGTTGGCATTGTCATGTTCTCCCCTTCACTGTCGTCATCTCTTACATCAGGTTTTATAAGACTGTACTGGTACACTATATTATGAACCGCCTTTAAATGCTGATGAACAGAAGTTGCATACTTCATCCGATTACCACATACATGGCAGCTGAAATTTTTAGCCTTTGAATGTGTTGACAAGTGCCTTTCCAGTACTGCGGCGTTTTTAAATTCCCGGTCACAAATATTGCACTTACTGTTTGACTTTTTGGCAACTGCAACAGGATTCAACACAGTTGTTCTTTTCAGGGTGGGAAGCTTCGACTCAACAGCAGTATTGGGTTTAGCAACTGATGCTGAAGGAGAATTACTCTCATGAAGATTTCTATGGCGGGCAAGACTGTACCAACCTTTGAACTGTTCGTTGCAAATTGTGCATGTATAACGCCTGGGTGAGCCTATTGTATTAACGGTATGCATCTCCTTATGTTTCATGTACTGTTTCCAGTAGACAAATGTTTCGGAACAATCCAAGCAATTATACGGCTTGATATTTTTCTTTCTAACAGTAGTTTCAGCTTTTGGTTTTAACGTTGGCATACCATTAAGAGCTTGCGAGTCCAAGTGACTCTGTTTATGTTTGACAGCCAAGTTCCATTGAGACAAAACCTTCGGACAAAACTTGCATAAATAACGTTTGATTCTTTTACCGTCCTTGATTTTTGACGCATGTGTCTTCATGTGATTCTGAAAGCCAGATCTGTTTTTAAAATCTCGCTGACAATATCGACACCTTGTTTGGTGAGTCTTTATGTGGTTTGTGAGATTTATTTTACTGAAAAAGAATTTTGTACATAGAGTGCAATTGAAAGTCTTTCTCTTAGTCTTCAAAGAAACTGTTTTGAGACTCTTGCCTGGGACCTTTACAGGTATGACTCTGGCATCGCTTTTTACGGGAATAACTTTGCGTTTCACTGGGGATAAAAGAGTACAAGTCAAACGATGTATGTCAAACTCAGCTTGGCCCACAAATTCTATACGGCATGGGGAACATTTAAATGGGGCCACACCTTTATGGGCTTGCATGTGACGCCAAAGTGACGAACCAGATAGGTAAGGTTGTTGACAGAGTTTGCATATGTATCTATGGCCCGTGTGAGTAAGTTTATGTCTTCTTAATGAATTCTTAGTATTAAACTCCTTGTTACAAGTGGGACAGATGTTTTTTTTTGACAACAACAAACTGACTCCTCCCTTGCGTTTCTGATTGATTAGTTTGATATCATCAACAGTAGTGGCAGCCGAGTCGTTTGGGGACAAAACCACACGATCCGAGATGTCTTTGTCAATTTCTTCGGGGTCGATATTTTCCACGTTTGCTCGAGTACCTCGTTCTCGTTTCACTAGACGCGGCTGCAGGCTGTGGTGTTGCACCAATGAGGAGAGACAAAGAGGATCGTCGATTGTCATCAAAACTGACGCCGTCCCAGACTGACTCTCCTCATCGGAAAGTTCAAGGTTCTCCTGTTTGATTTCTAGGTCCTGCAACACAAATGATCAGTTGTAATTGAGGCAGGCTTTTAATTATGCACGGTACTAGTAAAGCTGGCATTGGTACTGTATTAAAAGATGATGAATTACTGTGATAATGATCAGTTTGATCACGTATAAATGGAGGAAGACTTGAATAAAGTTGAAACTGAATATAAGTTAGGGAAATCATTTTGCCGTAGACACAAGAGACATTTCGAGTACCAATCGACTCTCTTCTCTATACGCCATCCAGGGTGGTTTGTATACAAAAGTACAAGAAGACCCTACATCTTACTCATCAAATAAAATTTGAATGTAGGCCTATAGATGATCCAGAATCAACGGTCAAACAATTCCACTATGAAATTTAATGTCCAATTCCACATCAAATTATATCGGTAGAGCGTGAAGATCTTTACACGGATGAATATTAACGGAGGCGCTGGATGAAATAATCAACATTGACCATTGAGAATCGATGGAAGATCAGTTAATCCAATAAAGGCTCATAGCCTAATCTCACAGAAATGAAAAAACTATCAATCTAAAAATTGCAAAATTTTGCGATACATCAATATACATTTTAGATATTTATCTATCATTTAAAAAGCCAACGTCAAATTTCATGCGGTTTTTACTATGTAGGCCTACCATAACCGTCTATCGGAATAGGTCTATATCAAAAGTAATGACATTTAATCAAAAATATGATTTCATTGGAGATGAAGATATTGCAGATAGCATAGAATGATAAAAAAGAATGCAGGCAGGCCTACCTAGTATCATTTCACAAATTATACTTATTTGATGGTATGATTTTCCAACAAAATGAAATCCAAGTAACAGCTTGTTAATTTTTTTCAAGTGCTGTAACTTCCAAGGAAGAACAGTGTTTCTGATGCAGTGATGCAATTTATATTCAAGGTTATACAGTATACGTATTCAATGAAGTTTAGGTCAAATTTTACGGACCAACCCAAAAATAATCAATCGTTCTTTCTAACCATACCGGTACTGCTATGTATTTCATTTGTAACTCGATTGTTCAAGAACTGACATAATGTCTCTTCAAGTGCATTGCCACACTGATGATTGAAGTGATGGACCACTCAATACCAATTGATAACCTTGACTTATCTGCTGCAAAGCAGAAACCTTTCCTCACCACATTATTATTCTTCCACTAGATTGTCATATGCTCAAGCATCCAAGATGACCAAGGCAGTAGCCAAAAGGTTCTGTGTTTTAAATATATATTAATTAATTATTTGCTCAATATGAATACTGATATCACATCACATCATCTCGTTCACAACGATAATTATTTGTAATATCAATATTTTTTCTCCGGTGCAATAATCGTATCAAAAGTGCCAATACCGTTTTGTATTGGAGTTTTCAATTTATGATATGACACTTCGAATGCATACCCATGTTTTCCGGACTTTTGGAAACTAAAAGACTTTTATACCTGGCAAAAAATGATGGTCAGAAAGCACAGTCTTGGTGTCAAAGTTCATCATTTTCCATGTAAAATAATTAAAATTGGGTGGTAAGATCGCCCTTGTGGTGCCCGGCCAAAGGATCCTACTTTCTCCATAGACTTCACTGGGGAACAACAATTTTCTATCAAGTTTCAATGTCATTAAAAAAATATACACATAAAACCACAAAATATCCACCGATGCATAAATAATCGAGGTAAGCTGTTGGTTTCCTGTAGCTGAAACCTATACTTAATTAATTATGGATGTCATACTATATCTCTAATTTTAAATAAAATGAAAGTATCCAAAAAACATGAATTACCGGTAATAGAAATAATTGAAAGCGCAAATGAAATCTATTTACGAGACAAACAAGGGCATACGAGTGAATGTATGCAGTCTTGATGTGTAGGTTTTGAAGGGGAATCAACACAATTGAACTTGTCTAGGCCCTATGTAGTCAATTGTGAAATGAAATATCGCGTGAAATGTAACATTTCATCTCAATTTTGGTACTCATCTACGTATTGTCTTAAAACTGATTGTATTTACAAAAATGGAATGTCAGATCAATTGAAAAGCATGAAATTATCTTGGATTTAGTGAACATTTTAATCAATGTCACTGGTTTGCAAACATGGAAAAATATTAAAATTCAACAAGATGAGTTTCACGCTGCACGTAGGCATATCCCTCAAGGATCCATCCCAGGCTCAACCTCAACGACAGACGGAAACCACGAGAAACCTCTGTCAGGGTGGTCGACCTTGGCGGGAGTCAAACTCGATCACAAACCTCAATGTCTCATGATACAACAAATTCCATTAACTCAGTTATGAATGATGAATAGAAATTGTATTAAAGTATACGTAGGCCTATAGGCCTGAAATTTTCATCAAGTTCTTCTTACAACTTACTCGGCTACATCTCAAACGACCTGACCGAACCCATAACAACATTGAGACTAGCAAGACCAATCAAGTAATTTGGGCTAGAGATAATAATCATTCTCGCATTCAACTCTCATTTCACGAAACTACTGCAGTCTTGGCATACTTACAGATGGCTCCTGTTCTTCATCGTGTGCTTCATCGTCAATGGGCTCCGTTTTGACAAAGACTTCCTAAAACAGATCAAAAAGAAAAACATGTAAGACCAGTACCAGTATTTGAAATCTCAATTAGGCCTACAACCAAATAAATACATCAACAACTACATAGACTACATAGGCACTGTAGGCCTACTACAAACTACATTTAAACTACAAAAACAATTAGGCATACGTAGGCCTACATGAATATAAAAATCAACGGTCTCGTTCGTGATTCGAATATGGCCGTCAATTGATTATTTATAAGATGTAGGCCTATTCAATTACTATTAAATTTGCATCAATCAATCAATCGACGTCACTTTTTGACGTCACAAAATTTTGCCAAGGTATAATAGGTCTACAAGTACAGCTGCGCTACATTGCTATCAAACCTCAATCATTCATCTTGGAAATGCAACCCTTTAGACCTAAGTAGAGCTTCCAAACATTGCCAAATATAACTATTTAGATACAATTGAAAGAATAATAATCCTTGATCGAATGATCACTGGCTGATTGCAAATTGATTCATAATCAATCGTCAATAGCCTGATAGCCAATAGCGGGTATGTACCCGATAATCGATTGATTAATTGTGAATTGGGGACATCCCTAATTCAAAGTAGGCTTACACCTGGAGTCTGGATACTACTGGTCTTTTACCCCAAGGATGACCAGCCATCAAAAAATGATTTTCTAACCAACTGCGTGTTGTTAGGCCTATTATCTACCAGGCCTAGGCCTACAGGCTACAACCAATGATTTTGTAATCATACTTCGATGCTACAACTGACCTAAACTCAGATGATGAATAAAACAACCAAAGCCTCAAAATGGCAGGTCAACTAATGTTTGGTAAATAATGAATCGCGGGTTAATAGTGAAGCAAACCTGACGAACGTACCCCTTCGAGAACACTTGCATCTGTTGATTGTTGACCCAACCATTTTTTTTGCGTTTCCTGTGCCGAATCGCACAGCTGCTTGAAGAGGAACCAATTGTTGACAGAATCCAAACATGACTCGCAGACCAGTCTAGAGAGGACATCATCACTGGCCACCTGCAAATTACAATTTCCCGTATGACCTGAGTTGTTGGTGGGGTCGTTAAGCAAACAATAATAAATTACAATTTCGAAAAACTTCGTGTACGTATATAGGCCTATGCCTTCAGTACTTTACTAGGGCCTATAGGCCCTAAATTTAAAAGGATTAAAAACAAGTCCAGCGTGCTCCATTCACTTCCAACTTCAAGTGGTACGCTCAAGCTATTATGCTTTGTAATAAGTCCTTCAGAATTGGATAGGTATAATGGTCTACTTGATGTCGTGTCACATCAGTAGGCCTATTATAACCCATGCATTACTCATTACTCTATTACTCTTTGCAACATAAATAACACGTCAAAAATGATCTACTATGGTGTTTTAATTAATGTGTGATAAGGAAGTAGTCTATTTATATTTTATAAGTACTATTTAGTAGGAGTTACTAGTTGTAGACTCGGTACTAGTTGTAGGCTCGCACCTTCAAATTCTTTTGACGTGTTTATGACATAGGCCTAGGCTAAGTTCAGATGTGATTTGACAGTGCCAAATTACATGTCAAACCGTGTTGAACTCGATAGTTTTGCCGAACAACAAATAAGTAGGCCTGTCATGTTTGAACTGTCTAATGCTGAATCAATTTGATTAGGCCTATACCATTTCCCAGTTATGGGATAGATGTACCTAGATCTAGTTACATTACAAACGAGCTGGTAGGCCTAGACTAGGGCACAAGCCTAGGACCTAGTCCTAGAATACACAATCTAGGCCTAGGTCTTAGGTCTTATTCCTATTCAATAACACTTTAGGGTCTAGGCCGAGGCAGAAGCTAAATTGGGCCCCAGGTCAGTCAGATGTTAGGCCCAAGCCTTCGCTAGATTAGGCCGAAAGCCGGTTTAAGCCAAATCAGTCAGCATAGGGCTGGCATTGATTTATGACATGGGCTAGCTTACCTCAACAGAGACACAAATCAAGATTCTGTACGACAGAGGTTCATGATCCTCGATATCTCCAAATATCGGGAACTTTTTGCCGTCAGTTGAAGCACACAGACGGCACACCTCACTCGTAGATCTATTGGTTGGAGAGAGAGCCATTTTGAATTCGAACTTAAAATGTATTTACAATAACCACATTCACACGATCCAACATTTTTGTGGGTAGGATAATAAAAACAAAATACTCGCTGGAGATAAGCCTTTAAAAAATTCCTCCAATGATCTAGTTAAGATGGCGTTAGGTGGCGTTTGGCCACAGCACTTCAGTCATTCCAAAGCAAATCTATATTCCAAAGAGATGAGGTCAGAAAGATACTCCGTAGTGTCGAGACCCCAGTGGTCTGCGCTGTCATGGTGTCTAGAGTCGTTGGCTTTTCAGACGAGCCACTGTTGCTGAGAAATGAAACACCCCCGTGTGGATGCGTCAAGGTCAACATTGCAAGCCTGAATCACGTAGGATTTCGGATCGACAGGGGTTCTAAATTATTTAACACGGTAAAACATGGCCGCCCAGTACTTGTTCGACGGCATCCAAACTTCATGAACAATTTGACAAGTTAAAAAGTTATTGTATTGTAGGGCCTGAGTCTTTATGTCAAACTGCTATGACTAACGTAAAAATAGGGACTTGAGCCTGTAAATAACTCATATCTAATAACAGATAACACCATAACACTGAAAAATAAAAATATTTGACTTCTCAACACAGCATAATCGCGATGTCATCTGTGTCTGAAGAACCCAACACTGGCGATAGAATATTCATTATTCAAATATGTATGATTGGCATTTCAATGGCCCGTGTGAATAGGGTTGTTACAACTAAGCAGGGCCCTTAGTAAAAAGTATTCATAATAATAATCATAAAAATAATAATACATTTTTTTTAATATATTTTTTTATATGTTTGTTTTCATCATCTTTTTTCCATATTCATATTCTGAGATATCATTTATGATCACCATGAAATACCTCTGAAATAGACAATCGATCATCTTTTGAATAATTAGTACAAGACCAGAGGACACAGAACACAATATAATCAAACATAGATAAACACAATAATAATATATTTTAGTAGGTTAGTTAAATAATACAGGTATTTATTTCACTTTTTAATTGTTGCAACATTGAACAGTGAAGAATGATGAAAATTTGTTTTTAAGCAAAGAACCACACTGTTGTAAAGTTACAACTTACATAAATTATATTTTTGAATATCTTTTATTTCTTCACTAAAACAGATGGGTTTCAAAAGTTTCAGTTACCGATGAACTGAAAACAAGCTTCAACATAATAAAATTAATTGTTAATACTTCGTGATGAACGACTCGTTTCGTGACTTTCATCAAGAAGAAGTTCCTTTGGCATTAATTTTTAAACCAAACCATGGGCTTTCCGAGAAAAATGTTTGTATCTCTGTTAATTGTCATCCATATACTTTTTTGCTTGTGTATACTTGTATATATCCACAAATAAATAAGGTCGTCTACCAACTAAATAATTGTAAAAACTTGGGTAATTACATAATCTCCATGCAACTTCAGGAATGTAACACTTTTGAAAGATACAGTTCAGTTTCTCATAGTAAACCTCGTCCTGAAATATCATAATAACATGAAAATACCACATCCCGGTGATATTTGTGTTTATTCGATCTTCTTTCATGGACTTTGGATAAAAGACTTCGGAAGTAACCCTAATGGCAGTTGAAAGTTGTTATCACTATGGTTACCCATGCTGTTTGTTTCACCAACTCTCAAATAAATGCTAATTGGACTTGGTATACCGGATCTTATCCTAATATCTATATACTGTTCAAAATATAAAAAAATAGTAGTAAAATAAAATTGACTCAATATCACTTGGTCTAGAGATTTCTATATGTTCAATGAATTAATATTGGTTTGATTGATAAGCTTGATTTATAATTATTCATATTGACCTATAATTATGTTCAGAGTTCGAGTCGTTAGAGAAAATAATTCGTGAACTTTTTCAGTTGTTATAGTCAACTATGGGCATATAGTTGCTATAACGACCTAGACTAGAAAAATGTTATAATGTAGAAACCTATATAGTGAGCATGATTTTGAATCACAAATTATGATTTTTTTTCACATGTGTTTCGATATTAAAACATCAGTCGTTTCGAATTAGGTTTGGTCGTTCCGAATCAAAACACAGTACCAATACTTTCACAAGAAGTGGGCCTATTTAATATTGAGTTTTTCCAGAAAATATTTTGTTGAAATTGACAATAGCTTTCAAATTTGTCTACCAGTGATAGAAAAACAAACTCTAAACGGCTGTTGGAGAACTTCTGTCGTCATCTACATAATTCTATATTATATTCATAGACGATAAGAGCATCAACAACTTTTCGGAGTTCATTAAACAAATATTTACCATCAGATAAAATAGGAGTGACAGAGAAAACAAGTGGCCAGGACGGCGAAGAAACTGGTAAACTGTTCAAGACCGAACATTCTCAGTCTTTGGAGAATATTATCTGTACCCCTACTTCTATCCATCAAGCCGACACGAAATAAAATTACAGCAATCACTGGCTTATACCTACATCAATATATTATCTAATAGATACATGAATGATCCAAGCAAAAAGCCAACCATAATGTGAACAATTTTATACCTCCTTTATACAATAACATTTTTAAATTGGCATATTATTATTGAAATATTAAATAACAGTACATTATGAGAAATTATACTCTACAAATAATAACATTTACAAGAATGATATAATTATGGTACTACATGGTACACTTGCGGCCACATAAAATGATTTCATCCGAAATTCGAATATAAATTAAATCAATCCATATTTAACCATTATTGTTTTCATAAATTGTACATGTGAAGCACATATTTTTCAGGTTGCATTCTAATATGATTTGATCGACCGTATTAAACCGCAAATATTGATAAGAATTAATCAATACATCCTCTAATTCTGTACTGGAACCGGTACACTCAAGTTCAACAATTATTCGTAATCTATAATCTACAGTCATTTTGTGATATCTTTTGATGCGCTTTGATATAGAGAATTTTAATATGAAACGAATACAAGCGTCAACACTTTGTTTCGGATAGACTTTCAATATCTTTGTATCAATATTATACAATATAAATATGCTACTCTATTTTTATTGTTCCTGTTTCATACATTGACAACGTAGGCTATAAATATAATTATTCTCCACGAAAACACACGGCTGATAAAACATAACTCGTTATCTTAACAACGCAAGTATTGGATTATTTACATAAATCAATGGGAAGAAGATGAATAGTTGAGTGTATTAAGCGTCTATGTGTTACAAGGAGGGCAACTGCCTCTTTGCGTCTGTTCTCGCACGTAGTCTTGTACATTGAATACTGTTTCGTCAGGTTTGCTGCCAGTCTGCTTCGATTTCAATTCCCTGGAATTAGAATTATTAATAGCATTATTAAATAATTAGAGCATTGAGCTGAACAGCTATAGCTCAACTTGCAAGCAACAATAAAGCAGCATCACTGAACTGATATCTGAGATGTGAGGTGAAGAGAGTGAAGGACGAAGAGTGGTACGTGGGATGATAGAGGTGTATGGAGGGAGCTTGTGGAGAGAGTGGAACTGGAGGATGTTGAAGATGGCGAGGGGGTGTATAATGAGTATAATCTCTAATAAAATGTGCATGGTATAATTTCATGTCATTATGCAAAAGAATAAGATGTGAAGATGGCGAGGGGGTGTATAATGAGTATAATCTCTAATAAAATGTGCATGGTATAATTTCATGTCATTATGCAAAAGAATAAGATGGGAAGAAGGTGAGATAAGGTGAAGTGAGGTGAGATGCGTAGTAAGATGCACGGATGCACGTAAGGTGAGATGCGAAGAAAGAAGAGGATCGTGGAAGAGAGTGAAGGACGAAGGATGATACGTGGGTACGTGGGATGATAGGGATGTATGGAGGGAGCTTGTGGAGAGAGTGGAACTAGAGGATGGTGAAGATGGTGAGGGGGTGTATAATGTGTATAATCTCAAATAAAATGTGCATGGTAATTTCTGTCATTATGAAAAAGAATAAGATGTGAAGAAGTGATAAGGTGAGATGCGAAGAAAGAAGGGGATCGTGGAAGAGAGTGAAGGACGAAGAGTGGAACGTGGGATGATAGAGGTGTATGGAGGGAGCTTGTGGAGAGAGTGGAACTAGAGGATGTTGAAGATGGCGAGGGGTGGTGTGCCTGGCGAGCACAACACATCGCGTGTGATTTGCCCAAGATTTTGTTTCATTTGTCAAGCCTCTAATTTAGCAATACATGTGCTGCGTTTTCCCATTTCATATAATTATCTCAATGGTATATAGATTTGTTTAAACGAAAGCATGCCACTCTTCGATCGCATTTTATATATTCTTTCCTTACCTGGCGATTGCCATGAATGTGAGCTCTACATTAAGACCTGTCTTCGCAGACGTCTCCATGAAAGTCACGTTGTACTCTCTAGCAAGACGTTCTCCATCTTCTTTCCTCACTAACCTCTCTGACCCGCAATCAGCTTTATTCCCTGCAAGAAGAAAATACAACAATGTACATACACATTCATCTCTTTCCTCACTAAGCTCTCTGATCTGCAAACAGCTTTATTCCCTGCAAGAAGAAATCACAACAATGTACATGCACATTCATCTCTTTCCTCACTAAGCTCACTGGCAAACAGCTTTATTCCCTGCAAGAAGAAATCAGACAATGTATATATGCGCATTTGCCTTTTTCCTCACTATAAGCTCTCTGACTCGCAAATAGCTTTATTACCTGTGAGAAGAAATCGCAATAATGTACTACAATGAACTTGTTCTCTTGGCAACTCCGATCTTTGTTGATTATTAGAACAACAATGTACATGCACATACTCTTTCCTCACTAAACTCTTTAATCTGCAAACAGCTCTATTCCCTGCAAGAAGAAATCATAACAATGCACATTAATCTCTTTCCTCACTAAGCTCTCTGATCTGGAAACAGCTTCATTCCCTGCAACAAGAATGTGAGTTGTCAGCGAACATTCATCTTGGAGAAACATCGTATTTTGTAAAATTGAGAAATGAATATCAATCGTTAAAAAATAAATTTACACGGGGGGGGGGGGGGGGGATTGAACATGTACCTCAATTCACTTGGAATCTAAAGATTCTGAATAGGTATGTTGAAACGGACGTTTTTCTATATTTCTTGAATAATTTAGATCTGGTTTACGAATAATACATTTGTTGATCAAGACGCAAGCGATAATTTATGGTTCAACTTATTATATACCCCTCATGCAGTTAACACTGTTTTTCATACCTTGATAAATAATTATCTTTATCATCACATCTTTATTTTTCGTAAAACGTATAGTCTTAGATTCTATACATGTATTTTCTAGATGTTGTACATGTGATCCTCTTATATCTTGATGTTTACTTTCACATTTAAATCACGAACATCATTCAATTGTTTACTTACTAACCAACAAAATCATTTGAAAAAACATTTCAAAAAAAACAAGTATTCAAGACGTCGACTTACTCAGAAATATTGTCCAAGTTTTCCTTGAGATGAAGCGAGCTTGCATGCAGACTTTGGTGCTTCAGTTACTTAGTTTCATACGAAGTAAGCTGTACTTATAACCATAATAACGTACTTTAATTATGCTAATAACTAACTAATAACTGAGATATTTAATATTCCAGTAATTTTACCTAGAAGCATAATGACGACGTCGTCTTGGGCATATTCTCGTATTTCTCCTAACCAGGCTCTGATGTTGTCGAAACTTGTCTTACTTGTTACATCGTACAATAAAAGAAGGGCTGAAATGTAAACAATAATTA
The DNA here is from genome assembly GCA_907164805.1 of Brachyptera putata. NCBI lineage: Eukaryota > Metazoa > Arthropoda > Insecta > Plecoptera > Taeniopterygidae > Brachyptera > Brachyptera putata. The sequence continues at coordinate 25,337,026 of OU015464.1, read as the reverse complement.
TTCTCTCACAATTGTTATCATTTGAAATACTTCCAACTGTTAATTATTATGAATACAATTGTAATTATTTATTACGAATAAAATATCGTGATGAACAAGGTAGCCTATTAGGACAAAGAAAAGAGGGAAAATGAACGTAGGGAGTGGTGATTTAACATCAAGTTTTATTTATTCTGTATGACTGAACTCCAAGTTATTCTGCGTGTATATACTTTAATACAATCTAGTCATCTTCTCTCATATCGTTGAACGGACATTAAGCTTTATTTGTATTGGTTGATTTCTATTGTTGCTTCTTCTTCTGCCATATAATTAGAACTATAGATAAATAAATCACATCGAGAATGAAGTAATTAACTAAGTATAGTAATAATGTTTAATATCTAAATGCACGACATAAACACAGGAATGGATATACTTGACAAGTGTTAATCCGCAACACAAACACTTTGTTTGATTTGATATAACGAACAATATAATTGTGGTGAGTACAATGGTCTAACCATTGTTTAAACTCAGAGCAAACTTGTGTTAACAGAAATCCTTCATTCCACCATTCCACTTTCCGACTGGTCAATACAAAACTAATTGCTCAAATTAAATTCTAACGTCTAAAATGTAACTGTAACTGTTCTCTCTTGTGAAATAGCATAATGCCACAATATTTTGGTCACTTTGACAGTGCAGGCCCGCATCTTTGAACACGCTACAATCAGCATTTGACTGTACTTGAGCTGTTTCTGACAAACAACCAGACATGGGCATTAAAGAGAATACTTTCGTTTGAAATAAGTACTATTTTTAATTTGTTTAAGTATATTTCAAATACCCGTATCTGATCTTGCATTCTCAAAATACAATGTCTAGAATGTTCTCTATATTTGCCGCTAGTAGAATGAGATGTAAATTTGGTAACATTGCCGACCAAGTTACCAAAAATGTGCGAATAATAATTTTGACTTGTTTTCTGGTTCTGATCTCACCACCCCTTGTTAAGAATAATATTGATGATTTATTGTATTGTAAATTATAATTATAATTATAATTGTGTTATAAAATATAAGTATGTGATTTTCTATCATTCAAAAACTTAGATACAGCAGTTGATTGAGAATTGTTGAATACATTTATTTTGAAAATTCGTTTGGATCTTTTTATCCTGCATCCAAGAGTTGAAAGAAGGTTCCGAGCGACCGTCTTCTCTATCCTACACAACTCTCGTGGACACAAGTATATTTCAAAAGCATAACTGACGAAGTTTTTCGTGAAATGTATTTCAAATACCTATTTTTAAAATACTCTGTATTTCAAATACAGTTTTCAACGTACTTATATAGCATATCTTACTTCATAACCTATCTCTTGTCTGCATGTACTGACACCGAATACATACTATGTAATTCCATTATAACAATCCACTCAACTTGACTATAAAATGGATTATAGTATTAACTTTTATATGTACTATAAAGTAAACGTCATTGATATTACCATGAGCATCTCTGTAATACGCGTGCGTAACGCTTCTGAAGCGTTCTTGTCCCGCCGTGTCCCAAATCTGAAGTTTCACTTTCGAGTCGTCTACATTGACCACTTTATTCTGCAACACAAAGAAAATACAAATTAATAACAAGAGATCGTTTCAATGTTATTTGGTACGAAGAACGTGCCTTTCTATCAGTCCATATCGTTCCCGATGACATATTGACTATGTCGAATATACATGCAGCAACGGTCAAGGAACTAGGTTCAAATATCAGTTTCTGATCATTCCAATTGACCATAACTCCTCTGAAACTCTATTCTGTGCATAGTTACATCTATTGACTTATATATACGTGATTCCACGAAAGAAGATTGGAGAAAGTCGTTCACCTACTGCGTAATTGTGAAAATTTGGGTAGTTATAATCCAGCTGCAACTTTAGGAACTTTAGGATTTTAACGCTTTTGAATGATACAGTTTCGTTCATTATCGTCTTGCATGACCTCGTTCTAAAATATGATAAAACCCTAAAATACCGAGCTATAAAGGTGTTTATGTTAGGTGTTTGCTATGACAACCTTCTTTTTTCGTGGATGCAAGCATGGTGTATGTACTATGTCTAGACAGTTTCATGCGACAAAACAAGAAGACGAACAAGCAAATATTAAACATGAACTTATATCTAAAGGTGAAATCGTAAAGATTGAGATCTGTATTGAAGTTTATAGTCGACATGAGAATGTTTAATTCATGTTGCATCAAGTCTTTTGTATCCGTCAAATGTCGTGTACATTATCATCTTAGGCCATCACCCGAAGTGATTGAGATATATTATTAGGTCTAGTGGCCGCTACAGCGCTGCAGTTCTTCTTGCAAGTTGAAAGCTGCCATTTTGGTGGCAAAACTCTGGATGCCCTAGGGCCTAGGGCCTGATTTTCAGTTCAGTTCTTCAGTTCACTTCTATAACAGCGTATCTATACTCGGCTTTTATAGGTTAGCCTATACGGCATTTGACACCGTCTTCAATTTTGTAATCATTATTCATTATCTCTGCTGGTTTCTTATGGACTAGGGCCTTGCTCGTATACCTTTAACATTCATATTCAAATTTAACAGATCTTTCCAATAATGACTCTTATTTATTCATTCTGACAGACTTCCGTAGATCTTTCAGTTTAAGACGAATCATAATGTCGTATACGTATAATCACTCAGTTGTCAACTGCTGTCAACGGATATCCACTGGTCGGATGTGCGGAGGCAGTGGCGTAACTAGGCGAAACTTTGTAGGACAAACATTCTGACTGGAATAATATTACCGGCAATTTTTAAACGACTCTTAATATATTTTAGATCAAGACAACTTTCGCCACTAGGCGATGCAGAGCATTTCGAGTGAAACTCCTTCTATTTTGTATTTTCAGTTACGCCACTGTGTCAAGAATATATTATGCACGAATACTCCGAGTGTAGATTGGAGGAAATGGAAAGAAATTTCAGGAAAATTCAGAGCAAAGACCCTAATATGGAACCTGAATATATTGTATCCAGGACCAAAAGGACAAAGGTCGTCTATCAACATAATCATGCTCAAATATCACCGCTATATTTTTATAGTTGTGGTATTTTGAAATTCATTGATTAATTTTTCAGGACGAGAACACAACTACATCTATCAATAGTTTTTTATTGTTTCAAGCTGTGGCTAGTTTCTCTACGATTACTGAACTTTTTACAATTATTTAGTTGGATAACGACCATCCTGGACCATTCAATGGATAAAATAGAAAGATACCGTATTACTTTCTATTTTCATTGTCTCTGTTCGCGCTAGAGTACGAAGTGTTTCCCCTCGCATACTATGAGATACTGAAGATATCGACTTTTTCTTATTGATATAAAGATAACACGGATGTTCGGTTTTTTACGCTCATCTCACCCTGAAGTCAATGCCGACTGTGGATATGAAGTTGCCAGACAGAAACAGACCGTCTCTGAATCGTACAAGGAGGCAAGTCTTCCCGACTCCCGAATCACCCAGAAGCATCACCTGGAATCATCCACGCGGACCGCAATCGGCGTGTGAGAGATGCGCATGACAAAGACTTCTTATTCACCTAATTTCACATTCAGTCCAGCGGGATAAAGTCGTACATTTTAATTAGGGGTGGGCATCGATTAAAATAGCGAAATTGATTTCCGATTTTTTTTTGGAGGTTATAGTCGGAAAAGTTGGGAAAAAATATATTCTCCATTTTTTCCCTTTTGGAACATGGAAACTGTTTTTGCCGCCTATTTCGTAAATTTGAAATTGAATTCTTGCTTATCATTGAATGTTGCTGTTGTTGTCAAGTCATTCTGGTTTTCAGCCAAGAAACCAAAATTGTGGAAAAGTAAAGTGTGAAGTGCTAGCACGGCTCATGACCTTGCTTGATCACCTTAAACTGAACCTACACCCAGCCAGCACCAACTTGCACAGGCATTTTAAAATGCCATATTTTCAAAGTGTAAAAAAATAAGAAAATCATTCTTTTCAAACTGAAAACGAATAATCGGATTTTTGTGTAATCCATTAATCAAATCGATTGAATCGATTTTGTGCCCACCCCTAATTTTAATAGTGTACGAATGGGGTGATACAATGAATTGAATATATTGAATAACTTTCATTTTTCGAGGCTATTTTGAACAGAAAATTAATTCATTGTAAAATAATTGTTTATCAGCATATTTCAATCTAAAAGGCAAAATAGACAAACTAGTAGTAGTCAAAATATATTGAGACATATTTTATTATCTGCCTCATCCCCACTAGACATGAATAATGGAAAGATTGATTTTTCTCATTGTTCTTATTTGGATGAAAAGTCCAAGTATTTTAATTATAAAAAATGAGAGAATACGATAAGCGTAATAACTTTTTATTCCTGCATGTATAAGCTACAGATTCAATAAGAGGGGGGAAGGATGATCAATATTATCATCCAAGAAACTTGGCATAGCAGGCCTAATACAGATTGGAGACTACATCGTGAAATGAATTTTTTTAATCAATCACCACCGGATTAAAAAAGCTCAATGGGTATTATTTCTTGAGTGTATTTTGGGCTTCATCTTTGTTCCGATGAGCTACCCAGAATACGGTAATCCGGTAAACATTGTGTGAATTATAAAATAATTGACTTTTTTGTCTCAGGATATAAATATGGATTATCTCAAACCTTGCCAATAAGATCAAATTGCTCTGTTTGTCGTTCACTTTGGAGTCTATATTCTGGGTTCGATTCTCCGTCAGGTTTCGCTGGATTTCCAGGCAGGCCGCCTGTGCTATTTGTGGGAGACGTATTCCATTGGTTAGATCGGCTCACGACGATTCGTCGAACATTTTGTTGACCGAATTCGCTCATTGCCCTGAATTATAGATACGTACAATTTAGTATTGATGATTTTCACTAAAAGCTTCGATTACAATAATCCTTTGAACTTCCTTTCCTCTAAATGGCTCCTCTAATGTAACCCTAACATTAGTGTATATACCGTATTTCTTTGCTTTACACATAATATATTGACCTATCAAGTTAGAAACATCCTATTAAAAGAATTCGATCCTCAACATGGTTAACTAAGATGTACATAGGCCTATCTATGTTTATTTTTGTATGTACTGTACATGTAATTTATTTATATTGAGCACATCGATGAAAACCAAGATCTATCGGAGTCTAGTATGAGACTATAGAAATATGATAGGTATGTAAAGTTATATTATAGGTGTTTTGGACAGTGGGGAGGATGCGTTCGTGGAGTATATCACAACCCTGGGGCTAAATTCTAAAGAATAATGACGATATTTATTAGATGAGCGTAGCGAAGATTTTCACTGAACTCTTACGGAACTTTGTCTGTGCGTTTTTTTTTTTTTTTTTTTTTTTTTTTTTGTTTGTAAACACTGCACAGGTCGCAGGGTTTGACCGATCGACATGAAACTTTTTTTTATATGCAAACTTATCCAACTTAGAACTGTATAGTTTTGAGGTCTAATCGGTTGGACCATTTTTGAGAAACATCATTTAGAAGTTTCTAAAAACTCCATAAGATTTGGCTGGGCGGAAAAAAATTGAAAACAAATCTCTCCAATACGATTCAAATTTTCCACAAATGTGAACACAAGAATAATATACATGAATAAAAATTTGGTTTGATATTCGGATCAGCCGTTTTGGAGAAAATAATATAATAAATGTATTTTATTCATCGAAAAGATAGAAATATTAGTTGAAAAATGTTGCATTGTCGAAGTCACGGCTTTCTAGATTCATTGACATCGGATGAAGTTCATTTCAAATGATCAAGGTTTGTAGAGTTTTCGATCATACTTTATATAGACATCTCGCTCATCGTACAACGCACATCCTGCGTTTTCCTAGTTTTACTTATTTTAGACAAAACTAGAAATCTATATGATTTTTTGTCCTTTTTTCTCATTGCTCAATTCTGTTTGTTTCTTAGAATCAGCAATGCCTACGATAACTGGAGGAGACACAGATTAATAATAATTTCTAAAATGAGGATTTCTAGTTTTCTCTAAAATGAGGTTAATAAATATCGTCACTATTCGTTAAAATCTAGTTTCAGGGTTGTGAGTCCTTATAGAGTCCTTCCTTCGGAATATCAGTATTAGCTTGTTTTCCGAACCCCGGTCTCCAGCATGACGGTTCTGTGCGCTATCGTCTGATCTACCCCTCTAAGTGCATCATCTATAAGGATACATCACAAATAAAAAGAGTGTAAAATGTGTGACCTATCATTTTTTGCACTTCTATGCTTCAGCTGAATCATCAATTCTATTCTTTAGAACGCTAATTACTACAATGTCAATAAGTAATTGAATTTAGTATATATTTTGATCATGGTTACGACCCCACCAACAGTTAGGCTATAAGAGGGTAGGAATGAGTGGTGATGATAGGTGAAAGGGCATTTATGAAAAACTATCGTTACATCGGTACTCGAGCGGTACGCCATAGGCTACGTCCCGATTTTGGCGGGACAGTCCCGCCTCATACTTCGAAGTCCCGCGTCCCACTGGGACACCAAGCGGGACACTTTTGTCCCGCGTTGGTCGTGTAATTTATCAAGTATAATATTCATATTTTAATTTTGCATATTTTTAAGTTATCATATTTGCACACCTCGTTCTTGTGATATATTTCGCATTTTTTGTTATCAATTCGAACAGTACAATTCGGACAGTCTTGAAAGTATAACACATTCTGAATGATTTATAAATGGTTTTATACATTTATAATTTCTGTGTTTTTCATCACACACAATAATATTGTGTAACCTGTTAGGGTTGATGCAGGGCTGTGAATTGCCTTTCGTTTGTTTAATCATGATTTACTATCCAACATTTTCGATTGATCGAATTTTATTTTCTTCTCACATAATCAAGTACCATTATTTCATTCTTTTATAGTCATCGATCATTGATTACGTGGAAATGTGGACGTTGCGTGAGCTGTTATTTTATACTTTACTTTCAATGACCAAATGTTCCGCTCGAATATATTTATAATGGCAACCCTACTGTCCAAGCCAAACTATCCCTTATATTATACAAATTATATAGTCCCTTATAATAAATCCGACAATAATAGCAATTATTATACCAGTTTATACAGTGTGTCGAACGGCAATCATGTGTACTACATAGTCTTCAATAATGATTTATATATACGAATATTTAAAAGTTCAAAATAACTCATTAGGCCTACGTTACTCAAATGTATAATCAATGGCAATGAATGTTACTGAAGACTTAGATCAAACATTACATATTTTTCAGTTGTATAAGATTATTATTTAGACAAAGATTTATATACAGTAATATGGAATGAAATTTAATCCTATCGCAGACTTTCACTAACTACGTCGACAGCTACTCTGTGACTATATGCTACTAAAACATTATTCTTCCTCTCTCCGCCACCTGTGCCAAATGACTCGATCAATTCTCTCAGTCTCTCAGTCTAACAATCACATACTGACAATCAATCAATTGTTAAAACAACTATCAACGAAAGAAGGTCGTCTACCAACATAACAAATATTACAGAGCATTTCCAGGATATTTTAATTTTCAGGATGAGATTTTGGATTTCGAAGATTTGGGAATGGAACGCGACTGCATCTTGCAGATGACCATTCCATTTCCATGCCATTACTGTTCTTATTATAGGAAAACTGATTATCATATATTACTATATACTGATTATTGAACACTTGATATTATCACTATCATATTGATTATCAATTAGTATAGTGTTTGATTAACCATGAATTTTAATTAGAAACAAAAATATAATGAATTAATTAAAATGAATTGAAATTGAATGATTGAGTTGAACTCAAATTCCTGAAGTTTCAGCGAGATTGTGTTATCACCAGAGTTTTTACAATTATTTAGTTGGTAAGTGATCTTCTTCCGTGGATATATAGCTATACTTAATCGATAACCCGAGATGGCCGTATTTGCGACATCACATAAAATCGAGCTTTGAAAATAAAAAGCTGATGAAATCTACATTTCAATATTTTTAGTAAACATATACTCCAGCAGTGTTACTTTTTCCTTCATGGTTTTCCAGAAATACTTTAATAAAAATGCTGTGAATATCGAAAATCTCATTATTTATCGATTTGATCATTCAGACATAAATCCTCCCTCTGTTTTAGAATGTTGAACAATCATGGGCCAATGCTTTTGATTTTAAGTTGATTGGGCATCAAGCCGATTGCATGGCCTTAGAGATCAAACAAATGAAGATATTGAAACGAAATCCAATTTGTCACATATATATATATATATATATATATATATATATATATATATATATATATATATATATATATATATATATATATATATATGTGTATGTATAGGCCTATATATATATTTCTTCATCTTTATCAAAAACTTGATAGATATACAATTATCATTATGTCAAAATCTTCAAAATCTTGATATAAAATGACCGTTTTGAAGCAGCACCTCTTGGTTGTTTCAAGACTAATTTTTATTTGATATGACTTATTAATTTGTTATAATATGTTGAGGAATCTTGAAGAATTGTGAAAAAATCATTCCACTTCTCAACCAAGAGTTTTATTTCGATCATGAGCAGAGTCAATGAATAACAATAGTAATTTTAACAAATAACCCTTTGTCTTCAATTTATTTCAATTGGATTTTGCTCAATATTTTGATGTATCATCATAAATCTCTGTCAAGAGGGTGACAATTGAACACATGATGAGATGAATGAATAAATGGATGAATGAATATATAAATAAATAAATGAATGAATAAATACAATATACTAAATACTAAATACTAATGAAAAATAGTATACAAAAAACGTTCCTCACTCATTTATACCCGTCTGACATGAATGAAATGTACTCATGACATGAAATTTACTCATCGATTAATGATACGTTTATTGTTCACGACCGACATGTTTCGGCCATTTATAATTTCATTACTATTTTAGGAATAGCATTAATTTGCAACTTTCTGCAAGTACTCAAAATGAGAGAGAGGTTAGTGGTGAAGTGTGTGTGAGAGAGAGAGACGGGTAGGGGAGGTTGGAGAGATTGAATATCACAAAACTCATACAAGCTACCATGTTTATCATGCTGTCAAATACACGTTATTGCCTTACTCAAACAACACTGTTTGAAAATCGTTAACAGAATTTCAGATATATTGTGTATCTCAACATGTTTGTGAATGCAAAGGCCAAGTTGTGCCTATAGTTGGAAATAAGTTTTTATTTCATCCTTTGTACGGAAAATTCCAACCATCAGTCAATCATCAAATTTACTACAGTATATAAAGACCATAGGAATAAGACCATAGGATGAAATATATTTCCGAAACCAAAAAAAAAATGTTTTTACAGTATGAGAAGGAATAGGCTTGCGTGAAATAATTTATAATTCATATTGTATTAATTTATGAGGAATACTCCTGTGGGCATGTGCTGACAATCTAGAATAGAATATACAAAACAATAATGGAAAAATGCAAAGTTCGAGCTTGTATACGCTAGTAAACCGTAATTTCTAAACAAAATATTTGAACGTCATGAAATAATAACAAAGAAGAGAAGCGTTGTATTCTCCATTTTTTAATATACTTCTTCAACTACATTTTAGAAGGAACCTCATCATGAATTCGTGAGGTAATTTTTTTTTACAAATATAAAAATGTTTTGTTATTTTATTCAGAAGAATCAGTCTCACAACATTTTAGAAACAATTAAGTACCGTGATTATTTTTTAAATTTCAATAAAAAAGTCAGGAACGTTTCCTTTGTAAACATTCATTTGTTTTGAACGATTATATAATCGATACCTATCAACCATTGTAGTTCAGAGGAGCTCATTAGTGACCTTAGTACAGCAACTTTTTTTTTTTATTCATATTGGGTTGAACAACGCACTGTACTGATGACTGCGATCTATTGGCGTCGGTGAATGATATATGAGATGATGGAATGATGAGATGAAAGGTTATTTTATTGGGTGTTTTTTTTTGATAGTAGAAAGAAGACCTGAACGACTGATGTAAATCACGAAAAAACCCTGTCAGGTTGTTCGACCATGGCGGAAATCGAACCCCGGTCTTCTGAATGACAGTTCAGTGGGCTACCCACTCGACCACATGGCTCAGTAGTAGCAAGTGTGTCACCTAGTTTGGATCAAAATACTTTGTATAATACAAATTGGATATTTTATTCGGGTTATTAATGTCATTTTATGTAAGTGCGAGCGTGTAACATGGATATAGGTCAATTTTTTTAAATTCTACATTATTTTTTTTTTCTTTATCTAACATTTGTTTCACCATTTTGGCCTACACATACATAAAAACCAATTATGTGTATTCAGTGCTAAGACTTGACATGCAAAATAGAAATTCTTTTTTAATATATAGACTAATCCTAAACTCTTAATTCAACTTCCCAATTGTTCATCGTGATTAAAAATTTCATTTCCATGAAATAATTCTTCATGGAAAACATTTCCATGAAATAATTCTTTTTATATTAATCACTGAACAGTAGTTCGCCGTTTTCAATTACACATCGGCAAAGCAGAATGGCTTTGACTAACACGTTACACGTCCGTTACGCGGCTCACCACAATAGAAAAGTCCTATAATGAGCACATTCCATTAGTAGCATGCTACCATGGTGATTGCATGTACTGCTGTTATCAAGCATGGAACCCGTAGATGTGATCGAAAACTAACCAATCATTGCCATTAGAACACACTGAGAGATGCTTTTATCAGAAACCGTCTAATAGCTTTAATACTCAATAGAAAAGAAGTTCTTCTCTACTTTAGTGCAAAGTAATGAAATACTTTATAATAAGAGTAATACGTCATCAATTAATCAATTTAGAGAGAGAGTGAGAGAGAGAGAGAGAGAGAGAGAGAGAGAGAGAGAGAGAGAGAGAGAGAGAGAGAGAGAGAGAGAGAGAGAGAGAGAGAGAGAGAGAGAGAGAGAGAGAGAGAGAGAGAGAGAGAGAGATACATGTATGAAGTATGTTTATTCTACAAATTTCAATTAATTTGAGAAACCTTGTTTAAAATTGTTCGAAATCTTATACCGATAAATATAATACCGTTACGCGTTTAAATTTTCATACAAATTACTGATTATATCACTTCCACCTATCACCATTTAGGCCTAATTGTTTTCTCATTACCCGGTCATTCTTACCCCCGTATCACCTGCAATTGATGGGGTCGCTAACATAATCAAACATTTAGTAAAATAGAACTTGTTTCTTAAATAATGAGGAAAACCAGACTTACATTTACATAGGTTGACTCATTCATACGAACACATACGTATTCATACGTAATTCTTTTTCCCTCCAAAAATTTACGTATCCCCTCAATAAGATTAAACTTAGATACATTCATTTGAATGATTCCACTCTTTGAATGAGGGGGTTTAAAAAAAATGAAGACGAATTTGTCTAAATCAATGAATAAACATGGTTTATTTTATGATTTCACTTTTCAGAGTTTAGGAAATGAATTCACCTAAAAGCACATTAAAGCACGGTGTTTGGGTTTGCAATTCACAGTTGAAAAGTTCTGATTTGAATATTTTTTCAAAACGCCGTTCACTCGTTCTCGAAACGGAAAGATGAAAGAGTGCTTTTGAGGGCAGAATAATTTAATTATTACATCTGACTTCTCGAAAATAACCAAACCACTTCATACACATATCGATACAAGACATTTTCGTATTTAAAAAAAAAATCCAATATATAAATTTAAAATAACTTCGGTTATGTTCACCCCCAAAATATCTAGCGTTAGTGGGGTGATATAATCAGTTATCAAATTACATTAGTGGGAGGGAGAGAAATTATTATAATCCTACTCTACTATTTTAGAGATTCTCTTCTATATGAGTTGTTATTGTGACAATAATCTTTCCAGGAGTAAATGCAATTAAGTGGAGTATATTCAACAGTACATCAAGTTTAGACCCTTGGGTGTTCACCTGAGAACATAAATAAAGAATTTTCCCTCTCTACATCAAAGCACGTGACACATTTAGACTTGATTAACTTGAAAACCACAAAGCTTTGAAAAAACTTCTATTTTAATCAACAAAAGCTCAAATACGACCTTTGAGTGCAATTTTCTTTATAGCTCTATCTGAAAAAATGATTCCATTTTTTCACAGCTTATTTAAGGATATTTTTATTTTTATAAAACCACATATAATAGCTGGGCCTAATTTTAAAGATGAAATAAAAGAAAAAAGGGAAAATAAAGTTGGGATAACTTTGATTGATGGAGGGGCCAGATGAAAACGTGGGGAGAAAAGTATGGGAAGATGTAGAAGAGGAAAGATTGTGGGAAAACAAAGAAGGATGGCAAGTATCAGTAAAGACTGAAGAAGACAGAGAAGAAAGAGAAGAAAACAATGAGACAGGGCTTGCCTGGCGGTAAGTTTGCACACCGTCAATTCTCTGCAAGATCGTACGCGCATCATTTTCTGAATAAATAAGCTAAGTTTACGCAAACAAACCGACGAGTTTTGAACAAATACACGAACTGTAACCGACGCTCGTCAAGTTCATGCCGTATTTTCAAAAAAAATCTAATTTGATTAAATCATCACAACAAAAAAATCAAAATCATTAATAGATAGTTCAAAACCCTAAACTTGAAATAAGGTTATATATAGGATTAAAACCGTAGGCCTATATAATATCCTAATTTTCTGACTCCTGTCCCCTCCCCTGATTTACTCATTAACCAAATATAGTAATCACTCTGACATCGATAAATCAATTTGATGTGTAGAGCCATTACAATATCCAACAATTATTACCAACTTTTGGTTTTCTATCTATAGAAGCAAACTCGCGTAAGCAAAGACTGGCGTAAGTTTTACTAACGCTCTCTCTTCTTTTTATAAGCCTTCACAAATCTATATCAGCTACGTATCTCTACACATAATATACTATTCGAGATCTTTTTTAAATGTATGGGGAGAAGAATTATTATTACATACACAGAAACCCTTGCTGACATACGGACATGCCAGTTTCAACACAGTGGGTTCTTTCCTAATATACTGACAAACAACGAACGAACAATTTTTGTTCTTCCAAGTATACTGAAACTGTGGCTTTGCTTATAGGTTCATATGAAAACTTTGTAGTGATTTGAAATGCTTTTGTAATGACTGTAATACTTCTAATTAGCAATATCGATTCGTAATAGCACTGTTAATGGTTGTATAATCAAATTAGTAATCGGGCCTACAAATTTTAATAGTTTTATATAAAATAATTTCATGTTCAGCCATCAACTGTATTGAAATATACAATATGTGGAATTTAATTACAATGCAATACAAAAATCTTGGATCGAAAAAGAGATATTACCCCCCCCCCCCCCCCTCCCACTAGCTATACCACCCAGACTCCCTCTATCCATCCCAATAATAATTATTAGTACGGTATAATCCCTTGGCAAACAATAATTGGAGATCTCTTTGAAATACATGGTGAGTCTGATTAATATCACATGCACAGAAAGCCTTAATACTCTGGTAATCATGCAAAATCACTAGTCATTAGTGCAGCAGGTCGGTCGGTAGAGCATTCATTTACTTTATCGACACAGGAAAACTTGGTTGCCGGTTCCTATGGACTTTGATTCGTCATTATTATAAAATAATCAGTTTGAAACGATTTTTTTTTTTTTAATGACATTGATGGATATATTTTTGAAATTATGTTAAATCGACTGATTTTTTTTCTTATCCACATTTTATTAACTGTGAAATTGAGAAATTATAGGAAATGATAAATATATTTCAATTTGAGCCAGTTTTAAGATTCTTAGTCAAGTACTAATCCTCTAACTATTAGTTGAAGGTACGGAAATAACATATGATAACCAAAGGTTACAAGTAATTCCACTAACTATTGCCTAATCCATTAACTATCAATTCGTAAAACCAGCTCTTTAGATAAGCAATAGCGGATTGACATCGATGCGATTCAAAATCGGGCCTTTCTCTGTTTTTTTTTGTTCTTATTCGCTCCAATAGAGAGCGAGGCAAAACTGATCTACAGGAAACTAATTATACACTTACTCATCTTCTAACTAAAACTTACATACTTTTGATAACAATTAACCAGGTACATTTTTAGATATTCGTGATCGAAATTTGAAATATTCACAGAAATAAAATGCCGGATAGAGTGAAAAATAGTTTTATAAGAAACTTCAAAATGGTTATATGATGTGAATTGACAACATAACAGATATGTTCGACACGTTTCATTTACATTGTGTAAGAGGTTCTGAAACCAAAGTGTATAGATTTATACTCGTCTTACAACGCTTATCATTTGCTCCTTCTCTTAGTTTATAATTTAATTATAAGTTTTTAGACACGTATGTCGATAACGGCAACGAAGTGTTCGCTGATGTTCAATAATTCACTCTTATACCCGGTAAGTTATGGAATAAGGACAAGAAAATTATTAATAAACTTAATAATTAAACGCTGTGATATCAATAACCACTAACTGCATACTACGTACCAATACAAAAAAATTGAATAAAAGAAAAATACGTCTTCAAAATAGTCTTCCTTCTGAATTAAATAAAATTCTATAAATTAATATTTTATTACAAGTGTAAAATACAGCTTATGAAAACGTACATACTTCAATTCATACTAAAACATGAACACTGTAAGAATTAAACGTCGACACAATAATTTCATTTTTAACTACTTTTTTTTCACATAAAGTGAATGGTAAAGTTTGCTTTTTCAATAAAAATAATCCGATAAAATTACTCTATGGAATGGTACGAGGTTGACAATGGAAGGGGTGAATCTACACTGTCGTCCTGCTCACCTCTGTGCTAACACGACCAGGCAATTAAAAAAACGAAACAATCATTATCACGACCAATCTATCGAATGCAGTACGTGTATCTGATCGAAACTCCGTATTCATTTAAACCGACCTTCTTTCTTCAGTGACAAAATGAAACAAAAATTAAATTGATATTATAAAATCTACGGTCGTCCGAGTTGACAACGTGAAACTGGACGCTTACACCCCTAGCAGAAGCCAGCGGTAATTGATGGCCAGAACTGTTCCCGAAACGATGTGACAGACAGGAAGACGACTGGAGTGGAAGGAAGTATGGCGTGTATGTTAGTTACACACAGATAATCAGGGAGAGCAATGCACCGGCAATGTAGAGAAACGTCACGTACGTCCCTCAATTCGCCAGAAAAAGTCGTAGGCACGCTGTGAGGGTTAAAAAGTGGAACTAGTGAAAAATCACGAAATAAAGCGTACGCATAATCTCAACAGTGACACTGATTGAAAATGTGACATGGTTGACTGTTGTTTTGTAACCTTTCATCGGCATTGTTGCAATTATAAGTCCTTTCCTTAGTTTTTTTTCATGTCGAATAGACCACACTTCTATACACGAAAGGAGATGTTCGTTTTTTAAACATATCAAACACAAATACCAGCGTTATTTCTATATATATATATATATATATATATATATATATGTATATATACATTTTTAGGTATAATGATTCAACAGGACGAGATTTACAATAAGAGACAAATCTACATCTTTCAAAATATATAAGCATTGATTAAAGGTTTAAAGCTACAGTGATTTTTCTTCTTTTGCCGAGATTTTTAGAAGTAAGTATTTAGTTAGAATTATTTTCTCCTCTCGTGGATATACATAAATACTGTATTATATAACACTTCCTCTAGCTGGTATCGGTCTTTCAATGTATACTGTCATTTCAATATTTATCTGAAATTCAGGTTATATATTATTATTATTTATTTAATTTAGATTTTTTCCCACACATTTTTGTTTTCAAAACTCTTAGTAATTTGAAGGTTTATTAAAATACTTGAAAATATGCTAATTTAATAATCGCTAATGTGAAGAGGAATATAACGAAGTTACGTTTTATAACGTCAGAATCTCAAATGATCTCGAAACACGTTAATGAGTGAATATTAAAAGTTATTCAGCCGAATTTTAAAATGTTAGTTTACAAAATTGAATTTTAGATAAAAATCTCCCAACATGCATATACTGTAGGAACAGTCATGAATAAATCTGACAGTGAATAAATTAGTTTCTTAGACGTCCTGCTGTATCAGATTGAAAAAAGTCAAGGAAGATAATTACGACTAAAACTTTCAATTTATTGACAACATTCGAAAACTTTTAACTCATTTATTATTTTCTAATCGAATTTCCCCATAATTCAAATTTAATTATATTTTCATCCCTATGACATAGTATATCGCCAATATACTTTTTAGAGAGTGAAATTCATTTTTGTAATCAATTAGTCCTTCGCTCATCTTTAACGAACAAGTATAAAGTGGACACACATTTTGAGTATGGTAAATAGGCCTACTAGCAGGTGCATTGCCGAGGTTCCAGGGTAGGGGGGGGGGGGGGCAGTCGTAGCTTGCGTCTCCACCGCCAACCACCAAAAAATATCTAACACTCTTTGAACAATTAAGTATAGACGATATATCATCTTGAAAGTATGAATAATATCTACAACAGTAGGCCTACGCTGGCGGAGCCACAAACTCTTGCTAATGACATTGTTTTAAAGACCCGAAACGAAATGAAAATATCACCAACTTCAATTGATCATTGCCATCATTATGTTGATTAAATACGTATTCAAATCATTTATGTACTAAATATTACATTTAGAACGAGAAAATGGCTTCGTTCAAGTAAAAACGATGAGTTTCATACCCCCTCCCCCCCCCCTCCCCCGCACGAGTCCTTCTCGAGTCGCTGCACAATAACCTATATAGGTTATTCCATCAGATAATTATAACAATTATTTTATTTGTATTCCCTCCCCCCCCCCCCCCCCACCCCCCTTAACAAGCCAGAGAAACACCTCTCTACTCGTCCATCGTCCTCTGGGTGAGGATTACAATCAGCAAACAAAGTTCTAGTCGTCTAGTTCGGCATCAACTTGTTGATCATCAGGTTTTCTCAACGTACAACATGTGTAACCGGGGAATTGGTAAACGGGTTAATTCCTGAATTAGCTAATCAGGACGTTATAGACTTTATAGTCATATTGTCATTTCACTAATTATACATTTTTGGTGGGCTTTGAAAAATGATGTCATTCACTGAAAGCAGTGTTTTTAGAACTGGAGTCAAAGTCGATCTTGGACTCGAAAATACGGTCTCTTTATTTGCACTGGGTTTAACGACGCACTCAACCGATGACTACGATCTATTGGCGTAGGTGAATGATATATGAGATGATGGGATGATGAGATGAAAGGTTATTTCATCAAGTGTTTTTGGATAGATGGGAGGGAGTTGATCGTGACCTGTTGTCCAGGTACCATCCCAGTATTTACCTGAATGACAGATGGAAACCACGAAAAACTTCTATCAGGATGGTCGACCATGGCGGGAATCGAACCCCGGTCTCCTGAATGACGGTTCAGTGTATTAAGGCGGTGCATACACGGTGCTCATAAAAATAGAGATACTATTTTTTTTTCATTACAAACAAGTGTATTTGAAATTTGAATAAGAAGTATATCAAACCCAAGATAATATTATGCTCTTCAATTAATATGACATTCTATTTCTGTGAATTCAACCAGTTTTAAGATAATACGTCAATAAATTTTATCACGTTCTTGATATTTATTGACGCATTATCTTAAAACTGGTTGAATTAACAAAAATAAAATGTCATAATAATTAAAGAGCATAAAATTATCTTGGGTTTGATATACTTTTCATTCAAAAACACTTGTTCGTGATGAAGAAAAAAAATGATTAAGATGAATTTCCCTATTTTTATAAGCATCGTGCATGCACCCCCTAACCACTTTCGGCCACACGTCTCAGAGAATACGGTCTCATTATAACCCCAGATAACATATCAACCTACTTGTTCGTGAGGTCGTTTTATGCACAGTAATATGTCTTTTTTGGATTGTCCAAAAATCAGTCAGTTATCATGAATTTTCACCATCATTGTCACAAGTGTTTGAGAGAAGTGCGTGGAAAAACGACATGAGATATCAAAATTCAAATACTTGATACTTGAAAGATAGATATTTCTAATACCTTCAAGATGGCACAAGCTATAAATATGTAACTTATATATAGCACAATTGTCGAACGTATATACAGCTAAAATATGTTTCTGTTTAGTTGTATACTTTTGACAATAATGCGTTATGAGTTGAATAGCTATAACTTATACCATTATGAAGGTATTGAAACTATCTGTGTTTCCCAGAATTAGAATTTTGTTATCTCATACCGTTCGAAAGTTATCATCAAAAACCTGATCGCAAAATCGACCCCATGCACTCTGAAGATGAATAACGAAACAGTTGAATCATTATACAAATATGTACTCCCACTTAAAATAATATATTGTAGACCTATTTAAAAACAATAGCGTGAGATATATGTAAAAGATTAAGATTATTAATTTTATATCATTGAATTCATCATAATAATATAGTTAATCCAATATAATAATATATAACAATTGGAGAGTATCGAATAAAATTGAATAATGGAAAGATGACAAAAATTGTTATGCTTCTAAAATTACTCTAACCAATTATAAGCTCTTCGTGCTAAAACACACTGCAATGTACATAGTTTATTTACACAGATATAATTTTCTTTGTTTTCAATATTTGATCAGATGTCTCGTGTCTCCTCGCATTGTATTTCCACTTTTTGTACAACAGAGAAGTTTGTTGAATGAAGTTCGAATGAATTTCTTGAAGCAATATCAATGTATATTTCACAACGATAACAACTGGAAGCGGATACGGATACCTTCTATTGTATTCGCAACTGATAAAGCTTTTAAAAAAGAATAACTGAATGCAATATAATAAAATATTCTATACATACGTGATTCTATTCAGATTGAGAGGAATATTTTACGATGAAATAATGTGAAGTGTGCAAATAACTGAAAATATTGATTTTATTGTATCAACATCGAAAAATTGATACAATTATTGAAGTACGATCTTTTCACCCTTGCAGCACAATAATAAAAAGTTCAGTTGTTCTTATAAAGAGTTACTAAAAACGAATTGCATGGGTATCATGTGGTAGTTAGAGCTATTTCGTGTCAATATTTCCGGTTCGTTGATTGAAATATTTTTTCTTTTAATAACATCGGATCTTAATATATATATATATATATATATATATATATATATATATATATATATATATATATATACATATATGTGTGTATATATGTTATATATATATATATATATATATATATATATATATATATATATATATAAAGAGAGAGAGATATAGTAGCCAGTGCTAACAGTACTGTGAGCCAACACAATTGACCTAAAACGTTGTCAAATCTGTTTGCATAATGAATAGTGACACTATTTGTAGGCAGTAAAGATAATAAGCTGGTCAGTCTACGTACTACACATTGAAATGTAAATTTTTAACGTTTCACTCACCTTTTTGACACAATAATATTCAACTTTAAAATAAATTCACCAGACTTACTAGTACGTTAAATTTGTCTTAATTTATCCTTATATTTCAATCCTCGGTATCCGTTATCTCATTTTAAGCAGTTACTCTAGCCGACAAAGCCATTGTCAGTAACCCTAGTTATGAGTGCTACGTGCTGTTGGTGCTAGCGTTAGAAACCGAGTGAAGATAACTAGAGTATAGCGAGGCAGCGTAGGTCCAGATAAGCGTGATGGTAACGGTAACTATGACAACTGTCAACAGGCATCGTAACAACCCTGTTGAATGCGCATACTCCTGTATACCCCTTAGCCAATAGAGCCGTGGTAACCAGATAGCGTGGAAGATGTAGCCTTTGTAGCTAGCAAATGATTGTTATTATTATAATTACAACAAAGTATTTAGCATGGATAATGTTAGCCTGGAACAACCCAGACAACCCACAACAGATAAAACCACAAACCAGAGCCTGTGGCTAGCACACTGAACCGTGAAACAGGACGACCAAGGTTCGATTCTCGCCAGGATCGACTATTCTGACAGAGGTTTTTCGTGGTTTTCCTCTGTCGTTCATGTTGATACCGCGATGGTTCTATAGCAGGTAATGACCGATTCCTTCCCACTATCCAAAAACATCTGATGAAAATAACCTTTCATCTCATCATCCCATCATCTCAGTCATCATTCACAGACGCCAATAGACGTAGTGATTGGCTTCGAAGATCAGTGCAGTCGATCAGTACAGTGTGTCGTTAAAACAAATATAAATTAATTAAATCTAGGGCCTTTATCTCTTATTACACAATATTGTACATAAGAAAGTCTGCTGTACTCGAATGATAACTAAGATCTGTTGACGTCGAATGAATGACTGATTAATGACGAATAGTAATATTTGAGAAAAGTAATTTTATGGAGTGTTTCGGACACGGGAAGCAAAGGATTGTGGCCTGTTCTGAAGGAACCACCCTAGTATTAATTACAAGCTCAAAGGTAAACCACGAAAATAACTGTCTGCAGGATGGTTGACCATAGCTAGAATCAAGCTTGGTGGTCTATAGCGAATTCTATTCACCTTTGTTGTAAATTACTGTTTCAGTTGGTCTTTATTTTAGATCTACACACATTTAAAATAGCTGAAAAAGTTATCATGGAAAATACAGCATGCTATTGTTCATTATCTGTGATCTGAGAACTCCATGGTTTATGAAAACACTGATTCAAACTACTTTTTAAGATAGTAATTTGTAAGTGAATTTGAATCTTATATTAAATTATTCGTATCCATTTATGAAATATAGGTAAATGCGTATATGAAGGGAGAATAGTCTACTATAAAGTCGCATATACAGTCAAAAGCTATCCTGTTTTTGTTCTTCAATCGAACTTGATCTCTGTCCTACGACCTAGCTACTTGTTGCGCTTGAATATAAGGGTTGAACATAGGGGTTGAAGCTGCTACTTTACGGTGTGTGACCGCAGACTACAGCTGAAATGCGTTTTGCGTTGTAGTGAATTGCGTTATTCACTATCACGATAATCCACGGTCATTCACTGCCACAAAAAGTATTGGAACACATGAACAATTGAGAACAACATGGAACAACTGCGTTACCAAGACATCCCACTGTCGTTGAGAATCGTTGGGGAGTCGATTCCAGCGAAGTATGGGTGTATGGTGACTGATAACTTCTGAACGGTATGAGATATCAAGGGAAAAACAGATATTGTCAGTACCTTCGGATAAGGTATGAGTGAAAACTATTCAACTCAATTCATATCGTATAATTTTCACAAGTACACATTGCTGAAAATACAATTTTTAACAATTTGTACCTGTGAAGATGTTAGGGTCCAATCTTAATAATGTTTCACATCATTTATTTGTGTTTCTCCCGTATTATAATAATTGTGATATCTCATACCATGCACTCAGTAGTTATCACGAAATATTACGAAAAAACTGATATTTCGATAAGTCGACTCCCACATACTCTTGATCAACTGTTGATAATTGTTATATCCCTTGGTTATCCATGTCAATCTACCGACTTAACTGTCGATTGTTCTAATGGACATTTCATTTTCTTAATTCCATATAGATATTTCTTGACGAAATTATTGCAACATTCTAACATTTTTCAATATCATCAAAAAAAACAAGTCGAGACTACGCATGTATTTGTGTTCTTATTTCTATAGAATATCCTCTTGCATGCCTTATTTCATTTTCCTTGATCCGAAACCTTATTATGGTTGGAAATGAAAATGCCAAAGGGTAGACGAACTGATACGACACACGTGGATATGTGGTCGAGAAAATCGATATTTAATTTTCCCTAGATCTAAAAATTTTACACTGACAAAAGCTAAACGACGAAGACTCGAGAGGGATTTTATTGAATAACAAAATTGTTTTTAAAATAAGCCTATAGCCTGCAGTGGTTCCCGCACCCTGATCTTCATGCCAGAATGAACCATTTGAAGAAGGATTCGCTTTATGAAGTACCGAGTACAAATGAATCGGTCTTCTTCTGTGAACGAACAAATATGAGTAAATATATATTTACTCAAAGTCAAAGTCAAACTTGAAAGACTTTGAACCAGATTGGCATTCCAATATAAATAGTACCACTTATTTATTAGATTTCCATAAAAATCATAAAAATAAATGAAAAGTTATTATTTACTTTGTACATAAAGTGAAAAATGACGGAAAAAGGGGGTTGAATGGGATTCGTTTCTAGCATGCACAATGTTGGGTTGTGTGAGTATGGTAGATCAAAGGATTTTTCTTGCAGCATCATAAACTGTATTTTACGCGGAAAAACTCCCGCGGCGTAAATCTGGTGATATAAACTGTGTTTGAAAAGCAGGATGGAGCGCAGTTTTTACTTTCAGTTTAAAGACTAATTTTCGTTCATGTATATAGTTCAAATTAGCTGAGTACCCTCAAAGTCTCTATAAACTTCTAGAAAAATTGAAAATTAAAACTTTCTTAGCATTGAATGTATCAGTGACAAAAGGCGGGATACAATTAATTGATAATCTATTAACTTATCAATCAAATAATTTGACTGAATATACATTATTTTAATAAATAACTTGAAAAACAATATTATAGAATATGTATAATACATGCGATATTCAATTTTTATGAATATAGAAAACTAAATTAATTTGTTTCAGATAAAAACTTATAAAATTGCACACAAATCTAATAAGATACTGAATAAATTAGATTTTTTCACTTTTAGATAAATTAAAGTAAACACATTAAATTGATCAACATACACGGTAGCTGCAAATACGGTATAAATAATGAGTAAAAAGCCAACTCAAAAGTGTCAAAACCAATGTGTACATCGAGAACATCTCATCTGTCATCTTACAACACAATCATATGCTACTCTCGCTTCAATTAATATAACAAATTAAAACCACTTTTTCGAATTGCTAGCATTAGATTTCAGGTGAGACTACTTTATTATCAAACGCTTTCCTCTTGCAAGTATCCGTTACGATGAATTAATCTACGAATGAATATACGAATGAATAGATGGATCTTTACCTGTCGTGGGATTTCAACCCACGCCCTACTTGACTTTAGATTCGAAAGAAGCTTCTTTCGAATCTAGTCGTGCCTTGCCAGAATGAGCCAGAGAGCTGCTATCTATATTAATAAACGAATGCGCCTAAAATCACATACACAATGAAACCAATCAATTATTATTAACAACTTGGAATTTATTTTTCATAAATGCAAGGAATTATGAATTACCATTCAGTATTACAGATGAATATTCGTTAAGGGAAACCCACCCAGAAAAATATATCGAAAATTTGGTTTTTTATTGATGTATCAAGATTAAAATAATATATTAAAAATTTGAAATTAGAAAAAATGGTTGAAAATTCCAAGGAAATTTTGGATAAACTAGTTGAAAAATGCGTTCAACCCTTAGATATGCGAAAACCATTAGATAGTTAGCATCAAAATGAAAAATGATACATTGGTAGTATAGGGTGATCCTTCCTCTATCAGCTAAGCTGAATTGCATCAGCACACCTATAGCCGTTTTGATAGAAATAAATAGTTCCGGTTACCTCGATTTACGAAAAAACATTGCGATTTGCGTGACTTTCCCTGGATCTTGTTTACCGACGAATGTGGTTGAACTGTTTATTTTCATCTGAGCCCAAAGCCAGTTTTTTTACGAACACATCAATACCACACAGAATAAAATGTCTCAAGAGGTAAGCAAATGGTGTATGTAATGCGAGTTACATGTTTTTTGACCATTTTCAGTGTCAACTATTGTATAAATTATCGTAGTGGCTTTCCGAATGAATGTATTGTTGTGAAACTGCTGCACACCATTTAGAGAAGTATCTTCTGAAATATGGTCGATTCATAATAAATATTCACAATATTTTCAAAATAATCACCCTGGTGGGAACTTTTCTCCCTATGGTGACTGGAGACACCTTAAGTATTAACTCAAGTTCGAAGTCACGGAAGATTTATTTTATTTCAATCAGTATATAATGTATATATTATATCTCCACATTTCTGTATACATAAAATCATTCTCAAGAAGTGCTTCGATTGTGCTTCACTGAAGATGCGCTTGTACTTCACAATAATAACATGTTTCGTTTTTATTACATTTCATATACATGATGTGCCATTTACATTTATATTCAGAACTCCACTCCTGATTTCCGATTCATTTTGAAATACGGGAGAGAACTTAATTTATACACGTGATAAAAATACGTCAGTTTCACTTCTTTATGAAATGATAACGTGCATGATGCTCCAATATAAAACGAACCATACATAAAAGTTCACATTTCAAATTGCCTAGGGGCACTTTGAACAATTACAAACAAATGTGCGTCATTTTTTGACTTGTCTGGTTTTGTTTGCTCAGAGTTATTTCATAGAAAGATAATAAAAACTCACGACATTTATTTTACTTATTTATCAATGTCGTTGAGGAGAAATTGAACTTTTTCCAACTTCATCAAATCTTGCTGGTCGTCAATGCGAGCTCAAAATGGGAGCTGCCATGGATACAAAAATGGATTTTGCTTCTATTTCCAATTACATCCAGGCCACCTTGGTGAATTCGATTCATTTTCATAATACCCCTATACACTACCTGCATCCCTATTTTGTCGTATGACACCTTCAATATTGTAGCCTTTTCATCTCTCACTCGGTGGCACAGATAAGACCCACCCATTCGAACTAACCCAACACATGATAGAGTGGGGATTGGAGGGGTCCCAATACTGTATGTGTGTACAGACCAAAACGGGGTGACATTAGTGCATGGTGTTGTGAGAATGGACAGGTAAATTCGTGCCCAAGAGTTCGAGGTTCCACGGTATACGCACGGTAAACTCCAACTGTCCCAATCGCCAATTGGCTTGACCAACTATAGCCTGGAATGGATCTTTTGAACGTGCCATCAACTCGATCGATTTTGACTGCAGTTGATTTGGAGATAATGTAAAGAGCTTCTGAACACGTACACTCTCCAACTGCCGATTGAAGGCAGACAACCAATTGGAATGTGTGATGCCACGTCCGTCTGTTATCTGCTACCAACTTCAAACAGATGGTCTAACTCTAATATATCGAATTTTCATTATTTTTTTATTCAATTCTGAATGCGCGTTTCATTATTACGCTAGAAATTGACATGTATCAAGTTGTCAATTGCAGTCAGATTGTGATGGATATAAATATACACATGTAGACAATTCATTTTGATTGGCCAAGTCAATTGGCGATGTTGACGACTAGAATCAGTCGTGTGTACCTTGCATTATCACTAAGCTAATGTTAGAAGGATGTCAAGAAGAACTCATAACCTACGCGGGACTCAAACCCACGCCGGATTTTACTTCAGTTTCTACAGCAGATAAGTTTGACTGACTTATCTAGGCGGGCTATCCAAAACTGGTGATGGTACATACATTTTATTGTACTGATAACTTCATTAGTGAATTCATTAAATGAACTAACCAAAATCCAATTAAAATTGTTGTTTTTATTTGTTATGAATTTCCTAGCCTGAGGCTGGCAGAAATAATAAGGACTACACTTCAAACGTAGACCTCATGTTTGTTATTGTTTCAATTCATTTTGAAATGAAATAATATAACTTTGTTTCATAGCTCAAGTAAAGTATGTGCCTTAGGGTGTATATACGATAAAATAAGAAGGTTTCCAAGCTAAAGGTGACAATTTGACTTGGTAGAGTGTTTTATGTGTAAGTCTGACATAAAACTTAGTTCAATACAGATCTCATTAGAACAAAGTGATTGACATATAAAATTTAAACTCGCACTTATACTTACCCTCTTTGAACATGCAGTGTTTTCTATATATTATAAATAATTCAACTATCACACACTCTCTAATCAAGCTGGACAAATGTACATTAAACCCATAGTGAAAATATACGCCAGTATGTCTTGTTATATTGTATTAAAAGATGAAATATTTATTTGGAAAATACTTATTTAATTTTGTTGTAATATTGACTGTAATATTTTAATAAGTGGACAAAATGCAATAAAGCATACTTGAATATAATGATCCTACACACAGGGGAAGAAATGTTTTTTTTTCTAATTTTAAATGGAATAGAAGCTGAGTTCATTTCACCACTAATTAATTTTTTATAGACTACGAGGAATGCGAATGTAACTGTCTGCTATATTTAAGTACTTGATCTTCAGGATTTATTTTATGTGGCTCGACTTATTTATATATTACCGCGAGTGTACTGCTTATAATCAAATACTATACATATCGTAATAATACAACTCATTATAATATAGAAATTACGAACTTAAAATTATGAACCGTGTGATAAGCGAGCAATGATAAATGATATTCTGTCTTACCGTGAATCCAATGCCCACAGTGGCGGAGAAGTTACCGGTCTGGAACTTGCCAGTGTCAAATTGAACGAGTATTGACGTTTTGCCAACGCCACTGTCACCAAGTAAGATTGTCTGGAAAAAAATATATATTAAATCAAAGTTTGCAGTTTTAAATGAGGGTGATAATATTTCACTACATGTATATTCAAAATGTTTGTCAACGGAGATAGTGATATATAGCTTCTTCCAAGGAATGTCACTAAACAACTGTTAGAATTTGTATCTTAGGTTTTAACGATGCACTGTAATGATAACCAATATATTGGCGTCGAATGAATGATTAATAAGATGCTGGGATGATGATATAAAGGTTTCTTATATGTAATGGGAGGGATAGTGGAAGGATACGGTCGTGGCCTATACTGTATGAGAACCTTCCTCGCATTAGCCTATATAGACTACAGAGGAAAACCACGAAAAAAACTGTAAAGATGGCGGGGATCGAACCAGGTCCAATATTCCCCACACCTACCGGATCACATGCAGCGAGTGCGTTGGACACTGAGCTGCATGTGCTTAGAACTTGGAACCTTTGGAACACAATTAATTTGAAACTGTTTTAGATCAGACATACTTCTTCATTTTATTGTAGCTTATGGAGATTGTGTAGTGTATGGCAGTGTATGCTCATGGTTCTGTTCACCCTGATCGGCCCTGATTGGTCTCTTGGAATAATGGAAGGTAAACGGTCGTGGTCTACCGCCTAATAATAAGGATCCAATATCACTATAACAACGGAGGTAAACCACGAAACTTCGCAGTCAGGATGGACGATGGTTATTCAGGGTTATATTTTTAGTACACATGTATTTAACACATGGGTGCTTATTCTGATAATTTTTATTGTAATTTATGAAAATCTGTTGGGGAAAAGTGAAAAGTTGGTAACTTTTTCAAATTTTAATAATGATCTATATGAAATGTTATAGGGCAATTATGGTTACCGTAATTTTCAGCATGTAGGCCTATAGGCTAATTATAAATTACGCAAGCTTATCTTTCAAATTGGCACTATTCTTGTATTCAAAGCGCATATATTGCAATTTCTAAATGCTCATTTTCATATATATATGAGAACATTGCACTTTTTTTTAGTGCATGTTAAATTACGTCCATCCAACGGTAACCTTGACTTGTTAACAAAGTCTAAGGAAGTAAAAAAGAAGAGAGTATACACACTGAAATTGTATTTACATGAACAAAATTGTTGAATATCAGTAACGTGCATGGCAATGAATTCAAAAATTCAAATTAAACGAATATTAATTTTCAAATTACATTTTCATTTTTACTATTTTGGTATAAAAATACATTCTTGTTGGAAGAAAAAATTCACAATTTCAAATTACACACAGAGATACTTTTCATTGCCCGTATTCCATGGATTGTTATATTAATAATACTATTTTAATTTTAAAATTATTACATTTCATTTCTCAAAATGCAGTTCAATCCAACGCAATATTCCATAATTGTTCTGTGATGAGACTTGAGATACCTATTCCTATCGTTGAAATCTGTATATATATATCTAGGGCGCCAAGGGGTAGGAGGTCGTTGGGTGGTGGTGGGGGAGGGGGCTTGCCAGGGACGTTGATGTTTCAATACAGACTGAAGCTTTCATCAACCGACATATTACATTGTGTAGCGCTCAATCAAGCAAGAGCACTTTGATATCAACTGATTAGACTTCAGCAAATACAAGTACATCGCAATGTTAATTAAATTTAATTAATAATGAAACGGATTTCAGCGGCATGGGATTGTAAGCCTGTTTATGTAACATTTTGTAATTCATTCTAACCTTTCAGGTAACTCGAGTTAATGCGTCAAACGAGAGTACAGCTTATGATTATAACTAGAGGAAAATACTCTGTAATGCGTTTTATAACCATGGGCTTTATGCGATATAAAGGACTCCTGACTTTGAAAAAATGTTTTATTTCACCCAAGGACAATATGAAATAACAAAAACCAACAAACACGATCCTTTGTCTTTGTATAGGTCTATGTCGAAGAGAATCACAAGAAAGAAAGTCCAGCTGTATCTTACTTATACACTACCCAGGCCCACGCGCAGATTTGCTCCAACGTTTAACTTCAGGAAAATATGCACTCTCGACGATATTTAAACTTTCAACCACCAACAGCTATGTTATACGGTGGTACGAAAGAGCGAATGAGCGGATGATAATGAAACGATAAGTGATGAAAGGTGAAAGGACGTTTACAAAAACCCATGCCTTGTGCGGGAATCGAACCCATGCCCAACGGTGACTTCAGTTACTACCGCTAGCGATAATTGACTTAGCCACTGGGGCGGCCATATTATTTAAACTTTCAAATAATTATTTCATTCAAGTTTTTGATACAACTTGTACAAACTCGTAAGTGTGAAATTTTATATTTATTGCATGTACTGTGAGGCAGATTCATTTTTTCAACCGATGAGGTGAATATTTTATTGCGGCTGGATACAATAGACCTCGATATGAACATGGCGTGTGTTCTACCCTCTGACCTGTGAAGAGTTAGGATGGGGGAAAAAAACAGGATGAGTCGATCGAGTTGCTCGCTTGGTTCCCTAAATCAGAAAATCATCTAATATTGTTGTTTGGCACTTTTAAGAGTACATGGAAGTCGATTGAAATTTCAGATTTTTGGTGATAATTATTTTCGTCTGATATGAGATATCAAACCTCTGATAAGGAAAACACAGATATTTTTAATAAATTCAGGACTGTTATAATTATTCAACTCATATCCCATTTGTCAATATAGTGAGAAAATACTCGCCTACGGAGCAGACATAAAAAAGTGTTTTTTTAAATTACACCCGAACGAAAATTATATTTTTCCAGTACGTGAAATGAATTCGTAATCGAATAAGAAGTTATTTATATCTGAATCTAAGTATTTGCTTCTCATCAAGTAGGTCTAAATTAATGATTGTAACTTGATTTAATCAATTACCTTGTGCACCATCTGCTCTGTGTCGTCCGGAGTTCGATCGTAGTGCCGGAGGAGATCAGCCGGAGGTTTATAATCTCTATATCCTGTAGGAGAGGGTGTCTTTAACTGTTGCTGCCTCTCACCGGTGTTGATAACTCTCAAACCGGCGGCGCTCTTGCTTATTGCCGCCGCCGTCGCGGCGTCCTCCGCCGATTCGAAGACGTCGTCACTCATGCTGTCATCCGTGGCGATAATCTGATGAAGAAGATGTTATAATTAGAGAGTAGGCTTGTAGTAAGGTTTGTTTTGATATGTGTTCGACCTGTCTTTTTTCGGGTGGGGGGGGGGGGAATTCAGGAAAACGTGGAAAAATACGGTATCACGAAATACGATATACGGTTTTCAAAACAAGAAAGTTATAAATTTGCAAATATATTTATGAAGAACTGAGAAATCCAAGATAATTATAATATATGTGGATTGGACTGTAGATGGACTGTATAATTACAAGGCAACGGTTTCTTAACAACTCAATAATTTGCCACATTTCGCAGCCATCTCACTAGCAGTGCTCGAATTTTGTAACAACAATAATGGAAATTCACAAAGACTATATACATGTCGCCACCGTAAGGTAACTAGCTCGTTTAGTAAACATTAATCTACGCAAGTCCTAGTCTCTAAGGAGCAAAATTTCCTCCTCCATTTCACCACCGCCCATTGTTCAAGAGATTAATCCTGGAAATCTGTTTCACATACAGAATACATTTACATCTGTTGTTTTGAGCTAAGTTTAGAACGCATGACCCCCCCATCCCCCCCCCCCCCAGAAAAAATGTGTGAGTTCACCACTCAAGGGCGTACTGAAGACGTGGGAGTCGATTTAGTGAAATAACATTTGTTTATATAAAGATTGGAATGGTGTGAGATATCAAATTTCTAATGTTACAGAAAGTCAGGAAAACATATCCCTTTAATCCCTTCAAAGCGATGTTCAGGTCTACGTATAGGCCTATGTATTAATTAGATGAACGTTAACGAATACCCGAATACCAGTTACGCAACTCGATGGAACTTAGCCTGTGAGGGTGTGTTTTGTTGTTGTTCGCATTGCAGAAGTCGCACGGTTTGACTGATCAACATGAAACTTTTTGTGGGTACGCACATTTATCCAACTATAGGAACTGCATGGTTTTGGGGCCAAATCCATCAAATCGGTTGGACCACTTTGACGCATAAACTATATAACGAAATTTCGAAAAACTCCATGAGATTAACCCGCATGGGAAAATCTGGTACAAAATCTCTTTCGCAAATTCAAATTTGTACTGAATGTAAACACACAAATATACACATTACTACATATTTTCATTCAGATTTGACGAGACGTTTCGAAGAAAATAATATAATAATTGATTTTTTTATTTCAAGAATAGCCAGCTTTTTTGTCTGTCGTATAGCCAGAATTTAGAAATGGTAATTTTAACAGAGGCAGCGGTAGACAACATTCAGAATCAGGCCCCGGTAATTCACGGACCTAATAGTTTACAACCTAAGGTGCGAATAGGTTTCGAAATCATGTCGTATAGGCCTACATATATTGCTAATCATACAACTTATGTGCTGCGTTTGCATTTGCTATATGTCATGTAATTTTTAGATGTAGATAACTACAAAACATACATTTTCAGCTGTCACCTATGAGATGTGAAAATGTTGAGATCAACACGATAATTTGCTGATATATATTTATATATATATATATATATATATATATATATATATATATATATATATATATATATATAATATAATATATATATATATATATATATATATATATATATATATATATATATATATGTATATATATATATATATATATATATATATATATATATATATATATATATATATATATAGGCCTATATATATATAATTTTGGAGGTATTGAAGAGATATGTGTTTATGTAGCACAAGAATTTCGATTTAATCTATACCGTTCTAAATGTATCACCAAAAAACGCACGTTTCTCTGAAATGCCACTCAAACGTTTATAGAAGCTAAATATTTTGGCATATTCGTACAAATATTTATTCTCAAAGAATACGAACTAAGAAGACAATTTGAGTTGATCCACTTGACTTGACTGATTTTTCTATAGCTCTGAGTGATTAAAACTGGAAATAAAAACTTTATAATTCAGCCAGATGCGTCAATGCTTTTACCTGGAGTTTATACGAGTTAAACCTGAACTAATTGCCGCATAGTATGTTATGAATAATATAGATACGTGCTCTTGACAACGTTATTCTATTTATCTTTCATGTATTCAGATCTAATTAGCGACTGACCCAATTAATCAAACAGTCATCAGCTTTGTTGGAAGACAAAGGAACCTTCAGGAAGGTTGTGAATGGCAGGTATCGATATAGGCCTATATGTAACAAATAATGTATTGTATACTAATTATCGTACTGCTCCGTTTGAAAATTTTGAAGTGAAATTGCTTCATATATCATCACTAATAATTGAAGAAGTATCGTGTTCAATGTTGTCAAGTTTGATATATATATATATATATATATATATATATATATATATATATATATATATATATATATATATATATATATATATATCCATATATATATATATATATATATATATATATATATATATATATATATATATATATATATATATATATAATTGTATATGTATATATATTTTATATATAAAACAATTATTATTCACATCATATTCGAACATATACAGTAATTTAATACACGTTTAGTGATCATTTATATATGTAAAATCCCCCTGGCGGAAACTTCTTTCTCCAAGAGAAATAGATTCATCTTAATTAAAAACAAACTTACGTGTAATGATGATGATGTTGTAGGCTCAGTCACCAGCATACTTTTCTTGTCCTCGACAACACAATTACTAGTCTTATAGACTATCACGCTGATAAATGTATTAAATCAATTCCACTTCTTTGATAATCAATGTAAAGCCACCACGTTTATCCAACCACAAATCTATGATATATTTTCCATTTCTATTCTCAGCCACCGCACGTGGATTTTACAAGTATAATTGCGTCGTTCACTTGTTGAATGGTGTATTGCTATCGGCTAGACACCTGTAACAGAAAAGAAACCAGTCAACTAAAATGACATATTAGAGCTGTTTACATAATGTTAGGTAGACCTATATGTTGATGTGGTATATACATATATTATCTGTTAAGTCCTAGTTAAAAGACATCACAACCCTGAAACTAAATTTCAATGAATAATGACGTTAATAATTTCCCTAATTTTAAAGAAAGCTAGAAATCATCTCAATTTTAAAAATTAAACTTTTTTTCTTTTGTTCTCCAGAGACCATGAGTTGTGATTCGGTATAACCGATATCTGTATAGAAACAAACAGAACCGAGTTATGTGTACGTCACGGCTCAGAAAAAGGGCTGGGTCTTGGAAGACAAATGAATTGACTAAAATATCTGAAATTGAGGTGATTTCTAATTTTCTCTAAAATTACGGAAATAAATATCGTCATTATTCGTTGACATCTAGTTTCACGGTTGTGATTTATGCAATTTTTAAAAAGAATAGAAAAGAGTAGTAATGGATGGAAGCTCAAAGTTCACTTATATGCACCTATGCACCAAAGCTCACATATGCAAATTTTAAAGAATAGAAAAGAGTAGTAATGGATGGTAACTCAAATTCTAATTCGAATGATCTTTGACTTTTGTGTTTTTTCATCCAATATACAGCAGGTTCTATAACTCATCAATACATTATTATGGATATCTATATTTATTAATAATTCAGTATACCTTACATTTAGTTATCTTTTATGATAACACAAACTATATTAACTAGTACCTCGTATATATTCAGTTTAATTGAAATGATAACATCATCTGCCAATACTGCAAACATGGAACTGTATAAGCGCAAGTTCTCGATTATGACCAAGGAATAAGCTAAATGAATTTCTTGGGTTCATTTTCGGATTATTCTTTTAAAATGATGCCACAGATAAAGGATTCTTTCCTGTATCTGTGATCATATATGTATCGGTACACTTGCACGTCGGGAATAGAAAGGCAAAAAAACCTGTGTAAATATTTTTTTAAATATACT
This sequence comes from Brachyptera putata, assembly GCA_907164805.1. Taxonomy (NCBI): domain Eukaryota; kingdom Metazoa; phylum Arthropoda; class Insecta; order Plecoptera; family Taeniopterygidae; genus Brachyptera; species Brachyptera putata. Next base: position 25,303,294 of record OU015464.1, on the reverse strand, counting down.
TTTTATATGTCAATAGACCCTATTCTATTTTTTGCTCACTGTTCCAGAACAATATTATCGCAGAGTTATAGATAGCATTGTATGACCTAAATTATTATCGATGCATGTTTTAAATTACCAATGCATTCTACCTCTTTCATACTCAGATTTCACTATACAGACGATTATAGCAATTTGAAGTTATGTGTTATTATTTATTATATAACCAATTGACAGTATTTCTCCGTTTTATTTCACATTGTAAATCTGTGCAATTCATACTGTGGGATTAATAGATCTAATAATAGATCGTTTATAATTGATATCTATTAATATAACTATCCAATAGATAGTGTAACAGACGTGCACGAAAATTGAAATCGCTCAAGTGGAAAGAATGATGTAAATTGTCAGAGAAGGAAAGTGACACGATAGGGGTCGCCAGGCTGTCTGGCAGACGGGGTAGTTTAGCCTTTCGAGTTACCATGGCAATAAGTGAGCTTGCACACGGCTAATCATTCCTTGCTAGTAAACAGCGTGAAGTCAAGAAAACAATATTCCTTCTCAACAAAATACTTGGTATCATTAGCAATTTGACTCACATTTAGGTAGATCATTATCCTAATTGGATGACAGCACGCACCACACAAGGACGTCAATATTTAACGAGACAACTGAAATCTAGATATCTGAATATTTTATATCGAAAGGAAGTATACACACAGAATCAATAACGTCGAGACATACTAATATTTGAAGTGACACAAACGTAATATTATTGATTTCTTGTTACGGAAATAAATCTACATTCACGTATACTTATAGTTCAAAAATCACAACATATGAATCAACAGACTGTTGAATTTAATAAAATGCGCATGCACGGAATTCAATCATTGGAGATGTGAATTGAAGTAAATACCAAATACATTGACGCAGGACAACAATAATAAATGAATGAATGAAAATTGCTAAAATATTATATATAGTATACCTATACGTTCCATATACGAAACACTCACTTCTGTATAATATTGATGGATTGAAAATACATGATATTCGCTCGAAAATTCAGCAAAAATAATAGTGATGAAGATTAATATTATTTGAAGGAATGAAGTGCCAAACGAGTGGTATTTTGCGACGACGCCCGTCGTAATAAAGGGGAATCAATGGTTCCCAGCTATCCCTAGTCACACCCCCACATCGTCGTGTACGAGACTGTGGACTCGCCTTGCGAACATCTGAACACAGCCATCATCAACAATTGAAAACAATACAACATTTGGAATAATAGATTGAGAATTTGCGTTTCGGTATCATGAATTAACAAGACGCTATCCAACACTCCTTCTATCTGTGCGTCGTAATGTGACGCATCCAGTGGCATTATTTTGTATTTTTAATTCGTTACGTTTTGATTCCCGCCCGCTCATATCACCATCTAGCGGTGTAAAGCGAGACTGTAGGGTTCGAGCTTTCTCTCCCAGGTGTCTCTTAATTTCATATTCAAATTATTTTATTATAAATAGATCTTTTTGTGCATAATTTGTTTATTTTTGAAAATAGATTATGCTTATTATTCTTCAATAGTTAATTGAATTATTTTTATATCAATTGAAAGTTTACAGACTACTTCAGAATATTGTGAACTTCATGTCAGTATGTTGGTACTCGCATTTCGATCCTCGTACTAGTTGTTGTATAAAAAACGGAGCACCACATTCTCGTTGTGCCTTAAACTAATGAGTAAGGAAAATATTGGAGCCTTGGTAACGCTTGGCTCAGCTAAGCAAATAGCGTAATTAATTTTTGAAGGGGTACAGGTCGTCCTCTGAGAGGTCTGTCTACTTTTACAGACTTTTCGAGTGAAGCGATCTGCCCTAAGAAGACTGTCATAGAGATTAATAATAAATTGTCTTTATACAATATCGATACTGAAGTTACTTATTAATTAAAAAATTAGTAGGAAATTTGTGAGCGGTATGTTACAGGTGGAGCAAAGTGATCAATCGCTTTGAAGTTGAACCTATTATATATATCTACACAAATTCGTAAAGTTTGAGAAATCCCGATTTGAGTAACCGAATAAATTGAATATTTGAATATTTGGAAAAGGACAAAAGCCTATTGAAAAAAAAAATTAGATGATTCTTCTTCAAAAGCTCGAAAAACGCTCACTGAATCTAAAAACAACGATCATGCATTTTCTTGATTATTTGATAAGACATAATGAAAAGACGCATTAATAGCATAAATTTGTCGAAAATTAGGCTAAAAAAAAGGTAGCAAACTTGCAACAAGCAGCAGGTAGAGTTTTTAAAAATTTGTGAAGTAACCGAAATAGTTCTGTACAGCTATAGAGTGAGCTGACAGAATATATTTCATTGTATAGATGTTCATACTTCTAAGCTCATCTCACAACGCATATACTGCGTTTTCCTGGCTATATTTTGTTGGATGAACGCAAAATATTCGACAGGGAAACATACAGGCATTTTAGGAAATGAGTTTGTTTTTCGAAATCGCGTTATTGTGAAATCTTTTGATGTAGGCCCCCTTACCAGAATAAAAAAATATGGTTTATTATTTTCCTGGTGTTTCTTACCTTTCACAACCAATATTGCTTGTAACACCGAGGTCGCCATGTATCACCAATTTCCTACTAGATGTTTTTGTTTATTCAATTTTTTAATTTTTCACCTAATTTTGGTTTTAAACGTACATAATGTTTGTTAGTCTATTTTCAACATGGACAGACGATTTTTGGGGGGTACTTAGCTAAAGCTAACTGAAACTAACCTGAAACTAGCCTGAAATTTCTATGGTTGTATTTTTTCATAAAATAATCAGGCTAATTATCTATATTATTGATTTATAATTATTATTATTGACTAATTATTGAGCAAAAAGTTTTTCATTATTATTATAAGTAAAAAATATGAAAAATATAAGGCATTTTTATGTATATAAGGACAAGGTGGCCTATACGTAGCTATCACACCAATAAATGGGAAAAAAAACTAGATAGTAAGGCTATGTATGAGTGGTCTATAATGATACCACAATGTCAAGTTGTAGGCCTATTTTGACGTGTTCATATAATTTAGGTATAAGCTATTGTAAAATGTTATATTGATTTACTAGCTGTATCTTTATGGTATATCCCCCCTAAATGTGGCCAGCCGTAAATAACATTTTATTTTCTCTAATGATTCATGAAAGGAATTACATTCTTTTTTTCATGGTGCTATATATACAATTTGGTTTAAAAGCCTGAACATTCATCAATATTACAACTAATTATTATATTTTTGTTCTCTAATAACATCGAAACTTGACACAAAATCATCGTTCCCCGATTAAGGCTATGGAGGAAAGAAGAATCGTTTGGACAAGGGTGATCTTACCATCACCCCATTATGAATATTTTAAATTTGAAAAAAAGGACGGCGCTGTCTGTGACCCTACTTTTTAAATCGTTTTTGTGATATATCCGGATCATATTATAATTAATCAATTGATTTTTTTAAATTCATATTATAGAATATTTTTATATTTTATTAATTATTGATCAATTCAAGTTCCTAATATCTGACACGACCAACCGAAGCTATACCCAAGAACCATAAACCTGTTTCCTGTCTTATTACTTGCGTGTGACGTATTCGCTCCAATTGGTGATCAAAAAAGACTGCCTATTGTATTTCACAACCCCTTCAGGTGAGTATGTGGCCACTCCACTGTACCAAAAGATGGGAAAACATGTGCTACAAGTTTCCCAACTAGCTTTCTATGATTTCAGTTCATCTCACCTTCTCTGTATCTCGTTGGACCCCGACATGAGACGAGTGGATCATATACCTGCCGGCCGGTCGGCCCAACAACTATTGTCTGTAGAGAATAGAAAATGTCTATTTATGAAAGAGGGTTGTATTTGTATCCAGTTTATGGCGAATAAATTTCGTATAAGATTTTATAATTAGATATAATAAAATACAAGTTAGCTAATATGATGTTGATATTTTACTCCGCTACAAATTTTCTAATAGTAGCAGCTAGGCGCTATGTGGACATACAAATTTTTTATTATAAATTAACAATTATGTATTTTAATTAAATGATCGAGATGAAACAAAATTAAATAAGAAAAGGGTATGGTAATTAAAAGTATGATGGACTCTCATCAATACAGACAATCCTGTGTGAAAAGTTCCTATTTTTTTTGCATTTTGGCCCACTCATTCTACGGCTCGTAATTTGTACAGTGTAATTTGTATTATGCTTGAAATTTAAAAACGTATAGTGGAACGTTCAAAATTTCTCCACTTTAATTTTAATTCATTAATTAGAACCATTCAGTCAATTTTTATAAAATTTAAAACAGCTGCGTATTATATTTCATTTTATATTTCGTTCAACCATGCGGTATTGACGGTTACGCTCGATAGTCTTTCCTCTCTATAGTAACAGGACAGTCGGTGGTTTCGACTCAACAACAAGTAATCATTATACCAATGCTTGTTGAATAATAAATAATTATTATAATAATATTGGTTTGTATTTTACTGTATGTTTCAATTGATTGGAAATATAATTACCATGCCAATATTATCTTTATGAACTGAGATAAGAGAATACATTTATAACTAGGCCTATATATAAATTTCTATCGAATTTCTATCAAGTTAGGCACACTTGATTTATATTATTTAATTACAAGCCAAACGCAGCATATGCTTTCTAGGATCGCATGACGCCCGACTTGACTTCGGTTTCTACCACAGTGTGATAGTTGACTGAGCCACGGGGACGGCTAACAAAAATATATATACAAAAAAGTTTGGTTCTTTCAGTTCTTACTTAAAAACATCAAAAAATAACAATCCTTTTAATTTTTGAATAGTTCATCTTTTGTACTTTACGAGATTGGATCACATCTAAATTACTTATAAATACGCACGTCTTACAGACAAAACTTACGAAAATATCTCAAAAATGTACAATAGAATCTATAGGTAGGCCTAAAGTTATCAATATAAAATTAATAAATGCATTTATCTTCAACTAATGATCGATTAAGGTTTGGCAACAAGGTGAGAGGACGGAAGCGCAGGTGAGTGGAAGGAACCATCTGTTCATCTGCCGCCAAATGTGAGCTGCCACAACTTATTAACGGCAGCTGCATGGCGCGCGCGGCGACCACCAATATTAATAACATGATATTTCTCTCGAAAGTCTAGAGGCAAAGGTGGTGTAGCTTTAACAAATATTCATACAATATCAGGAACAATTCGGAAATGAAACAAGTCCGGGGTCAAATACTCGATTGTTAGATTCTCGTCATTGGCATAGCACATCATTGGTAAGTTTCTTTTCCAGTTCCGGTTTTACTATTTCAATCGCACTGTTTTTACAGTATTTTATAAAATATTAATTTTTATTGTGGAATTCCATATAAGATGATAATGTGTGTTGCTTTTACTTTTATTATTTGATTTGGTTTATGCACGTATTATATGTTCTTCTATAAAAAAAACATGAATAAATGCAATACAATACTTATAAGAGTAAGAATGGTATATGAAATACAGGTTATTCCTGATATAAAAAGTATGTGATCAGGATTCCCAGTTAGTCAGACATTTGCCGCAGGATTTACTCATACAGTTTTCCAGTGATTTTCCTCGTTTTCCCCCGAGCTGAGGATAAGTGTTACTGTTACATAAAATAATGTTCATTACTAACAGTTCAGGCAGCGCCGATCAACGACCTATTCTATTAAATAGTTCGAGACTTCATCGATAAGTAGTTCAGACAATTTTGATATGACAAAACTTGGTCCGAAGATTTTCACTTTCCAGTATATTTAATCACTAACAATTCTTAATATTATATGCCAATAGAAATGAAAATGGTTGAAACGAAAATTGTTTAGTACAGTAGGATTAAAAAAATGAAGAATCGTAGAAAGTGCAGTTTATTATGAAAAATTGAAAATTAAGTAGTAGGACCATAACCGTGATTAGGGCTACCAAAAACAACCCCAAATTATGTCACACTAATGTACAAAATGTTTTTTGATTGGTGTTTACAGGTCTTGAGGGGAATAGTAAGAGGGAAGAAGATGACGTCAGATGCGCAACGAGATAGTTAAAATCACTTGCACGCGCAGCTTTTTATTGCCAGAATGCCACTGCTACCCTGTTCGAACCTCAGAAAGGAAAAATCACCAGAAGTGGATAGACAAGTCCAAGTGAAAGTGGAAGGAGAAAACTATACGACGCTAGAAGGCCAAGGCAGATGAGCGAGGTCGAAATACACGGGGAACAAAACTGTAGATGAAAAAGCTATGTTTATGGGCGGTGACAGACTAGTATGATTGTGTGCTTGCAAGGCCAGTGTCAAGCGGTGCTAGTGTTATAGACTGTTCGAGATACGCGAAGTTAGCGTTTCGCGCACCGATGGCTACTTTCATGGTCGCCTTTACGATTAGGCTTACCGTACCTACAACATTTTCAATACTTCAAAGTTTAAATAAAAATATTGTAATATGTCTATAATCAAGTTGAAAATGCCAGTAGCGTGAAATAACTTGGACTAGGCATAGGGAGTTATTATTCAAAGTGTGAACTTCAAATTGCAAAATTTAAAAATGGAATTGTCTATGGGGGACCGTGTTTATGCTGCTGAAAGGATAATGAAGAAAAGGGTGAGGCGGGTAAGTGAAATTAGACCTAGGCCTACTTTTAAACTAATGTCAAATTACATCTAATACAGCTTCCCCATTGATGACGTATGTAACCATCCTTCATGGACATTAAAATTGTTATTCTCTCAGTTCAGTTATTTCCTTGACATTCATAGCAGTCTAGCCTATTTTGAGTAATGAAGTAGGCCTACCAATAAGCCTTGACTCTGTGAAGGCCTGAACATTTAGGAGGTTGTCAAGGAGGCCTATTTTAGTTTTTTTTTATGCAAGGGCCAAGTTGCAATCAATTACGCCCGTGGCTAATTTGGCGGGAATTTCGGATATTTTTGAAACTAAAAATGTGAAACTTTTGGCCATCGCACAGACATTTTATCATTGAATAAAAGTAAATGTCCAGTCTAGCCGCCACCACCCAATGGGCCACTAGGCCTACACCTATCAACACACACTAATCACATTTTCACTTCAAATTCAGTTGAATAAAAAATAGGCCTACAGGTAAGCGTACCTGCCGTAGGTAGGCCTTAGCATTATAAAGTCAATGGCCTTCGTAAGTATGGCCCTACCATAGAGCGTGGTCCTAAACAACTTGGAGCATTATAAATGTTATACAAATCATAATGAAAGTTCGTAGACCTAAACCAAATTTAGAAGTATGCTACGGTAAACGTAATGAAAAATTGTGTTGAGACTCCAAGGTAATAGATCTACTGAACTCGGTGGTTTATAGGTTAAGTGTAGTGACCAACTTGGTTGGTAGCGACTTTACCGAGAATAGGGCCTACTGGTACAAACAACATGTGCTATTTACTATTCATATTCCGGTATTTATCAATATTTCGACGTAGGTCTAGAATACCAGTAAGCAGAAGGTCGTAGCCGCCATTTTTTATTTACACACTTTTATATCTTTTCTGTCTAATTCAATTTAAAAAATGACGTAGGCCTACCGGCAAGTGAATTCTTGATACTTTTTCGACATGGCCGTATTGTTCAACTATAATTTTCCCTGCCAATATGGCTTAAGCAGCATGGATAAAACACTTAGCAAGTAGCAAATAGCGTCACAGGCCTAAGCGACATTTCATTTCCAAATGCAGCAGAGTTGTGAAGGCATAGGCCTATTTGCTTTGAGCAGAACGGCCATAAATACCGGTACTATGTTGTCTCATGGAAACAATAAGGAGAGTTGATGGGATTTGAACTTATATAATGACAAATAATATTAATATTATTTATCATTACCGGTATATAAGTTCAAATCACATTAACTTTTGCATGTACGCACACAGAAAAATTCATGAAAATTGGTACAAAATTGACGTCACAAGGTGTTTTTTTAACGATCTGAACAATTTGAAAAATGCCACTTACCGCTTGCGCTCTATTGACATATTTATTCAATTTAATTAATTTAATAAAAAATCTTTTTTGCAGGGCCACGTTGAATACTTCGTGAAATGGAAAGGATGGAGTCAAAAGTAAGTAGGTACCAAAGTGTACACTTAGGCCTATGGGATCATAAAAGTGAAATGCACCAAAACAAGCATGGGCAACACATTACTGAAATGTTTCAGGCCTGCTGTCAAACATAATTTTTTACTGGAATTGCACCAAATCGTTGAATTGAGAGATATTTTAAATTATTTTCCCCTCTACCTTTGATTTTATCCATTAAAAACTAAGTTCATTGATATGTTATACAAATGAACATTTCCTTGAAAAAACAAGAGTGATTTGATGTCTTCAAACACTACTTCACAAAACGCTCGGAATCCTACAACGCAAGATGAAAGCTCGTGTGTGAAGCGATGTTGTTAGCGACTCTAATGAAGCAAAATCAGGCAAGCTAGAATTCGAGAACAACCACCTATATGCACTTTTATTGAAAAGAGTTTACAAATTGCTAGCATTCTGAAAATTCCTTGACCAGAGCGCCTCCTGACCTAAGCGCCCACGTCCAGTCTCGAATAGTGACCAAGTTGAATCAGTGCTCCATCAGTAGGATTGCCTGATCCAACGTCGCCTATCATCTTTCTACTTTTTAGTGTCAATATTACATGAAATATAAAGTTGAAAAATCTGTTTTAAAAATTCAAATCGGCCACGGTACACATTTCTTAATTTAGTAAAAATCATTAAAATTGCTATTATATCATTCACATTATCTCATGGTCAAGCACGTATTTCATAGAACTTCCGTATAATATATATGATGTAGCGACAAAATATGTGCAAATGCTATGTCAGGCTAGTGGATTTCACAGCTATGATGCCGATAATACACAGCTGTGACATTGTACGGACATAATTTCTTGTGACACCAGCTTAATATAGAGTATCGTAGGCATAGGCCTGTACTATAAATAGATCTGCTACCGTAGTCTGTCCACTTAGGTGTTGCATTTTTATTGCAATGGTGTGTGTAACTTCTAATAAAAACTATTGTTGACATGTGACAGTCCTTCTAGCGGCAAAGTCAACCTCAATGTGGATAGACTATATTATGCGGTTTATACCACAGACTACACATTACTTATGGAATGATTTTCAACAGGCACAGTACTTGGGAACCAGAGGAAAATATCCTAGATGGACGGCTGATTGATATTTTCGAGAGAGGACAGCGGGGTGAGGGTCCACCTAAACGAGGACCAGGCAGAAAAAAGGGTTATCAAGTTAATGCCGTATGTACCCAATTAATAATTGAATATTATTATATAGTTTCATGTAGAATTCAATTTACTTCAATTTAATGTAATCAACTTTTGACATGTTCTACGACCACCAATAATAATTGTTTTCTCAATATAGGCCTACAAGCAGAATATGTAGGCATATAATATGCCGTATTCAAATCGTAATGAATAATTAGGCCTATATTATATCAATTTGTACCAGTACTCATATAAATTTACTAAACACGTGTAGCCTTTGTGGTTGGACTAGCAGTAGAATATTAACTTTATTAAGACGGGTGGATCTGTCAGTAACGTGCTGAACACTTATTCAGGATACCGGGGTTTGATTCCCACCATGGTCGACCATCCTGACAACACTTGTTCTTTTGTGTTTTCTCTATATCATTGGAGTAAATACTCAAATGGTTCCTTGATAAAAGGCCATTACCAATTCCTTACCACTGTCTAAAACACCTAATAAAATGACCTTTCAACTAACTCATCTCTCCAATCATTCACCGATACTAGTAGATAGATATTAGATATCGTTAGTATGTCGTAAAAGCAATATAAATATAATTAATACTGATTGATTGATTTATGGAATGTTCAGGACCATCGCGAGGCGAAGGAAGAGAGGCAAAGTGATGCGGATGACACCCAGGACGAGGCAGGGGACGGAGTGGGGGAAGACAGTAGTCAAGATGAAGGTACCGCGGAGGGCAGTATTACGTTACCGGAACAAGAGCCGGAAGTTGAACCAGATGAGGACGACACGAGAGAAGGTATGATACAAACACTTTTGTGTGTAAAGTAGGCTACTATTTGACGTGTAATGTGTCCAGCTGCTACGTACCTGTAGGCAGTAGGGTTAATGGTGAAACACGTCGTTACTAGCTTTTAGGCTTGAAAGTTGACTTAGGGCCGATTGATTAACTAGTAGGACATTATGACCTCGAGTGTAATTATTCAGATATACTTGGGCGACAGGTAGGGGCCTATTATTTGGTAGATATTATTTCTAAGGTTATCACTCATTTCTTTACGTATAACATGCTTACCCTACTGTAATGATTTTATTATTTTCAGAATCTGTAGAGAGCTCTCGAGTCATAACTCCTCCACTTACTTTAGCTCTTCCTACTGACACGGCCGATGCGGATAGTAGCAGCAGTGAAGATCGGCCAATCGTGAGTCGACGAGAGCCAGCTGGAACGAAACGGAAAGCGGAAGTTTTATCAAAAGAGTCTGGAAAAATTGGTGTTACAATAACCACAAGTAGTCCAAACAGTAGTAGCGGAAGTCCTCCGCCAGCCAAACTCCCAAAACTTCTTCCTGTAAAAACAGCAAATGCTCCGTTATCACCAACACGTAGTAATGTAAGTGATATGACTTTTTTGATATTATTTTCGATCGGTCCGATATTTTAGAGCTAGGTTTCGATATGGTATCTTTGCATTAAATATTTTTTAGATTCGATACTGAAATAATGGTTGCTATATCGATTTAAAAATCTAGAGAACTAAAATAATATTATACAGTATACAGTAAACCATCTTCATATAATAAGTTTTTGTCTGTAGGTTTACGGTATTTTACTGTCAATGAGACTGACTGCATGACATTTTAAATACTAACCTAACTAAAGATCTAAGCGTGAAAGCTTACACTGCTTATTTAAACTTACAAATTGTAATTCTCTAGCCTCCAGCAATCTCCAGTCGAAGAGCATCGTCTTCAAGTACGAGATCTTCGGCCGTGGATGTAACGACGACCTCCGATGATACGGCAACGACTTTGAACACTGCCAATCGTGGAGGACCAAAGTCACCAGCAGTATTGCCAACTTCCCCTCACCCCACCAGCCCTCGAGCCAACACCTGTGATAAACCAGCACCTGCACTTACACCCATTAATCAACATGGAATGGTATATAATTTTATTTTTCTCAGCATCATCATTGAATTTTTGTTTCTGTCATGGTTATGGTATAATAGAAAACAAGGCCAGAGAACTGCTTGGTAAATTTTACTATTTCATATCAAATGTTGAGTAATCTGTCGAGTATGGTACAGTAAATGTAAACAGACATGAAAACCTTGAAATCTTGCCACCAGCTTACCTAGATTAAACCATAATATTTTATTAGTGAAATTGCAATTTCAACATTGTTTTCATGGATGGAACCATTTTCATCAAGCTTATTACCGTGTCTAATCTGGGATGATACCTATGTCTAGCCTTTGTTTCACCTCTGGTTTAAAAAGCGTTCTCGGAAACCGTAGTCAAAACCCTTTATGCAGGCCTACATATATATATTTCTTTAAACAAATTGCATAGGGTCGGTTTCGAACCCTGACCCTCTTGCATCGAAAGCACACGGATTCTACCGAATTTTCCCTGGCTGAAAGTGTAGCATTTCAATGCTAATTTATATGGTTAGTCCGAATTCCAGCCAAGCCGTACTTCAAACTGTCATTTTGACTAGGGTGAATATCATTAATCTTTCAATAATACCTCAATATCATCCCATAAATAACTCAATTTTTTTGGTCGTTGAGGAAACGATAATCGCTATCAGCAAGATTTAGGAAGAACTTGGTGAAACTACTTGTGGTGATTACTTTCACCGTTTCGTGACTATAGCCACTAGGCATTTTACTACTTTTGTATCTCGATGGTTACAAAAAATATATTTTTTCAAGGTAACGACTGGTTCTACAACAGCATCTGTTGCATCAAGATCTGAAGACAAGCTAAAACGTCAGCAACAGGAACATGCAAGCGTCTTGCCGGGAGGTTCCGTAGGAAACACGCCGCCGTCTTCCGACCAAGAAACTGAAAATACAGACAGTAATCTTACGAGTGAGAAAAGTATAACAACAAACGGCCATGACAATCATCATAGTAATAATAATAACAATGAAATAGACTCGGGTCAACTTGATGATGACGAAGATAAATTACCTCCGTCATTAATACCGCAAATTCTCACCAGTCCTGGTTCTGAATATTGGCATGCTAGAAATCCCGTGGCTGATCAAGTTTTTATAACTGACGTTACAGTGAATTTGAAAACTGTGACGATTCGCGAGTGTAAAACGGAAAAGGGCTTCTTTCGGGAACGGCCGGGCGATCATTCAAAACAGAGTGGTGTCAAGTGACTACGCATATGGTGAGCGAGAATGTGTATAGTGATCTTCGGAGGTTGAAAGAAGATGAAATGAATTAGGCAGCTTCTGGAAAGTTGTCAATTTGGTGTACATACCATTGTTATGTGTATTTGAAGGGCCTTATTAGAATGAAATGTAACGGGATGTAATTTGATAATAACGTGAGGGCAAGGGCGTGACATGGTGGTTGGCCAGTGAGTGACTTAGTAGTTGGCCAGTGAGTGAAGTGTGTGATACAGCTTTTTGTACATTAATTTTTTTACAATTTATATATATAAGGCCTATAAATAAGAGGATGATCTCGAATGGAATGTATATTTGAAATAGCTAACTAATAAGTAGCCCTTTTAATCTAAGTTTAAGAACATAAATACCGGTATTAGTAAAAAAGAAACAGCATTACATTTGTACATAAAATTTATTAATATTAAGACTTTAGGAGGAAATGATTTGCATGTGTGATTTGATTACTACTGTAGTATCTTGACAACCCTGGGATATTATATAGTAAGGTTACTAAATAACAACCATGAAGTAAGGTACTTAGAATTGGTATTAAATTGAGAAACTCATTGTGCAGTCATTCGAATTGAAGTCGGTGCATGGGCCGATTTGAGGGCATATATATGTATTGACACATTTTTTTAATAACTTTTTTGATCAAGTAATTTCCACAACTAAAAATGAATGAAAATGTCCTCTCGACATTTTAATTTGTAATTAAAATACCGGTAATTGTCAACATATTTTACCACTGCAATGATAATAAAATTGACGCTTTCTATGTAATAAACAACCGGTCATTGTTTAAAAGCAGGAACTTCACAGAAACCAGTCAAGTCTATACATTTCTAATATCCGAGCGGTCAGGGTAGCTCCTACCATACCGATTGAATTACATTGCTGTTTGATGGTTGGTGTAAAAATACTAAATACAGTAAATAGTAATGACTAATGTATTATATATTTACATTTTACAAATAATTTTATGATGTTACGTACCCGGCGTACATAGCAGGTAAATAATATGCCGTACTTATCTTTGTGAAATACTAGTAATATATTTCACACCAATCTTCCACTGGCTAAACTTAAATAGCTAAATCAATTGAGTCATATAAAATATAAGTGTTTTGGTTACGTAAAGCAGAGCTTGAACGTAGGTAAAATGTACCAACATACAACATTAATTGTGCCATCTTGTAGTATTACAGTATATGAAAGCAACATGTCCACATTTATTTTCTTCTTTGTTATATGTAATTATGTTCCGCTATAATACTGGTAATACGGTAATAATGAGAAGTGTATGTCTAGAGAACACAAATTCAAAGGAGACGTAATAATTTATTATTGTGTATATGAGAAGTTCATCAAAATGAATTTATAATCAGTAATCATGTAATGATTTCTTTAAATTACAAATGCACCGAGTTTTATATTGTATGAATAGATAGGCCTACTAGCTTCTTGGACAAGTCATACTTGTCAAGTTCAAAATTGAATAAAATATTGAAATTAACTTCTGCTAATATTCAGCTACAAGGATTATGTGCGTAAATACCATTTCACGTACAGTACTTCCCAAGTATTGGGCATCCCCCCGCATAACTGACTGTGAAATAGTTGTAGGTACTTATATAGTAATATATTGAATACATAAGAGATAACAGAACAAGTGAATGAAGGCAGTTGATGCTTACTTACATTCAATTGCATGGTATTGAACCTTTTAATCACATTACTGTTGCAATTTCCAATCAATTATACTTATTTTAAAGTATAAGTAAGTCTTGTATTGAACATATCCGGCTGCGACAATAAATATATATATTATATATATATATATATATATATATATATATATATACGGTATATTCACAGTGAAGCCTCTGCATCGTTCCTGCCTCCCACGTGTATCGTTTATCTGCTTCTACCATTGATTTTGTTCCATCGTAATCTCGTATAGCCTTCGGTAAATTTTCCAACGTGGATCGTTTTGTTGCATGGATGGTTCCTTTTCCCTGGTCTCTTGAAAAATGACAAGAGGTTTCACTGTAGGGCCTATATATACATTGTTTTTATATTTTGAGGATATATCAATTGAAGCAGTAAGCATATTGTTACTACTAGGTACATAGCAGGAATAGGCTATGTTGTAATTTCATATCATTCATTACAATTTTAAATAGGTACTTTATTTACGTATCAACTAAAGTTTATCATAGATCGGTTGCAATTCTTCTATCATATTTTCAAGTACTGTAATACGGTATATTTCCTAATCCAAAACGTCGTCAGTTTTAACCTAATATATGTCTTCGGTGTATCTTATAGGGCCTACATGGTTTTAATAGGAGATTGAATTGATTCTAAGTTTACAACTACTTTATCCAATTTGAATTTTACTTCAAATCTGGATTAGGATAAATTATTCAGAGGTGCTACCAATGCGTCCATTTTCCACAACTATGTCTACTGTAAGCATAAGTTGATATGTAATATTATTCCCATTAGGCCTACCTATTAGTACAAGCTTAAAATTCCAATGGGAACAAACTCAATAGTAATTTGTGTTGAACGGGCTTCTGAATACTCAATTTAACGCTAACTAATGCAGAGCTAATGAAGTTTGTTTCTACTTTATAAATGTAGGCCTATATCTAGGTAATTATGCCAATACCAGCAACAACTGTACAATAAGATATATAGGCTAAACAGGAATTCAATTACAAGTATTCCATTAGCAGTCAATAACGTACTTAGTATATATATATATTTTTATCAACATGAAACGGCTCGAGTCTTGATTCGGTGCTTGTGCTCTCAAATGTCTGTAAACGGGTTGTAAATATGTAAATGAAATAATGCAATGCAATATTTGATCAGTAAATATAATCTACTGACCAAGTAATAATTTTCCATTGAAATATATTATGTAATGTAGCAGCTTACCTGTGTGTCAACAATTGATGTTATGTGATTAAACTTGAATTAACGTGATAAATTTGCTTTATTTCCATCTATTTTTGTTCCTGTAGCATTGAAATATAAATTGGCGACGAAGCACGATTTCATTATGTGCGCACTATGTAGATAGAGTGTCTTGATAAGACAAATGCAATAAGAATAGGGAAAGACTACGTCGCGTGGGTTGGCAGGAGCAAGAAAACTGGTAATATAAAGATTGGCTGGGTATTTTTGTAACACCATAAGAAAACATGTTTGAATTTGGATAGCCTTCCGATCCACTTGTTTCAAAACATGATAGTATAGAAAACCTACCCAGATGATTTAATTAATTGGATCAGTACAAATATCTTATTACATAACCTACAGTTGATCAGGGTTTTTTCCATCGCATCTCCTAGGGCAGATTTCATACATATCGGTTCCTGTCAGCTCCCGAGTCTCGCTTCTATTTCTTCTCTTCCTACGAGTTCCCTCCACCAGTTTCTATCCTCCTACTTCACCCCATATTTTCCCTCGATTGACCTGTAAACGTGGTTAATAAACAAATATTATTAATAAAATCGATCTGGAGTCAAGGTGCCACCTTTACCTTCTGTCAAGCAAGCCTTTGGAGCCCACCCATGGTCATCAATTATTTGTATACAGTGACACCATTGAGATGGTGAAACCTCTATGCATCGTTCCCAGATCCATCGTTTTCCCACTTGTATCATTCATTCTGTCCCACCCCCTCGCATATAATCAATGTTAAATTTTCCTGCATGGATGGTTTAATTTTCCTGGTCCCTTGAAACGATGGATAGAGGTTTTCTAGCTGTATATTCAATTTCTTTTTCCTCCTAATTATGTTTCACATTCTGGTATCTAAAGTTTACTGAGGCTTCAATACCAGATCATTTTGTACATCCAGAAGTGATGTATAGAATCTTTTTTCTGATACTGGGAATGGAAAGAAATTGTACAGGCAGCAGTTTTTATCAGTAGTTCTCAAGATTCAGGTCTAGATGCAAACCGGTATTTTGGACGTAGCGCGGTTGTAATCCATTCTAGACTGGGTATGGTATAAATCACCCCATCCTCCTCCTATAACAGCCAAATGATGAACATAATATGTACCATACCTAATATTTACTTATATTAGCCTGATACAGATTCTAAATTATGGGGTCTGAAAGCAAGATCAATTGTTTGCAGGTATAAACATCCATTATAACTTGCCTACAATAAGCAAGTAAGAGCCTAGTGGTGACCATGATATTTACCTAATATGAAACTAATATCAGCATCATAGTGGACGTGTACCTGATTCTCATGCACCTATTATTGGCAAATATATGCCTGTTATTACCTTACTGTCAAAGTTGACAACAAATGTTGAGAAACATATTGAGTTATTTACCTAATATTCAGCTAAAATGGGGTTCTCATTTCTGTAGGGGCATCGTTGGGCGTAGGTTCGTATCCTGTATAAGGCATGGGTTTTTGTAAACGTCCTTTTTCACCCATCATCACTTCAGTGTTCAATTATCACCCGCTAATTTACCCAGGTATACCCTCGCTGTTGATGGGGTCGTTAAGCAGCATTAAAAAATATATTTACCTATATCATGAACTTTGTACCACCACCTTACTCTCACATAATATCACTCTACATTTTCCTAGTTTCTTGAAAAATGCCAAGCTGGGTTTCACCCTATGGCAATAGGATATGGTGTAAGACTGTACAGACCAACTTACCTGCAGCTGGATATAATTTGCTACACTGGCAGAAACTTTTGTAATGGATTGTGAGGTTTTCTACCAATAACCACATCAATAAATGAATAATAAATTCCTAGTACATTATGAACAGTTTCTTTCTTTTTATTATGACATTGATTCGTAGAGCTAAAGGTTATGCAAAATTAAAGGAATGAAACCAACCTATATGCTTTTTACCGGATTTATTATTTCTCGCCTCTCTGCACTTATTTTGTCCAACCACACTCATGGTCAATTTTCTTGGATGGATCGTTTTCCAAATTGATGTTTTTTCTTCATCTCTCGAAAAACGATCAGTAGAGGTTTAACTGTATATGGTAGGCCTAACTGCTAACAGCATGAATGATGCACCTAACGGTACCTATATACTTAATGACTGTACCAATGACACATTTTTCTTTGGGCATTTGAGTTTTTGAAAAGTTGAGGTTTGTTCTGTGATGGATGATTTGGGAGATTGATAATGATACAGCGTAAGAGAAATAAATAAAAAAGGGAAAAGATGAGGTGGGTATAGGTTGGAGGAAACACATAAACTGAGAGAGATTTGAAATCTGCTTTTTTCTCCTCAAATCAAATCATTAAATTTGCCACTTCAGTTGTATCAATCATTACGTAGA
Organism: Brachyptera putata; assembly: GCA_907164805.1. NCBI lineage: Eukaryota > Metazoa > Arthropoda > Insecta > Plecoptera > Taeniopterygidae > Brachyptera > Brachyptera putata. Next base: position 25,285,395 of record OU015464.1, on the reverse strand, counting down.
AGTACTATTCCTCTGCCACAAAAGTTTAGTTTAGTTCAGTCAGTAAATTTACTTGAATTACCAATCAGGCAATCAAATGATAATCACAGAGGTCTTGGATAGCTGTTCTTGGTTTACATACAGAACAAATCTATTGATGAGTGAATCTATCATTCTTCTAGAATTTTATCATAATAGATAGTGGTTATGCTGCAATTGATGTAAAACAATTAATTATGATGCAATGTCTCTTTATTTGGAAGACATTTTGTTCTTATTAAAACAAGTAAAAAGTGAACATATCACTATGTATGTTTGCATTATATATATAATATATATATATGATTATACATACATGTGGCCTATGTATATTTATTATACATATGGTAATTTACGGTTTATAAGAAAGCATGGTAAGGAATTCTCTAAAGTAACAAACTGTACAAAGCTACTAATACAATCATTTCTTGTAATAGTTTATCTACAAGATAGAAGTTGAACTCCAGATCAAAATGATAATTTGATTATCACATCAAGAAAAGTAAATGTAGTTGCAATATCAGTATTACGTACGTATATCAATATGTAATATCTATATTTGTTAAGTATTATACTAGGAAAACGCACACTGCGTTGGGGGACGAGCGAGGAGAGTATTGTATATATGAGTCGTACAAAATTAAGATTATCAGTATACGGTAAATTGCTTGCTGCAACAGAGTCGGTAACTGAATGTTTCAGAATTATCAACCAATTTTCTAATAACTTGATTCAAATCATCTCAAACATAGTCAAGTTTTCATAAAGATGTTATCTATCAATATATTGAACAAGAACAAAATGAAGAAATCACTCAGAGGGATTAAATGAAGATCTTCACTCGCTCATCCAATGAGGGAACATGTTTTTTATTACCTAAAATTGAACAGCTTATCTAAAAGTTTCTAGAAGAAACTTTCTACTCATAGAATACACGTTTTTGGCAACACAGACTTTCTTATAAAAAATCATTTTTAGGGATGAATGCATCTAACTTATAGTGATCAATTTCTATAGGCCTATATATTTACATTCGATTTCATTACATTTTGAAAGTGAACCGATGAACCACCAAAATATGACCAACTCATTTATAGTTCTGTATATATCTTTATTAAGGTATATATTTATTTCGTATAATAATAAAATTTGTTCACTAACTTTCAAGTCGTTTCTATTTAAATATAGACTTTTCTTTATTTACAAAATAAGATAAAATACTTTTGAATGATTTTACATTTCACGTTAAGAAAGTTGCAAGAATACGATACCTTACAGAAATCTCATACCCATGGTTCATCCATAGGCAAAGTAGGTTTCAATATGGCAAATAAAGATGAATTTATACAAGATCCACAGATTTTTAGCATGTTATTATCTAATTAAATATTTACGTTTACGTAGAAAAGACTTATAGCGAAGTCCTGGTTCCTTTGTTGCAAATGCTTCTAGATTGCGGTCTTATAATCCACATTACCGAGTCCAAATCGTGCCCTGTCAATCTATTTGCAGCAACAAGTAAGGGGTAAGTATTATTCATCAATATTTACAAAGAAAATATTATTTAAAAGTATGTCATTCATTTTACGGACACACATAATTATTTATACAAAGGTATTTGTCAGAAGAGATTTCAATAACTTAATCCCCCATCTGTACACAACCAATTAAAAGCGAATAGAAGTACAGCAACCACTGCGGCGCAACACAACTATGGTCTGTCATCAACGAGGTACGCCATACTATCACACTTTGCTTGTCGCACTATTAAACGCGCCTGATAATATCAGTATGCACTTTAATCACTTTGAAAACCCAGTCAACAGGACGCCTCCTTTCGCCTAGGCTTTGCAATTGTCATGGTCTGTGAAATCTAGAAACAATACAAAAATCATAATTAATCAACAGCACTGTAGAAACATACGATAAAGTATCCCTTAAAAGAAAACTTGATGGGAAACGTTTCCACTTGCAGTATTATGTTTGAATTTGTTACATTTCTTCTTAGTTATGATAGGGTAGTACAGGCCTACTAGTGTAAAAGTAGACTCAGGTTGTGACTTGTGACCCACCCTATATATGACTCGATAGATAAAAACTAAGAGCATACACAATAAATCTAGAATAAAGTAAGAAAAAAAATATCCAAGTTTGAATTGATTGATAATACCTACTCTGAAATAAATTTAAAACCATCATAGGAGAAGAATACAGAAAATGTAACGTTAGTCCGGTATGTACGATGGTGTATATCAGTAACACACATTACGCCTACAAAGACTGCGTGATAATGTCACAAACAATGATGTTTGGTATCTCTGGCTCTACCGTATTCTATAACCGTATGGTACAAGTACAAGTGTAGACTAGTTAATTCTCTTTTATCCTGATGGTTACTACTTAGTAAGTTTTGGAATTTGCTGCAACTCCGTAACAGTACCTACCTCGTCAGGTGCCGACTATCTTCGTGCACCTCCATTTCCGAGCTCTTAAACTCGTTGAGTTCTTTCCGAATGGCCGCCTTGTCTTTCGGTGTTAGTCGCGTCCACGGTTTATCTGCTCTTCGGTCGTACTCGTGGGCTTGAGTCACTTCGATGTAATCGTTGAAGCGGATAATCTAGACATCGTAATTATTCATGACTATTCAGTAATCAATGGATTACAATCAATGATTTTATTCTACTACAGTTGACAAGAGATATTGTAGCCAATCTGAGAGTCACTATGCCATTTACAAAATATCGGTGCATCAGCCTAAATAGCAGACTTGGGCTTGCTACGAAAAATGATTTCTTAGAATTGAATACAATCACTAGCACTCAATCTAAATACGTTACCAGCATATAGGCCCTACATACCCTAGTCAAATACAGACTCAACGTTGAGATATTAGATGAAGTAGTATTTATTTTGTTTTAAATAAATTCAATTTTATCAACACACTACAGTATTTTGTTCAGTCTTCAAGGCCTGACTGACTAGCTTTTATTCATGTTTGAGAACAAATTAACAATGTGGGCTACAATTCTATTTTGACATGACTCTATCAAGATCGTGTCCAAGTAAATTTGAATTTTTTTTTGGACTCTCCGTTTGTCATGTCTGTGGAGCAAGTAAACAATAGGTATTCTCCTCAGCAAACCTATGCGACATTAGGTCTTTGTATACATGTACCCAATTTTGACTTTTGAACACTTACCTTCTTTTCTTTCAACTCCTCCACTGTAGGCCTGAAACTAAGTTTTCTCAACAACATACGTTTCTTCTCTTCTTTCAGCTTCTTCTCTTCGGCTGCAGTTTGTTCTAAAAAACATGAAAATAACTCAATAAAGCCATACAGAGCATGCTCGAATATAGCCCCCATGGAAATTTCAATGGAGCCAGGGCAAAACAAAATCTAATATAATTCAAATATAACTACAATTGAATACAGACAATGTACCGTATACACATTATCGACCGTAAATAATGTTTCACTTTAAAGAGCAATCATCACAGTATTTATTTGAGATTTTGGTCATTTGTGTTATCGACTAGATCCAACAAAACCCATTTTCTTCACAAGAATACCTACTTTTGAGAATATTTCTTTCTTCTAGTTCCTCTTGCGTCGGTCGCATACTTAGCCGCCTAAAACACAAGTATTATTCATTACTCATTATACTCATTATAGTCTTTGCAGGCTCATTTTATAATTGGATTACTTAATCAAGTAAATCGTAGATCATCGATTACATTCATATTCGTTCTCGTAGTGGAGTTGCTAATTGAACATGATAACAAGATGATTAAGCAGCCATTAGGTAGCAGAAGAGTCTAGAGTAGACCAGGAATCGTCTATCTAATGAGATTTTTTCTTCACATGGTCAAGATGGTTTGGTGATCGGAAAGCAGTCGACTAGTTTTCCTTCAAGATGTAGTTTTAGTTATTAAGACTAATGGCGTATAGTGTTAATCAAGTGTTAACATATTAGGAGTGTTAATTTAGATGTTAATCAATGATAATTATAAAATATACTTCTATTTATCAAGTTAGTTATCAAGATCAACATAGGGCTTATCTATAGTATCAGTACCATAAAGACCTATATGAAAATCTGACGATTGTTTCCGCATCGCTAATGGATTTTATACAATTCCAAGTCGATATAAGCACACGCATCGAGACTATTTGTTCTGCACACATATTTCCATTCACTAATTTTTTCTCCACTGCATGCCTATTTAGCTATACTGTAGTAAATTCCTATCTTGAAATGTTATTACTTTTCAAGGTGTTGCCTTCTAAAATACGCAATTTCACACGATACTGATCAACACACGCCTTACATACGAGGTCTTGGGGACTAGCACCGATATGCCTATAGAGTATATAGCATAAACCATCGTTATCTAAAATGATTTACTAATTTTTAAATAACAACAGTCAACAGTGGTACACAGATATTAAGCTGAGCCCTGGTTCACTACCGTACTGTATGTGGCAATGTTTTAAGGGGACCTTATCACAACTATCGGACAACTAAATAAAAGGAAGAGGCCTTCAAAACTAGTTATCAAGAATCATAATTTATACAAATGTTGTTGTAATACTGAATAACAACACAAGCCTAGTAATCACTAGTTACAAAATTCTCAGAAGTAAAAAGCTGTAAAGTCCGAGATAATTTACATAGATAATTTACGTAGATAAAATTAGATTCGAGATTTTACATATATTTGTGAGATACGGTAATCTCAAATGCACAATATGTAGAGACATTGGCAGTAATTAGCCCTTGAGGCCTACTTGATATTTGGGGTTAGAATTACAACGAAAGATTAGAGTGTGGTATTGCATTCAACATTTCGTTGATTAGTTTGTTAAATAGGTACGGACATGCATTATATTGTTGTGACTAATCATGGCAATGATCTCGTAACGCAACTTACCATTGGTGCATTAATCAATTATTACACACATGAAAAAACCATTAAAAAAGAGTTGTGGCTAATAAAAGACATTTTTAAATGTAGACAATAAATTGATCCAAATTTTACCTGATAAGTCTTGCACCAATCGCTTCTTTGGATTCTGGTCGGTTGTCTTCATTCTCTTCACGCAGAATGTTTCGTGCAATCAGTTCTTGAAGATTAGGCCGTAACGCTAATTTTAGTGCCAAGCTATCTTTACGTGCTATCTTAGCTGCAAGTCGACCTGGTTAAAGACAATATTACCATTATAATAGTGTTTTATATATATAACAACTAGGCCTATGCCATACAGAATCAATTTCGTAGTGCTAACGAATTTTTCTAAGATGAGGTAGGCCTACTATACTTTTAGTAAAAATAAATAACATTGAACTTTCAATAGACTAGTCGAGGGAAAGACTTCTTAGTTCTTAGGGTACTTATGTTCAAGCAAAAAGCAAAATTGGCACTATCCAACATTCAACTTTTAATGCACATAAGAGGGTGTTTGTGTGTACATATATTAATTGCAATTGATGCCATTTTAATTGACGCCATAAATGGCATCAATTGAACTTTCATTTCAAGACAAAGAAAATTCTCAATGCAGTAATAAGAATAATCAAACCTAATATATCAAATGCTTGGGCCTATTCATAATGCCCTTAGATATTTCCGACCAATAAAAATAGGACTGCATAGAATGAACATTTACATGATTTTTTCAAAAACATCATTAGGGTTCAAGTGTAGGTTGATGACAAAGACTGAATATGGCTCACAATAAGCCTCACAATTATGCAATCTACAAATCTACACAAATCATAAAATCTACAATAAGCTAATCAAAATAAATTTTTGAGAACATCAAGATTAACAGGTATTAAAATAGGCCTAATTATAATACAGCTGCATGTGTGATACTACAACGCCCTAATCTCACTATCATGCAGCATGCACAGCACAGATGCGCTTAGCAAAGTTGTTTGTTTCGTACCATACGTACTTTCATCGCGAACTTCATCGCGATAAAGTACGGGACCGTCCGCAGAATCACTGTCGTTGTCCGACTCTCGTATGGCGTACGGATGAGCGTTCTCTTTGTTCTCCACTTCGCACGGCACCGCAAAGCCAAACCGGACCGGCCGGGTGCTGGACACCCAACAGAAACAACTATTAGTACAATTGGCGACGTGACGACGATTGCAGTTTTGCGTGCAAAGGATGAAGTCATGATAACATTCACAAAAAGTCATGTATTGTTTGGTCAAGTATATCATGTATCTTTGGACACGTACCCAATTTGCTCTTAGATTTCAAAATATATTTAACTTACAGAAAAAAAAGGAGAAGAACAAGAACATATAACAAACAACGTCTTGCAATCAATTGGAATAATTTCTACATTTAGGTATACCACAAAATCAGTTGATTCAAGCCACCTGAGGCACTTTGTCTCAAAATAGGAATTTAGAACATTAAAGACGTTACTTTGTCAGTTTTTCAATATCAAAATACACAAAATTATCTCAATTTTTTTAGTATGAGAAACACCATTTAAATAGAAGTAGGCCTACAGTGATTATCAGCTGATTATTTTATGCCAAATTGAAACAGAGTAGGCCTAACACCCATGTGGTCAAGCCAATGCCATCTGATAATTTAATAAGAAAAGATAGTTTTAGTATAAAATTTACCTTATCCTAACTCTTGGCCTTGAAGATGGCCTTCTAGGAAGCGTAAGAGGAAAAGAAAAGAAGATGAGTATCGATCAGTATCACCGAGTATTAATGCATGAATTGCATTAATAATTACCCTAGTTATGACTACGTAGAGGCCCAAATAGAATCAGTACAGTGGGGACAGGCATATCAGAAGTGTATGATAACAGATAAGGTATGCAAGATATTATTAAATTGGTATAATTTTAATGTTAGAGAGATAAAAAATGAAATGATCATCAAATATGCCCTTTTAAGAATTATATTAAATATATTGTATATATATTATACACTATTTAGGACACAAATTAGTTACGACACATATGTGATAAAATACTCATGATCACTGATAGGTAATACTGCACATAATCACTTTCATTTTGGCTAGTCATCACGATGTAAAAATAAGGAAAACCAAGTCACATCATACTTGTAAGAACATTGGTCTATATTGATGCAAGTATAGGCATTACATGAAGTGCCATGAAGTGCAAGTGTGATTTCACACTGAACTTCAAATTCAGGCATTCAGTTGTCCATCTGTATGCCTGACATCGATACTGGTAGGTCAATATTGTAGAAATCTAAACATTTATTTTGATGAACCCGAAAGTTCACCTCCATCTTTTGGGCATGTACAGTGAAACGAAACCTCTATGCATCGTTCCCGCATCCATCGTTTTCATTCATTTTTTCTAACCCCACTCCCATATAATCAATGCTAAATATTCCTGGATCGATCATTTTCCCAGACGGATGGTTTTATTTTCATCGTCCCTTGAAAAAAATGGATAGAGGTTAGGTTAGGTACTTGAAATGTTTGTAAGTCTTAACATCAATAGTTTATATTAATCTTCAAATATGTGAAAAATGGTTTGTTGTAAACACAATTGTAGGATCAGATTTTAAATAAATCTGAAGCATTTCAATACCGGTATTCATTTGTTTTCCTTATCTTTACATAGTGTGAGTCCAGTAGCTTCAAACCTTGAAGCGAACACATAAGAAATTGAAACATTTCCACTCGTCCCAACACCTCCACGTCAGTTGCGTCAACTCACTTGAAAGACGCGTGGTGCTCCTGCCTCACTCCGAGCGGCCTGTTCTCCTGCGTTGGCGTTCCCGGGCCGCTGCCGCCGCCGCTCTTCTTCAGCGCCGACTTGAGCGGCATCGCGTGGAACTTGGGCTCCTTGGCGGGTATCTCCTCGACGCGCGACGTGTCGATGCTCGGGTCGGGCTGCGACACTCGGAACATGTACCGCGGATCCGCGCTGTCGTCGTCGTCCTCGTCTGGGTCCACGTCGCCTTGGTCTTCCAAACATAGCGTTCGCGGTCAGATTAACATGCTACGTAGTGCGTACACTCTAGCGGCAAGCTTGGCCAAACGTGCTAGTCACGACTCATGAGGCTATGCATTATGTTTTTGAAATTGTACGTTGTTATTTTGTGCAAGTCTAATTTTGAACTTGATATTTTATGAATTTTAAAAATATGTAATTACCTATAGGCCTATGTATGGTACTCTGCAAATTTACAACTTAAAAATGGAAAATGAATATTCATTCGAAATTCCAGCTTCTAGAACGAATTACACTTTACAAAAACTCCTTTGTAAAAGATGGTGAAACATTTATCCATCCTTAATTCTGGGTTAAAAATATCACCACTTAGGTGTAGGCCCCTACAGATTTCTGAGGTTTTATGTTTAAAATATATCCACTATACTAGGGTATTCAGCTTGACCTTCAACTCAATGGCCACAGGCACCTTCAAAGGGTATTATAACAGTACAGTGCAACCTCTATGCATGTTCCCGGATCCATTGTTTTCCTGGATGTATCAATCATTTTTTCTCACCCCACTACCATTTTAATTAATGTTAAATTTTCCTGGATGCATGGTTTTCCTGCACGGATGGTTTTATTTTCCTGGTCTCTTGAAAAACGATGGATAGAGGTTTCACTGTATAACTAAATTGAATAAAAATGTATACCGGTAATTTCAAAAACGATAATGTAGCCAACTGTCCGTATGTTATAAATTATTACGTTAATGAATTATATAGGTATGTTACTTGTAAGTTGTTAATTGTACTTTAGTTGCAAAGCATAATGCACATTCCACAATTATCAACTATTTTTTAAGCCTGTATACACAGCTCAATTATAAAACAACAAAAAATCATTAATAAAGTGTTTTATAAGTCAATTAGTTACCTTCGTAGAGGTAGTCGGATAGGTCTAGCGGGACGGCATTGTGCACCCCGCACCCCCCTTGCCCACCCTGGCCCTGTCGCAGGAGGAGGGTGGGACTAGGCGAGCTGAACATCGGCGGGGGAGGGATCGGTCCGATCTCGGACAATGGGATCGGAGGTTCGGGCAGGTCTGACAGTGTCAGCGAATTTGGCAGGTGGAGGTGATGGGGGTGGGGGTGTTCAGAGGGGGGTGGCATAGCCTCGTTCATCATGTGGCCGTCGGGTGCTGAAAAAACAATCACCACTTCAGGTTAGGTGTCAATCAAACCAACGTTAGTTACGTGCACTCAAAGTCAGTCAGTCGGTAATTCATTCACGTCATTTATAGGATAAAACTATTACCTAGAGATTTGTAATGAAATTGTAATGAAATAACTCATATAATATTCACAAATCTTGCAGAAAAGTTTACAAGTTCGAGTGTCTCAAGTGAGTATGTAAGCAATAATTCAACCAATTTTTTATTTTTTCACTTTTGAACTTTACCCTGCAGGTGACCATCCAGTTTTGAATGATCATATTGAATGAACACAATCCAACATGAAACGTTTGGTCTACTGAATAAACGAACGAGGTAGGTTATGCGGCACGTCAACGATGAGGTTACATTGGGTCAGTACTTACATTGAGTAAGGCCATTGTTATCAACATTAGTTACACCTTTGAATATCAGCCAAGATTGCATTACAGTAAACAATAAAATAAATGGTGAAAACATAAATAAATTACTGTATTTTCTGTTGCTAAGCTTGCCACACACATGGTATTTCAAGAATTTTAGCGACAGGTTTTGGTGTCTTCGTCAATGTGATTAATGACAAGTCGATTCACAATTATCTTAAACTCAAAAAGATCCCAAAATTCTTCCTCGTCTCCTTTAGACAGAGACGGTTCAACAGTCCAACAGTTTCACTCTGTCCTCAAATGGTTGTAGCTCGTAAATTGACACTGGCAATTCAAGGGAGATTTATATAGGCAACTTCATAGTCTAATACATCATTGCCTGATTTCTATTCGACTCCCACTGGACATAATAATTGCTTGTACAAATTTAACTGAAGATCTGTAGTTTCATCAATATTAGTATCGGTATCTAATGCTACTCTGTTTAATCTAGGTTGCTTTCACATTTGAAACAACGTGGAACTATTATATTGGTTCCATCCTTCTCATTATTTTGTCTTATCTAATACAAGTTGATCATGTTATGTATATTGGATGTGGGTTGTATTGTAGGACTGTAGGTTGGTTCAACATGGATTTATAGAGAGATATAGCAATAACAAATTAACTATGACTACTTATTAGAATGTAGATCTACCTAAATGATAGTTCATCACTGAAACAAGAATAAATTAATATTCAAATAAAATTAAGTACTTCTTGCAACATACTAAATTTACGTGAACTGTATTCATATGTTGCATAATATGCGATAAAGGTATAAATTATAGTGGTCCTAGCAACTTTTCCAATGTCAAGGGACTTACTGGTAAGTAAACAAATTATGATTGTTTTTGATTTTCTATACTGTAGGCTAAGGACAGTGTTTTACAATAGTTCACTAGCTGACAGATCTTGCTTTCTGTGAAGTTAACTACCAAAAGCACCTAACTTCCATAAGAGTAATCTATCTTGAGTTTTAATTAGTTATTGAAAAGGCTGAGAAAAGTTACAGTAGGCCTAATAGCATTGGATATTAGTTTGATGAGGAACGGTTTACTATCAATTAGTACATGTTAAACGGAGACACACTGATCAGTTCAGATTGTTTGATACAACAATGTTGTAAACTTCTATTAACAGTCACTTTCTATACAAGGGTAGCTTGATCCACTACTTGGGTTTGTTATGTCAACGATTTAACCCGACATAGCAATTGATAGTAATCACACGGAAAGTAAAAACAATATAAAAGGTACGTCTCGTTAAAAATGACTTTCGAAGGAACTTGAATTCCTTCCTACGTTTCATGAAATAGGCCTAGTGGCCAAGTTACAGTCAACATTCCTTGTCAAAAAGGAAATAGTTCCCTTAAAAGTTCCGAAGAAAGTAACACGTTCCTTCCGTTACGTTCTTATCCAACTCTGCCTAAGCCGTCCTTTGTCAACTAGAAAACAAATATTCAACTTACGTCCAAGTTGGTTCGGCCTCGGTGGAGAGTTGTGCGACATGCAATGCTCGCTGTGGTAGCACAAGAGACGCCGCGTCAGTTTGCCTGGACCCAGCGTTGACGGCCGCTCGGGTTTACTAAACGAGGCGTTACTGGAATCACCACCACCAAAAGACACCATGCCTGGTGGTGGCTCTCCGCTCGGTGTGATTGACCCATTTGTTTGATCAGTCTTGTCCTTCTTCGTTTCTGAAATGAAGAAGAAATATAATAAGTATCAGCCTGTCAAGTATGTCTGGAAGTACTGAACATAAAAATAGTAGCCTCTCAATGTAGGCCTACTCTCAATTTTGAAAAAAGTGCCAATCGAGAAAATGTCTGTAGTGTAAGTAGGCCTACACTAGTAACTACGTAAGTACAGTAGTAACTATGTAAGTACAGTAGTAACTAGTACAAGAAAAGACTGACATGCAGATACATTTTCAACATTCGATGAATCGATTCATACTTTTAAAAAAAAGTTCAATTCCAGATTAAACCTTAGGACTAGGCCTACTCATCTATGGGCAACATTACAAAAAAAGATGGCCTACCATAATCTTATTTTTAATGAAATGCAGTATGGTATGTAAAATGTAAGTTTATACTAGCTGACTTGCTAAAATTGACTGGTACTCCAATGGTACTATATACCTACAATATTGAATTGCATTGTAATGCTGATGTGAATAATCACATTAATTACAGTTGAAATGTGTATAAAATGAGAAACTTGTGTTTATAAACAATTAATATACCATATTATAACCTAGGTAGGCCTATAGAGCTATACCCATTGTTACAACAAAGCAGCTTGAGTCCCTCAACTAGGCCTATACGCTATATTCATTCAATTTGAGCCAGCTAATGGGCGATTCATTGTGGATTTCAATAAACAGCATTATTGTGAGATATAAATATGCACACTAGGCCTAGCACCTCCAGTGTAAGAGGTTGTGAAATCTACCACCTTGCAACTAGTTTTAGGCCTAGCCAATGAAAATACAAAAATTCCAAGAATCAGCAATGATCATGAATGGCGGCTGATCTCAGTCTGTGTCTCAGTACAAACATTGAGTTTGTGTAACCATGGTGTAGTCATGGAGCTGTATTGGTGTAGTGATCAATAATAAAATGCAAGTTCAAAGTTAGAGTGGCACAGTCAAAGAAGCGTAGGTCTATCACTTATACTTTTCACCTTTTTTCCTTCGTTTATTAACGACACAATAAGTGTTTTCACGGAAGCAATTAGAACATAAGCCATTGCCAAATGTTGATACTATCCCTTCATTGCGAAAACATGGAAACTTTTCGCGTAGAGAATTATGGCACCACTTGCATTTCCGAAATTTGCGTGCAGACATGATTTAATGACAGTTGTAAGAAGTTCGAAAATACACGTTACCAACTAAAAATTATTCGGTCTAACAAAAAATCATCAAAAATCGAAGCTTTCGCATCTGTATAATTAAAATGTAAATTATTCATGTTCTAATTTCTATTCTGTATGGCCCGCTACAGCTCAAGAGATCGAGCATGGTGGGAGGAGGCCCTATCACTCCAAACACAAATTTAAAATAACACCAAACTCGTTACTATAGTAACGCATTTGAATGATAACACGACAGGAAATTGAATTTCTTGTGGATAGCTACGGCATTAATGGCTACGGGCTACGGGGAAAGTACAAAGCTTTGTCAAGAAGAGTGGATTTCATTGTCAGAAAAATCCAAAGAATACAGCAGTGATAGTACAGTATAGTGACTAGTGATAGATATTGGTCATATCTCAGTAGTTCGGAGCTAGATATGGATATGCAACTGAGTGAACTGAGATCGACGTTATTCAGGAGCTATGAAACCGATTGTATATAAGCCACCTAGATCGGCTATACGCAGTCCTCTATGAGCGATCTAACCGAGCGGGCGCCGCAATTTCCTTATTTTTAGTTTCGCTAATACTTCCAAGGTGTCACGTAAACCGCACGTAATGCCACCAAACGGTTGACAGTTTAAAAAATGTCACGGGGCTACCAAAACTTACAGACATCTGATTGTTCTGAATCGATAGTCTGAATTGATTCAACTGAAAATGGCGTGCGCTCGAGAGGTTATCGTCCATTAAAAGTACCTTTAGCTTTTGATATCAAATATTTGTATAGAATCTACCCATGAATACCTTTGAGGCAAGTGAACAACATGAGGGAAATGAATATCCTTATGGGAGTTTCAGGGTTGTGATGTCCTTTTAACTCGCCTACCACAGCCCACATATGCTACAGGTAGTAGTAACTCGGACGCAGTCGTCCAATAACTCGCACACTGATCCAAATCCAATACCTGATCTTTGTAGCAAAGCTGTTGTTTCTGACAAAACCATCCATTTTTATGTTCTTTGAGTCTGATGAGGTTCAATAGTAAATCGCAATAGCGCTAGCCGTGCTAGCTATTGACTACGCTATATAGTAACGAAAACGAATAAAAATCGGGTATCAAACAACAGGATCGACAACATCCGTTGAAATAGAACTGAGCGAGGCATTTCGAAAGAAAATCGAAAGGGCAGAATAATACAGGAAAAGAGGATATTTACGTCACTATTTATTTGGTTATATAGCCAATATATCGGCGAGGCCAATACGTTTCAAATAATACGAGCATCAGTGAAATACTGCCATCAGGTCATTGTTGCGCTTGTGACAAGATACTGCTGTTTAGTTTCAAGCATTGTTGTTAATAATTAAACCAATACATTAATATGTTCATCTCAACCTCTCTTGAATACGCCAAATGGATTCGGTTTTGCAACAATAAATATATAATGTTATTTTATATATATATATATATATATATATATATATATATATATATATATATATATATATATATATATATATATACACACATACATACTTATACCCTCCGTAGCTCAGTCAGCTAAGACACAGCTTTAGAAACTGAAGTCAGTGTCGGACATTGTTTCGAGTCCCGCAAATGGTATGGACTTTTGTTAACGTTCTTTCACTCTCCATCACTTCATACATTCATTATCCTCTGCTCACCCCAAATAACCTAGCTTTTAGTGGGGTCGTTGAACAAATAATAATCAATCTATTTCAATTTTTTGTATACATAAAATACAGACACGCGCGCATACGGCAAACTCTTATTTACTTTTGTGACGCAAAGGACGAGAAAGAGAAGTGTGAATGCATGTAATGTAATGGGCTATTTGCCACTGAGGTGAGATTCTGGCAAATAACACAACAACAATATTCGAGACCAGCAACTAATTACTCATGCAGTAAGACAATGCATGCCTGCGTTTACTGGAGCTGGTTTTCATTGCGTTATTGTTCCCCAAATAGCGTTGCTCGAGTTTTGGCTTTATGCAGGGTCCACATGTAGATTTTTGGGGGCATACATTTCTTGTGACTCATACATTCCTAATTTGTCCATGTTAGACGAAGTATAATTATACAAATAATTACATCGTTGTAATTTCAAAAATAATATCTTGAGTTGGGTTGAGTTGGAAATAGATTATTGATAAAGTTGGAGTAAGGACCAAGTAATTTCAATTTAATTTTAGGCTCACATTTTGCCATATATTTCAACATTATGTATACTCATTGAAAATCACTTTGCCGGAGAATTACTAGCATCCGTTTCACCAGAGCATGTCAGCTTTGATCATGTATCAATATTCCAATTTCGTCAGTGGTCATGTAACGACGAAAAAATGAACGATCAAACTTGATGCCATCACTGTGACAATATAGCACGGACATGGTCCGGTGGCGGGGGAGGAGGCGCATTTCGAAGTTTTATAGTCTCTGGATATTGACGTGCTGGGGTCAGACGGGGTGGTCGGGACTTGAACCCGAGTCACCCCGTTTCGTGCACTCTGCCAGACGAAGAGCGAGAAGAACGGGTCTAGGCGACGGGAGGAGACCGGCCAAAACGACTCGACGCAGACATTGAACACAACATTATTTCGATGGTTTATTGAAGAGTTTCAATTGATGAGATAAGTTGAATGTATTGAGATTTTAGCAGAGCGAAATGAACGAATTCAAGTTATGAAATATATGCAATAATTTCGGCGTCCGTTGAAATGAACTGTCTGGGTATATGTAGTATGGAATATACAATAGCCTATAGTCATCAAATGTTCGTCTCAACCGGGCTCCCAACCCGGGAGCTTTCAATTTCCGATTGGCTGCTATAAGCTACCAAGACAATATACTAGAAGTGATTGTTCTTAGAGTGACAACATTTCATGGGGCTAACTCTATCGAGGACTTGAAATTTATATCGAGACCCAACTTTTATGACTCGACTATTATATTCTAAATATCTCGATATTAGTTCGTTTGCAATAAGTTGAATTATATATATATATATATATATATATATATATATATATATATATATATATATATATATATATATATATATATATATATATATATATATATATAAATATATATATTATTAAGACACGTAATGGCGAACTATAGTCGAGTAATCAACTTGATTAACGACAGACTTTCCTCACTTCAATCAAAATGTACTGCATGTATTAGAAGTTTGGTGTATTGTGTACCAAAAGTAATAAACCTGACGATCACTGACAGTATACCACTGTATACACGAGCACTGACAGTATACCACTGTATACTAATACATTTTACGATTGTTCCAATTTCAGTCGCTCATAACGGCAGACCGTTAACGTGTGAATCATAAATCGTTCAACTGCAACCTGTTGTCATCAACTGCATCACATCCATGTCGCACCCCCAACCATGTAGTCAAACGCTCGGCATAACAATCGGGCACTAGGCCTAACGTCAGGCCTCACAATTCGCCGGTGCAAAATAGTTGCAAGTAACCAAATTGAAAATAAGAATGAACAGAGTGAAAAATCGGTCATCTCACCGATCAGTCGACACTTCACCGACGAATTCACATCTCGCTGGCTCAAAATAGTTGCAAGAGACCAAATTGAATAGAAATGTGACCAAGGAGTAAGAAAATCAGGAGTCATAAAATATAAGATGCAAAGATCTCACGTCGGAGCTCACAACTGGCTGGCTCAACATAGTTCCACGGACCAAATTCAGGAAAAAAGTGACCAAAGATAACAAAACTCAATCGACATAAAATATAAAGCGATGTCACTGACGGAGCTTCGAACAGTGGACCCATGCACTTGATATGTGCGGAGCAATTTTTCACGTTATTTCTACGACACTATGATGCTTTTGGTTTGCTTTGAATAACGACTAGTGAAGATAGTAACATTTTTGGAAGTTATGTGGAAAATCACGTGACATGCAATAGAAGAATGTTCAATTTTCATAAATAGAATGATGTGGCCTAGATATCAAATGTGATAAGACTTGAAAGTTGGGTATAATAACGTAAAATGTAGTTTGAATCATGTTCTAGAATTCAGAAAGATGGCGATGGTGTGAACGGTGAAAATAAAATATCAATGTCACAAATTATAATGGTACATAGCTATGAAGTAGGCCTGTACGCAATATGTAGGCCTATATGTATATTTTTAATTTTCACTGCGATTCAGTGCGTACTGACCTCTTAAATTTCCAAAGCAGTCACTTATAGCTGGTAAATATACATTTATTACAAAACATCCAACCGTTCGCATTGCCAAATCCCAACAAGATAAAAACAGATATGAGGTCGAATATTCGTTGGTTTCTCAAATGTATCTTCGGTTCCTTGCGTCCCGACTATATAGGCCTAATAACTGACACAATTTTCGCGTTCTTGAAAATATCCCGAAGTGTGTACACATTTCAATTATAATGAGGCTAACTAATCGCAAGTGCGTGTGAGTTATGTGTCCATGTATCAACACCGTACATTGTTTGCTAAGTCAGTTTGCACGTGTGCTAAAATTGGAGGTGCGATATTTAAAGATTGTTTTTAGAGGTCTGGGTCGCAGCCAAGTGTTTTTGACTCGGAGGTTGGTTGACTCATCCGACATGACTTGTGGCCTTCGTATCACATGAATTCTTGACAAGGATAGCAAGAACTCCGCGCGACATTGCTGTCAAGTATTGAGGAAAACATAGGGTGATGGTGTAACTGGGCAATCAATTGTTATTATTGTTTGCTTAACGACCACTCCAACAGGAAAGAGCTAGAATGTTTTGGGGTACGAATGAGAGAATTATATATGTTTACAAAAACTCGTGCCTTATGGAGGACATGAACCAGAGCTAGATCTGGTTTCGGTTTCTGAAGTAGAGCCTTGGATGACCAAAAGTGCATCCTGTTGTGATGGTAGGCAATTTACATGCCTCCATACATAGGGAGGTCCATCCAGAAATAACAATCTCAAGACAATGTTTATAAAACGAATTACCAGTACTTTACTTCTATTCCTTCTACCTCATCACCCTGTAGTACTTCAATCACAAATATAAGCTCTACAAGCGTGCGCAATTGTGCTGCTATCGGTAGTCATTATCACGGACCAACTGCTGTTTCATTAGAGTCTATAACCAACACCAGAGTCCTTAGCTAGAATTGTTTTATTAGTATGTATAGTGCCATGCCCGCAGCAGCAGTGGTCGGTGGCAGAACTACTTAAAGATATGGGCGAGAAGGGATTAACAATGCGGGGAAATTCAGTTTTGAGCTGTCAAGAATTAACTGTCTAGAGAGCATAATGCTGAGCGTTAGACGGGTCATGAACTTCTAACTTCGTTAATATAGAGTAAAATGAGATTGAACTTCATGACCAGGGAAAACATGTTTGCTGTTATTATTAATAAAACCTGCTCTAAGGTAGAGACTGATATGAATATTTAGTTATACCGAAAGATCTATTGCGATGTTGAAAAATTAGGTTTCGACAGTATATATAATTTATAAAAAGGCAGCATTTATTCTAGAGTCATGATGATCGATCGGAATCCCAAATTTACGTAATATACCGTAAATTACTTATATTGTAGAAGAAAAGCGTTCTCAGAAATGATGACACTGTAATTTAGCGATAGTGGACCTGGCAATACATCATCTATATTAAAAAAATAAACGACATGAAATCGATAAACCGATCCGACGTCGATCTGTGGTACACTCCAGTCACGGGCAATCATGATAAAACGCGCCTAATGAGGCAGACTCAACAAGACTCGAATATGCCAACAACGTATATTATCAAAAGAGGTATTCATCACTAGTACACCTATATAGTGTAGATAGAGACAAGTAATAAATACACACAACTACAAAATCTTTTAAAAAGAAGCCAAGACGTCGTGTCACGAAAAATGGCCACAACAAACATGATATACATTATCCTTACGGGCTCCTCGCGAAGATAAATGGCTATAGCTGCGAACAGAATATTTAGCCATTCAACCCTAATTATGTAAGATAATCAGTAATCAGTTAAGTAGTTAATAAATAGTTGAATCAAAGAATAGTTGAATCAACAGTAACACAGGGATTACGTAACAGTGAATACATTGCAGAACGTAAACCTACATTTGGAGTATATTAATTTAAAACGAAATTCAATAAGAATATTATTTATTGTTTTAGGAACACTATTTTCCAAACATTTCTCCATAGAAATATCAACCAATGAATGGGTTGAACGCGCCTCTCACCTATAGCAGGCCGATTCTTCCTGTGATTCGGAGGCAGAAAAGCAGCTGGGGGTGTGATTGGGGGCGCCGTGTCCCACACGGGGACCACGTCGGGCTGTGAATGACCCGGACTTTGATCCGGCAACTCGAGTCGCTGCACTTTGTCATTACGACGTCGCCTCCTCGACGACGGCGTGAACGTTTTCACGGCCGTCAAAAAACTAACACCACTCATGATTGATTCTCTCCAGTACGAGGAGGAGGTGCTAATCCAGCAAAAAACAAAAACTCAACAAGTGCCTATACATATATATACACACACACACACAAGGTATTAATCGACGACGTCGTCGACGCCCGACCGAGCGTCGCGACGATCAAAACTCGACTGCAGCATCCGCAGCAGCAGCGGTGTGACGGTGGGTAAAAGATTGCGTGGGAGTTGACTCGGGTGTATTAGCCAGCAAAGCAAACGGAGGGTGGCGAAGGGCGGGAGGCATATGGATGCCCGGGTCCGCGTCGATCGTTACAGGCATCATAGTATTCTCCTCTCGCTCGCACTCGCGTCGACGCCGTATAGGAAGAGCGAGCATCGACGCGGCGCCCACAGAAACCATGCGCCACTGTACTGTTCGAGTAATTCACTTAATAACTCAAGTAGTGTATATATATGAAAACGGAATGTTTCATTAAAAAAGCGGCGAAATACAGCATAGAGATGTTTTTCTGTTTTTGAAGACTATGCATTGACGTTGATGAAGAAACGAAGAGTTCTGAGTTCTCGTTGGCGTATCAAAGCATTTGCAAGGATGTTGAGTATGGTCAGGATCATTCATATGCCGTCTTTCATAAGTTGGCAAGGTTTGGTTGCGATCAACACGAGATAACTGTTCAGCCAAGAAGAGAAGACTAGACAAACGTCGTCAAAGAAATATGAATAGTCCACACTGAGCAATTATGAAGACACACATTAAATGACATTATATCCTATTCCTTTCTATTGTACGGCAAGTTTGTTGCATGGTGTTTTTGGGTTATCGATTTGTTGTGACTCGCAGTGGGTATACGACTGGACGTCAACTCGAAATATTGACTATATTATACAAGAACCTTCGAGAATATATATAATTTAGATGAACAAGAACTTGGGTTACTTCCGATTGAAATATGAACATCGATGGAATATCTTAAGAGAACGGTTACAGAAAACACGTAAGATCATGCGAAATCGGTTCTCATTAATAATTTACTTATTGATTCGATACGATACATCGACGATACACCGGTGTCTCATATCAATGAGTTCAAATTTTATCCATCCATTTATTTAGGGTTTAACGACGCAGTGCAGTGGTGAAAACCCCCGGGCGTCGGTGAGTGATGAATGAGATAGCGGAAGTATGAGATGGGAGGTTCCTTGATAAGTTTTCAAGATAGTGGGGAGATGGTGTTCGTAACCTATTCGTAACGACCCATCCCAGTACACACTTTTCAAAAAGAGAAGGAAAACCATGAAAACCTTTCAATCAGGACGGTCGACCATGGCGGGAATCAAACTCCGGCCTCCTGAATGACCGTTCATTGCGCTAGCAGCTGATCTCAGTGCTGGGTTCGTATTAACAGCTGGAGGCCTTGACCAAAACACATGAAGACTAGCTCCCGGTGACGTTCATTCAACAATCCCACACACAAACACATTTAACTTCACTTGCTCTGCAGACTGAAATAGGAATCGGAATAAATTATAAATAAATGTACGGAGAACATGCGATACTGTATGCGTGCATGTGTGTTTACCACGATGAGACGACATAACACGGTACATAATCGCTGACATTCATACTCAAACAACACTTAAATGACCATTTTGTGAAATGATCGTGTTCAATTTGCATAACGTTTGTTTTTTCGAAAACGAGCAGAAAAGAAACAAGGTTAATTTGTAACGAAATGTTGTAGGGCCTATATAGTTTTCTTAAAATGCACACGTTTTCCACTTTAGACAAGACAGCTTTCTATTAATTGCAACCCTAATACAAATTTCACTCATTTCAACTATGGATCATGTAAGTGTTCAGAATCGGATGAGATGGTTTGAAATCACGGTTTGTATTCATCCGAGGTCATATAAATGTTTTATTTTCTTGTCACGATGCAATCACTTGGGATGACCAAGTTCAAAGGATACTCTTTTGAAAGGAAACTAAATAACATTTTGCCATGTTATTAGCTGGAAGCATTTCTTCTAGTCACACTTTTCCTTTCTTACTTCCATTCATTCTTCCTTTTTTCTCATCCCTTTCAAGAACAAAACTGTGTAACTATAAAAATGTGAATGTAATTTCTTTTTTTATTGGCTTTTAAAATGCTACTTATATTACAATGGTATAGCACAGCGAATAACCAAAAGAAAAACGAGAATAATAAAATTCTTAGTTTTAGTATCTCCACTGTTCAAGCCTAGGATGAAGGTGTTTTGTATACTGTATACCCTATAGCTTCAATTCTATGGTTCAAGTACATAGCTTTTATAGATCAATATAACTTACCCTTTTATAACATGCGAAGAAATGAAAGAACATAACGCACCTTATAAGATGATACGGTAATGGTCTGGATTTCGAAGTGTTTCAACTCTCTGAAAGTTTTATCTAAACGCCTAAGTTGGCGTCATTGCGTGAAAGCAGCCCTTGGTGAAATTTGGACTATAGTACAAACTTATTCAATTGATTATGCTGCGGTAATACTAGAAACTATAAATTGAGATCAAAATTGTTTACTCTTTGGTAATCTGGGCACATAAGTATGCTGTGGAAGTAAACTATTTTCTTCTGTTCGCCCAAGTCATGATCACATTATCATGCTGCATAAAATAGGAGATTGTACGTCTATGTTCGTTGATTACATCTCACATTAGAACAAGAAATCGAGTTGCAAGAATAAGATGTTGATTTGTAAAACGCAGACAAATATTTTCCCCGTCTAATTCCATAACTCATTCCTCCAAGTGGAACGGTAAACAGAATATATTATTACATTACTTATTTCCAAGGAATATATGTATATTTTAAAATCTAGATCTCAACAAGAATTGAGGATTCTAAATCTATCAGTCGGTCTGAGAATTAGAATCATAAAATACACACGGTTTTTGGCTAAGACTCAAAATACCTTTGCCCTCGTGTATATATTAACCCTCTCTCTTAATTAGCTGGCTTTGCATGGTACAACAATGGAAACACATACAGGACATATAGGGTGGTGTGCCGTTAATACCCTTACCGCTAGTGCTGCTATAGCTACTTAGATCCCCTATTTTCTAGTTGATAGCTGTGTTTGTGTATAGGGTTTATTTAGGGTGGCTTTCGGGCTTTTAGCACAAGAAGCACTGCAAGTGCACGAAAACTCTCCGAACAAGAAACAAAACAATTAGAGGCCTAACAAGATATACGACGTGATTCAAAAGAGGTTTAAGAGTGACCAAATTAAAAGAAAAGTGGACCACATGTCTCACAAAATCAGTGCGAATCTGTGGAAAACGACGGCGATATCAACAACATGCCATCCATGGACAGGCAGTGCAGACATTTTCATGCAAAGCTACTAAATGTTAACACTTGAAAAATACGATGTAATAATTCTTTTATCGTGTAAAAAAAGTATTGAAAATTCAAATAAATGTGAGATAAAAATCAATAGTTCGGAGTAACAACAATAAAGTGCACACAATGCATTACTAATCAAAGTATTTTAATAGCTAGTAAATGCAATTTTCAAACGTCGGTGACCTGGGTGATCAAATCACTAGGAAGCGACGGAGTCAAATAATAAGCGGGTAGTGAGGCTTGCAATTTGGGAAATGTGTGGAAACAATTTGTAACCAATTCTTTTAGAACTACAGATGTGCATTATTTAATCTAGATAAACAAAATTTTAATTGCATTCCTATTTATACAGAAGACGTTTTGTTTCAGTCTCCATTCAGATCCATCAAATAAAATAATACATGAAAAAACTGTACATATAAAAACATTTATTCAGAGGCTGAAGGCATAAACATATGTTTGTGTTTGGTTCGAGACGAGTCATGCAATCCCAAACCTCTCACAATCTACTTCCATTCATTGACTCCAGGCCATCAAATATGTATCAGATGGAAGGCGGAAGTGAAGCTCGGAGCTATCCATATAATATTCACAACGTGATAGAATGGAAGCATGAAACACTGACAAGTAGGGATATGGGATGGGTAGAGAGTACGGGTTAATGAACGGGATTAATTATTTCATGACTCAAGTCGAATATTTGATCGTGTCGCGACTCGGACAGACCATGATCTAGAGAACGTGAATTAAAAATGAACGTTCAGATCGGAAACGATATACTTGATATTTTTCATACTTAATATGTACGCCAAGTTCATCAAAATTCTCAAGTGGTGAAATGGAAAAAAACAATTAGAATAATGTTGTGTGTGAATATGAAGAAACATGTTATTATACTATCCCGTAAACAATAGGGTAATAAAAAGTTATCCCGATGCAAATTTCCTTGATGAATTACTCCCGCGTCGAGTGTTTACATGAAATGAGAATTTTCCCGAGTCATTCCAGAAAAAACGACGCCAGTCGCCTTGTTTGCTACATGCGTAGACAGCATTCACGTAACAAATGGGCGTCGGAATCACGAAACTTTTGGCATACACACAAATATGTACGTCTCATTCATCCAATTACGAGAGAGTCATAGCCTATATAAAAGTGGCATGTACTTGCAACAAATCTTGAAAGTACATTACATACATCCACAAGTTCGAGTTGTTGAGACTTTGAATAGCAACACGAACGAGTTGTTGGCTCAATGACTTGAGTATTGATCAGCTGGTTTAAAGAAGGGAGGTAGGGAGGGGGAGGATGCGGGGGGTTCCGGCGACGTCCATGTCCGGTTCCGGTGCGCAGGTAAGGGGGGGCAGGGAGTGGAGGTACCCTCAGGCGCTACTCGCGGGAACGTCGTGAACTCTTCACACCCAAGACGCTCTCCGACCGTCGGTTCCATCCACGCTGTCTGACCAGAGGAAGTGTAGAGAACGTTTTTACCGGCCGCGCGTCGGCACGCAATCTGAGAGAAATGACCGTGATTACTGAAATCTATGACCTACGTTTCGTGATCTTTAAACTGCCAAGGAAAGCGATGAATCACGAACGACATCGGCTATTTATTGAACGATGAGTGGAAGGCTGCGATATAGCGCCATGAACTCGCATTATGACAGCAACATGTAAGAGCGGGAGGTGACTTGAAAGACAGGGGCGGAGGGAGGCATTGAAAATAAAACGAAGAAAGACTGTAGACAAACTAGATGAACGCAATATAAGCGGTGCTGGGGCGACGAGATATGAAAATGAAGTTTCATATTTTTCTTTCAAACTGAGTTGGAATTTAATTTAAAATGTAATAACTTTTCAGTATTTTCCCTACACTATACATACAATTTTCTTTGATTATCTTCTATTTTTCTAATTCTGCAATACTCGACACTTTGAAAACTTCTTAACGTAGAGCCAACAGTTTGAACAATACACAGATAAAAGAAATTGAAGTACTAACCAGCTGGTTCCTCGACTTATATTCGCGTCGACCTATCCTCACAGAATTTCGACTAATTCGTTCAAACATTTCGATTGTTTTCGGTTTCTTATCTTCAAGGTAACGTGGTGAATTACATGATTCCGAGTTTAAAGTGTAAATTGATGTGAATGTTGAGCGATATTTAAATATAATATATTCGTACATTACTTGGAATTAGAGTGCAATACATTTACTGGGCCTTGATCTGAAACCGCGTTGAACACATAGCTATAGCTGTAATTGATGCAGCTTCAGGACGACGTGTAGGGTTTGGAACCAAAAGTAAACGTCTGTTTTCTGTTCGTCTGATAGCTGTTTCATCCTATCTAATATCACAAGCCTGATTGGTTTGGCCCGGTAGAAGAGAGTGTTTTACTTTTGATTAAAGTTGTACGTAAACCCCATATAGTGCTGACTGCTGATGCTATTGTCTGGGCTATATAGACATGTGGAAAGCTGGCTTTTGAACAAAATATCTCCCGCTGGAAAAGACTGCTTGATATATGCTTCTAGGTACACGAGATCAATAAAGAGAACTGCAACCACACACTCACATACACAATATATATATATATATACCCACTTGCCAAATGTGCCGGAGAGTTTTTAACGAAACTTGAGCTGGAAAGACAATATCCGATAACATTCCCCAATTCTCATAACGACATGTGAAATAGTATACTATGAGAAATAATAGTTCCTCCCAACTTTTCTTCAAATGTGTTTTGTTCTTTGAGAAAGGAAATACGTGTTTTAGGAGTAAAAACATGGAAAAGTGCACCTTATAGGCCATTAAATTCATTTTAGTCTGTCATTGAGGACGCCAGCAATGGTCGACCATTCTGAGAAGTTTTTTCAGTATCCCTCGGTCGTTGAAGTGAATACCTAGTTTCTCACCACGACTGTTCCCTTCTCATAAAAAAACTTCCATCTCATTCTCATTCTTCATTCACACGTGCCAATAGATCTTAGTTATCATTAGAGAGTGCGTTGTTACGCTCAATGTGCATAATTAAATAGATGTAATTCAAGCCAAGTTCAGCTGATGATAGCGAAATGGAGGCTGAATGAAAATCTTAGAGACGTAAGCTATATACGATTGTTTGAATTCTGTATGCGCTCACAGGTGGCTGGTCAGACAGAATGACTGATCGACATGAATGTAACTTGAGTTTTTCAGAACATTCTGGTGAGGTAATTTTCTGTAATTATGAAAAAAGGTGACAAAATTTGTAACTATAATACGATGCAATGGTGATCATGACGTAACCAGGTGTTTTCATGACGTGATCATGAACGTAGTCTTTACTTGAGCCACGTTTTGCTCAAATTGAAAAGTGTGGAGTTACGATACAGAAATTCAATTGGTATAATGATGTTGAAGACCTCAACCCAAAAAATTATATATCATCGAATTGCTTCAGAGCTTTCTGAAAAAAAACGTATATGCCTACACTTTGGCTGTATCAGGATTTGGAAGTAACATAATAAAATGTATTATATATGCAGGTGTGATGGTGAAACAGCTTTTTTCTGCACACGCACTAATGAATAAATGAAACCGCGTGTGTAACCCAAGAGACCCAGGTATACTTGTATATCCACGAAGAAGAAGGTCGTCTACCGACATAAATTTCACCAATATATGTGTATGTGGCAATATTTTCTATGAGGAGATTTACGATAAGAAATGCAACTACATATTTCTAAAGCTTGTGAGATATTCTGTAATTAACAAAGGTTTTACAATTATTTATTCAGTCACAACCTTCATCTTCCGTGGATACAAGTATATCAGGAAAGAACGCGAATACGTCTGGGTATACTTGATTCATTGCCTTCACATCTCCACAAGCTGTGCACTGCGCGCACCAATCAATCAGCTGGTAACTATAACAACGGTAAACTTACGGAATCGAATAATTGGATGAGTGATGTGACTCCTATAGAACTTGCCTCTGTGTGTTCATTTCGTTTCAACGCGCCCCGTAGGTTGCACACGAATTGACTGATAGGTATGAAACTTTGTTCAACTCTTGGAGCTAATCAAAATTGACATGTTGATATAGTTCCGAGTAAATTTGGGCAGAGCTTGAAGAAAATTCCATAGGCCTACATCGAATAATGTATGAATGGAAAATTGAATCACAATGCAGCATATGTTATATATTTATTTGCAAATGTGTTTTTGTACGAGTTCGACGGTTGGTAAAACAGCAAATGTTTACCAAATGTTGATTTTATCAAGACCGACTGCGAATGATTAATCAAAATTTGGAATTTTCATATAAATGAAACAAATAATATCCACAGACTATATTTATAACAACGCGGTCATCAATAAATAAAATCAATGTGTATGTCATAAATAAAACGTTTTTCCCCGTAAAGCTTTGTTTCGCCTGCAGTATTGCAATTTGCTGCCGCGTGCATGCGACGATGACGTCACGCCGCCGACTAACAGGTGCCTGCTGATTGGTTGGCTCGTCGACGGATCGTCGTCACGACAGACGCTGTCGACGACAAGCGGCGCTGACGTGATCATCATGCGGACAAGTACAATGCACTGGTTATGCAACATCCAACTGCATCTGACTCATCACATGGATAAATAGGGTCGAAACGAACACAAGTTTTTCACGAGAAACAAGTGTGAAATATTTTGACCAAGAAAGAATAAGGCTGTCTATCACTGTAATGAACAAAAATATGAATATTAGATTTGTTTTGTTAAGTGCAGAATTTATTGTGAGGGATTTTTGAGAATTACGATTATAAAATACAACTACATCTTGCAAAGTCGTTGAATGTTTTAAAGTTTTCACTGCAGTGTTACAATAAAGTTTCAAATTTGTTTAATCATTCAGTTTATAGACGACTTCATTTTCGTGGAAACAAGCCATGTCAGTAAACCATTGCATTAGATCGTGGCTACAAGCCTCATATAATATAGGACACATGCCCGAATTGAGAAAACAGACGATCCTAGCATGAGGTTGTACAAAACCCGGCACCTCCACTAGTAAAAAAATTGCATTTCCACAAAATACACAAAAAGTGGCACCTCCATCAGTTGTAAAAACCTGGCACCTCCACCGACATTTCGAAGAATGTAACATTATATTAATGCAAAATTACAAAACAACCTCTTCATATCCATGAAACCATATACAAAGTACCGATAGCCATCCGCTATAATTTATCAAAATTACACTGTCCAAGAAACAAAGCGTGTTTCTGTGAGTGTGATAGCTGGCACATAATATTAGTTCAGGCTGTGGGAATAACAAACGTGTATACACAGTCTACAGATAAGCCGCTTAAACCCCATATTGTAACTTTCCCAAACTAACTAAACACCGCTATTCGAAATATTCACAGAGATAGTACAGAGATGAAAATGTCTGTACAAGTTATAATATCAGTAAGTTGTTTGTTTGCTTGTTTGTTTGATGACGCACGATAAACATGAAATTTATTACCACATGAATATGCCGTATATAGGCCCTATATAAAGCCAGTTGAAACACAAAAGTTATATAATTTATTGTGAAACCTGATTCAGTTCCAGTATAAAATACTTCAATTTACACAGATAAATATGACTGTGATGATAAATCTACATGGATTTTATATATAAGCTTACATATATATACAGAGATTGTCAGGAAGATATATTTCAAATGTTCTGTGACAATGACAAACGATTTGGTTTTTGAAACACTTTTGACACAGTTTTCGTTTGTTCGATAATTATGGACAGAAAATGGAAATTTTTCTCCAACAGAAGCTATACATAAAAATATCCCTATAATCTCCCGCTCTGGAGAGTTATTTTTCGAACATGCAGTTGAAATGAACCTTTTTTCAATCGAGCTAAATGACATCCACAACAAACTGGGGTACACAGGAGTACGAATGAGCAGGTGATGATGAAACTATGATGTTATGATGAGAAGACGTTTAGGAAAACCTATTCGGGACTCAAACCCTAGCACAACGTGACTTCAGTTTCCAAAGAGCTAAGGAAGCAGTTCTAATAGCACGATAAATATCGCGTGATTTACGAGTTACATTATAGTCAAGTACGTATCCAAGATAATAATAGCCACACTAATACATTAAGACATGCAATGTACATCATATATACACATAGTTTTAGATTCTCGAAAATGCACGTTTTATGAAATTGCGTTCCACGAAAACTATTTTTTGCTCTGAATAGCGCCGAAAACACATTTTTCATTTCCAATGGAGCTCGATAAGTTATCCGGTAATATGTGATTCGCCGTTGGTTATTCCTAGCCATGCCCGCCGCATGAGCCGATCTCCAACGCGGTGAAGGTTCTATATCCTTATAGATCCTATAAAAGCAGCCAATCGATACATGTGGAAATTACACTTCGGGGATTCTGTTGACTCCTGTGTATCAAGTTGAGCGCAAACCTCGCCCGAAGAGGAATATTCCAGGTTCACGTAACGCCAATACATTATCTATACATATTTTTATATACAAAAGTCCACGTTATTTTTTGTGTTAGATCGTTTAGTTGGGGTGTTTCACGTAATGGAGCGAGAGTAACGATTTTGTTATTTGAAACAAATAATATTGTACTCAATCAATTGAAAAGTCCCACTCTGATACGGAGAACAAACATTCATTTTCATTATTCAATACAAAAACAATCCACGATAACATTACTTTTCAAGCTGGTGGCAGGTGAAAAAAGTGTAAAAACAATGTATTGGTGCAGAATTAACCGGGAATATATATGCAGAAGGGCAGGTTGTACAACTCGAAGGTCTACAAGCAATCCCGATGATGATAATTGTTTGCTTAACGACCCCATCCAACAGCTAGATTATACGGGGGTACGAATGAGCAGGTGAGACGGTGAAGTGATGATAAGAGACGAGACGAAACGAGACGTTCACAAAAGCTACCTCATTATAAGGGATTATAACCCTATATCTAAAAAATATTACTGCTTGGGATGAAACTCGATTTACGCAGCCTCCAATGAACGTAATCAATTCTACTTTTTAACGCAGTTACAGTTCATAACTAGATCTGCACGTATAGCTGTTCGTGCTAACTCAATTACAAAAAGTTTGATGATTTTAGCAGGCATTGTTTATAAATTTAATCAAGTTATACAGGTGATGATTGATTGCTCAACGACCCTACCAACAGGTATAGATTATTTGATGATACGAGTGAGGGATAAGGTATGAATGTTTACTAAAACCCATGCCGTATAAGGGATTCGGAACTCACTCAAAACATTATAATTGACAGTTCTTTTAGGGTGATAACCTCGCCCTTGTTGCCCTGTCCGAACGATCCTACATCTGTCTTAATAGGGAAACAATTACTTCAAATTTGTTATGTTAATAATAATAATATTATGTAACAACAAATTGTGCACACTCAAACAACTAAGAAGTTTCGTTGTCATTCATTATATGAGAATATAATGAATGAAGTTAGTTGAAATGTTCCATGTCGTTCACTTGAAATAACATAGAGATAGCGCGCCTGTCATGCCAGTTGTCAGCAACAGATTTGTACAAAGCAACCACTCGTTCGTGTTGGTTCAATAGAACTCAAACCTGACTAGGAAAGTTTAATTTAAAAAAATTAATGTCTGCTCACAGAACTGGTTGACAAAAACAGATTTAAACACGCATATCTATATACAATATTTTTATTGTATAAACATCGAAGACGTGACATATACAGTCATTGATACCCACTTAAAAGTAAGGATGACAAGGTAGGATCGTTCGGTTGGGGTACATCACCCCAAAAAAATTATTGAAAACAAAGTAATATGCATATACAGAATTAAATTCAACACAATGTTATATCAGTTATTTAATTAGGCACCATATACTGTTCATTTCTTGATCTGAGCATAGATGACAGATAGTCCTATCGACGATGATGAGTATAGGGCCTATAATTATCATTTATATTATATAATATATCTGTATATTCATCATTTATGACGCGAGGAAAATCACATTGAGGCCATACACGAAATTGCAAGTGTATTACAAGCGCAATGAACTTGTTGCGGTGTAACTGAAAATATGTTATAAATCAGTATTCACAAATTGCCATCAACTTAAGAAACTTTTAATTGATGCATTTCCAGAAAGAGCCCGACCGAATAATTTGAGGGAAATTAACTTTTTCCCAACTTTTTTTTCCAGACCTTAAAATTATAAACGCCAATCACCGACATACAGCAGTACTATCATCAAGTGACTTGGCACTTCTTACATCTACATACATATATCGTCCAACGAAATTCGAACCAAACCATAATTAACGCAAGTCACAAATCAAAGGTCGCGGCATCACCTAACTGTCTCTCTACGCACTCGACACAAAAGATCCAGGAAGCCCAATTACAAATTGCGTCACGCACTTCCACACCGATGCCACGCGTGTGCGTCTGCATGCATACACAATGGCCGCGTCACATTGCGGTACCATTTCCGGCACGCACCGTCTGCAATGGTGACACACGGGCACACCAGGATCTCTTTTCAACTCGGCGACATGCGAGAGAAAATCGACGATCAACTGTCTGTACGGCAATCATAATATATAAGCGCAAGAAAATCGTGGGAAATTCATGTGCCAGGAAAATGTGAATGTCATAATAGTGATGCCTTATATATATAACTTATATATACCGCGGTTTAAATTTAATGTAACGAGTGAGATGGATGCATATATGAAAACTCTTCGAGAAGAAACTTAAGAATATAGGAAATCGATAGAAATAGGGTCTACATATCTAGCTGTCCGTTTTCCTCAGAGAGTTGAGGTCTGCTTTTAAAATATGATGCCATACAGGCGTAGGTTCAAGTCCCGCTGTAGGCATTTATTTCAAAACGACCTTTTACCTCCGTTTCAATATCACCTGTTTACTCGTAAGATCGTATATAACGTAGCTGCTGGCTAGTGGGGTCGTTGAGCACAATTTGATTTCAATCACATCAGACTATGGCAATTATGAATGTAATCAGTAAGGTAATTGATTGTATATCGGCTTAAAATGATCATTATCCTATAACTACACTCACATGTTTTCGTGGTCACACGAGTAATGGGTACTCAGAACATATGTAGGCCTATATTACCAATCTGTTTCTATAGGTGTATTCCCTGTTCCCTATGATTTCATTATGGTTCTGGTTCTCTGTATATAATGAATGATGTGTAGGTAAATATATAAATGTGTATTGTAGTAGGCCTATAATATACTTGAATCTTTCTAGAAGTCTAGAGAATTCAATCGTCAAAGTTGAAGGATATGCACAACAGTGAACGAGACGGCATTCGTTTGGTATCCTTATATGACCTCTACTGCAATGTGATGAATTTATAGTATATTTTAATAACTAAACACAGTCAGTTGAATGCAAATTTTGATTAAATATGCACGAAGATATATAAACTTAGTTTTAGTTTTATTCTGTTTAACAACTGTATTTTCGTAGTAAAAAAGTAGTTGGCGCAGTTGCATTCAAGTGTGTGATTAATGCAGTCAACTAGTTCAAATTTCATGATAAAATAAGTGTATACAAGCCTGAGAATGAGAAATAATGAGTCAAAGGTCGTTATATAAAAAAAATGATAGTGAACGCATGTTTGAAGAATAGTGAGATTGCAAACTGTCTATTCAATGTTTGATTTATTCCAAGTTGTGATTGCTAAACATTTATCCGATTGACGGAATTGAAAACTCACCCTAAAATTGAAATTTAGTCAACATTACATAATATGCCAGTCCAGGGTAAATTCACACGTTTAGTGTTTAGACTGATGAAGATTGGTCGATTATGACAATGTAATAATTTTCTAATACTTTACAATGTTCAGAAGACCCAAAAATGAAGTTACTCTATTGTTAATTGGTAGTGAATTGTAACTAAAATTCGGGAGTTAATGCTTCTAGCTCAGCTCAGCTATATAAATACCATTAACTAAAGATTGAATACGACCTAAATTTTGCTACATTATTAGAGAAATAAACCAATAGCAGAAAAGTAATTACAGAGTCTATAACTTATTGTTAAAATTAGGTTGGTTGCTCTCAGATATTTACTCTAGAGACTGCGATTAGCGAGAGCTAAAAATAAAACAAATAAACAAAAGTACAAACAGACGTCGGCGACGCGGCCGGCATTACAGAACAAATATTTCACAAGAATAATAAAGTAATGTTGTAAAGTCGCTATTAGCTAAATGAAACCTGTTGGCAAAACAAGCCAAGACCTATTTGAAGGAGTGCCTTCGAGGCCTAGAAGATTGAGAAACCGAAAGGACTATATAGAGATGTAACAAAAACAAACAGAAACCAGTTACAAGATAAAATGAGAGGACCTTTGTTTACAAACGGCGCCTAAATCTCTTCCCCGCAGGCAATAACACGCACAAGGTGTCATGTGGGTGGCCTATCTCACAGGGATTGCGTTCCCGCGACATGCTTCCCAGTCGCTACAACAGACACGGGCAAAACCGAGACCTAAATTATGCACAGACCCCACACGTGTACGCTCGCACAGGCGATAACCTTAGTCGTTAAACCATCATTAACGAAGAAAAACGCTATGCATGGTGCTCACTGAAGATGATCGAAAATTGCCATGGTCGACTATCCTGATAGGGTTTTTCGTGGTTGATTCCTTAACAACAGGCCACGACCGACTCCTTTTCATTATCCAAGAACGCCAAATAGACCTTTCATCTCACCATCCCATATTATTCACCAACGCAAATAGATCGTAGTCACCAGTTCTGTATGTCGTTCAACCCAATATAAATGAAATAAATGATCGCGAAAACACTTTATATTTATATTGTGCCCGACGCACCGTGATCTATTCGCACCAAGATCAATTGCCGTCGGTGAATGATGCATCAGATGAGAGGTAATTTGTTAGGTGTTTTGGACAGTGGGACAGGAAGCGGTAGTGAGGTTGTCAAGGAACATTCCAGTATATAAGAGATCAGAGATGGTTGCATATAGTTACTGTAACTTGTCACAAATTATATAACTTGCAAGAATGCAAGAAGAAAAATTGAATATCTTGTACATCGTTGGCATTTTAATCTTTTGGTCCTTCGTCGTCGGCTAGCAGTCATTATTCTGACCTTATGACGACGGTAGTCGACTCGGAAATGTAGTTTTAGCTACCGGTAACTTTAGGCGTTCACAAGTGTATCTCTTCAACAAACATACACTTTATGATTATTATTATTATTATTATGATTATTGTCATTATTACACTATTAAAAATAGCAATTACTGTTCATTTTCTGCACTGTCACACATTCAAAGTGAGGTACCGGTACATTTTATTTTACTGTAAATCATATCATCTGTTATAATATGTACTTTTCTACAGTATCACTATTATCAAGCACTTAATATATGCTAGGATTAGTTTTCAAATAATAGAACTTGGAAGGTAAAATGATTGACTTGACCGATCGACGTGAACTTTTAAAACTTTAGTTCGAACTTCAACACCTGCATCCAGTACTTGATCAACTCGACTCAACTGACACTGGCTCAAAGAAGTATCAACTCGAAGAAATGTTGGAAAAATGGAATCCTTGTAGGCCAAAAAGAATTATTAATATTACATTTTCAGCTACATTCGTTCTTGAGGATCATTTTTGTCTACTTTTTCAACAAAACTATTCAACAACACATACCTTGATCGTTAGGAACAGCTAACAGACAAACGGTTTGACGGTATTAATAAGAAATAAACAGATTACATATATTGTTGGATGAGCGTTATAGCAAAGTCGGTCAAATTGTAGTTTTCTTATGGGCGCTCCACAGGTCGCCAGGCAATTACAAGCGCATCAGTTAAAGCTTTTGTATTCGTTTCTATAGAACTCTAAATAGTTTTTGGTAACAATCGGTCAGGTCAATTTGGAGAAATCGATGACGGACATTTTGAAAATACCCATAAGAATAAAATGAAAAAAAAACTAAAAAAGAAAAAAATATTTACATTTTGAGACGTCAGGCCTTCTGAAAAACAAAATGATATGTTTACCAAGTTTGATCAAAATCGGGTATCCTAGATTTCTATTAAATTTCATATAAATATCTCGCCCGTTTTACAACGCACGTTAGCCTAGCATTTAAAAACATTGCGGTTACATCTATTGTGTTTGTCCGAGCGAGTTGACGAGTGCCATGTCGCGCGGTCCTCAAGTCATTGGACTGTCATGGACTAACTCGTGTCAATGCACACTTTCAGAGCAAAAAGAGCACACAAGTGGATATAATGTGTTCGATCACGCGACTAAAACAATTACACACGGATTTACTAAGGAATACCTGCACAGTTTTGTTACGACGGGCTGCGTGAGGAAAAACTTCCGAAATATTTATAAACAACAGTCTGGACGTTTCTGTGGAAGGAGGGAATGGTGGTGGTGGTGGGAGGGGGGGGGGGGGCCGAAATTACGACACTATACAAACTTCGATCCTATAATTTAATGGGAGGTACACGGAAGAAAAAAGCTTGTCTGTTTTGGCACCGCTTCCTTTTGATTGACGATCCCACCAACAGCTAGGTTATTTGGGGACACTGTCTTGTTTGCAATTGTTGTTAGTTTGACTGTTTGATATAGTAGCGCACGTCTCGCTAAGCTATACCAACAACATGTAAGTACAGTGTTTTATCGTCTAGCTGGCAAAACTTCAATAATTTTTACACTTTTATACAAACATAGTTTCGACTTGAGCCAATTAGATTAACGATACAAAATACAAGTGGCCTTCAATGAATGAATATATTAGATCGCCTATATTTTTTTTATAGAAATTGCCCAGCATAAGTGATGGTACTAAACACACATTAGACTACTAATTAATTTCGTATGGCGGATATTTTCTATTACACACATACTTCAAGAAAAGTGTATGCAAATTATTCAATAAGTTATACCCAATTAATATGTGAAAATATGAATATATCATCTTTTACCGAATGTAAGTGTCCCATTGCTAGTACGACTCTGGACGCGCGGTCGATTTCTCCTCTTCCTTCCTAGGAGAATGAAACTCCACGACAATGTATGCAAAAACTACTTCAGTGACATATTGGATTACATAACAATCACAAAAGCACTGCACGTATATGTGCCATTCCATTACCAAAATATGCGAAAGATACTAATATACCAAACTGTCGAGACAATTGCTTTAGATGAACTAATAATGGAATAAATGTTCTGACAGAACATGGACATGTAATTATATATCAACAGACTATAGAACGGTTCACGAATCCGAAGAGGGCATGCTATAATTCAAAATGGTTTCAAGGTATGAGTATATTATAATTATATAGAAGAAATAATGACATAATGGAAGACTGAATGACAGATGCAATCCAAACGGCTACTTAGTCGTAGAGGTTGTGTAAATAATTGTGAATTAAATAAACTGATGAGAGGGGGAACAAGTATTATATAGAAAAGACACACATTTTAACATATGTGTTGAAACGGATATTGATGATATTGTTTGCTATACACAACCCCATCAACATCAAGTTTATTTGGGGGTATTTTCTGTACACAACAGATCACTGAATTTGTCGGGATAATGTTTTATTCAATGTAGATGTTTAAAAAAAACGTACATAATTTAGACTTTGGCTAATATCAATGATACAGATTTTTATTTTTTCAATGTTAACGTATTAACCCTAACATCATGTTCACAAAATTACTATCAACACTGTTTTCCCACATAAAATTGTAGTGATTTTTCTGATTTTTCAATTTTTAGATCCATTGTTCTATTGTAATTCAATGATAGGCAATATCAGGGTGTCTAAAAATATTCAAATACAAAATTCCCTGACTTTTCCAGGTTTTCGAGAAGGAAAATTATATTTTCCAGTCTGCAAATTTGGCTTTCCCGTCGATTATAATACAGGAAAAATTGTTCACAAATTCAATTTCGGTTTCGACAAATTGAATTTATATATATAAAAAACATTTTTGAAGATTTTGGATGGGAAACGGGGACAATCCAGAAATCACGTACAATAAATTTTGTTTCTTTACATTTTTAGTAAAATTCCACAAAAAAAAAAATCATGACTTTTCCAGATTTATTAAATTCCCTGACTTTTCCAGGTTTTCCAGTCTTGTAGAAACCCTGGTTATATGCTATATTGAATATTGCCAATTGTTAATTTGAATCAAACAATTATTGTTACAAACTATCCTGGACTTGTGAGACCTTCCCTCTGGTAACAATAAATATTGAATCAATCAATCAATAAATTAGCATCAGCTACGCCTAGAGTATATATACAGAGGTGAGTGCCCTGACTCTAGATAAGGGATGAATTAACAGGTGGACAAATGTCCAGAATTATTACTGTTCTATTGAACAGCGTTCGTGTGTCGTTTCATCGCAACCATTCATTCCAATAGAGCTCTACAATTGGCTTGAATTGAGAGATTGATGGCATATCGAGTATAGCTACATGATATACAGAAATGTGTGCTACTTCAAGTGATATGTTTAATGAATTGTTATTGAATGGACTTGTCAGTTAAGGGGGGCAGGGGAGGGGGAGTTGGACGAACAATATACAGTCGGAACTTCAACAATATGCGGGGGATGATGAACTGTAACCCTACACATGATCGGTAGTATAAATGAAAAGATTTCGTTTAGTCAATAGGCGATCGGTTTTGTTGGAAAAGCTTATGCAAAAAAGGGATAACTGAATAGAATATTACTTTATACTTTACGAAAGTTAATTATTTTAATGTGTTCGATCGATATTTCAGTAGGTACTTGCCAAGAGATGAACAGAAATGAATTGTAACTTTTAGCTTTGCCAAGTTCTGAACAAAATGAATTGGAATGAAATTTTAAAAAATACCGAACTGTGAAGAAAATTACATCTCAATGGCTATGAGAAGATGCAATGTAATAATGTCAATGCAAAGGTAGTGATAATATTTCAATAAATCAATATCCAAAAAATACTTATTCGAAGTGTTCTATCGAAATCAATCTAAAAATGAATCTAGATTTTGTTAGCAATTAATAATAGAAGACAGGTATTATTCAGCAATGTATACTTAGTTAGTACACGGCTTTATATCGAGCAAATGTACGTAGGCGACGGTATAAATAACATATCGCCCACACAAACTACCTTTTCTACAGAGCCAATCAAAAACAGAGAAATTAATTGAGAAAATTCAATTATAGCTTGTACCAAATAAAGGAGACTGGGTATAAATATAAGTACACGAACGCGAGTGAGCTATGAACAGCGCACGTTGACAATGTTTTTCTTTGTAAAATATTATTAACAGCAACGAAAATCGATAAGCTGTTCTAATGGTGTACACGCCAATAAAAGAGAGGTCGCGAGTGCATAGGAAAAGGTCACGGCGCTATTGGCCATTAGAACAATGTCAACAAGCCCAGGTACTTTGTTATACAAGCAATGCAGAGCTCTTAGGCCTTTTAAATTAGGTCCATGGCAAGACATACCTACATGAATAGAGAGAAATAGATATAATTCCGAGGCATTCAATTGATTGTTTGAACTTTCCTTGCTAATTGCACTTGATATTTACTACAATAATTAAAAATATGTACTACAATATAATCATTACAATAATTAATAAATATAATAATGCTATACTATTATTGATCTATGTTATTAGATTTATTATTGATAACCCACTAGACTACAAAACACGACACTACATACACTAGGACCAGGGCTTGGCATTGATTGGCCTAC
The DNA here is from genome assembly GCA_907164805.1 of Brachyptera putata. Lineage (NCBI taxonomy): Eukaryota > Metazoa > Arthropoda > Insecta > Plecoptera > Taeniopterygidae > Brachyptera > Brachyptera putata. The sequence goes on along the minus strand of OU015464.1, from coordinate 25,247,194 downwards.
TCATGAAAACAAATATGAATATAACTAGTCTATTCGTTTAATTGTTCTTCCCTCCGTTCCTAAACTACAAGTGTAGGACTGTATCTATCGATACTAACAATTTGTCATTGAAATGTATAAATGAAGCATAATGGGAGGTACCAAGAAAGTGTTTATAGGTTCTACTCCAGACAAAACAACAATCGCCCAAGAAATTCACAGAGAGTATAACAGAACTGAATTTCATACACAGTGGAAATGATCCATATTCAAGATTTATTATCATAATTATTTGTACGTGCAATCTAATCTAAAATCTACAACATATTGAAAAAATAATGGGAGTGAACCTACCCTTATAATATATGGCCTTGTTACCTTTCAGGCAGGCACACCCCATTATGTAGCCCATCATTGGAACGACAGCAATTATAACCTCCTCCCCACGGGGTGGGGGTGCAGGGAGTACACTGACACGAATACACACACACACACGTAAACACAGGGGGGTGGGATGCCACACTCCCCCAAAAAACCAGGGGGAGAGAGGACGACCAAAACAACGAGTCAACACATCAATCCGAACAGCCGAGTTCGCTCAACTGTCTAATCGTGTGACGATCACCAATCGCCGAGCACGACGACCGTTCCGTGTGGCAATAGCCTTACGACTGGACACCAATTAGACGGCGGTAAAACAATCTGACAGCCGTTCCGAAGCCGCACACATGCGACCATTGCTCAAGTACGAGTGAGTATCCTTCCTGCAGCTCACATAGCGCCCTCTATCGAACCAACTTCACACACACGCACACAAACACACGCCTACAGGATCATCGTTAATCAGGAATCACGCGAAGAACAACAAAACATTGTCGGGGAACAGTATATCCTGGTGACTATATGCCGTCCAGTGTTTTCCAGGGGGACCACAGTCGGACAAGTCGACAGCGATGTGAGCTGGTGTGTTTGGCGCGAGATACAATATCAAGTCCACTCCCACAATAATAAAGATTATATCGGGGTATGCCAACCGACCGACGAAACAACCCCACCACGTGAAAAACACCCACTAAAATCCTAGTCAAAGGTGGAATGCCGAGCTGGGGTGGTAAGAAATAGGTTGGTAGCAATGTTTCATCTGTTCGGGACGGTTCGGCTAAGGTCGGGGGGTGGCGTCGCGACGTCGTCGTAGGCACGACGCCTGGTTCGAGTGCAGCAGTTAACAAGTTGGTGAATGGCTGCGGGTGGGCGGCGGTGCGGCGGGGGCGGTCGTTTTTAAACAAGAGTCTTCATTACGATCATTCTTGACGGAACAAATAACTGACACCATTTGTTTGATAAAGAGAAATAGAAACAAAGAGTTTTGTATTTTGATATTTGAACATGAAGTATGCCTGATCGATTGTATCTAGAGACAATGAAAATGATAATGTAGGCCTATATGAACAAACCCAACCAAATCAAAGGTGGAACCCGACTTGTCGCCATGAATTCATTTCAGTCATAGGAAACTTCGCCTGGAATGGGCGTGATTTCAAAGTACTAATTCACGAATATAAATCTACCCATTTATAGGCTATAACGTCGAAAGCATTCGTGGGCGGAATTATCAACATACCCTATTTTTGAAGGGAAATTGTTATACTGTTATGGTTATATCCCATGAGTAAACACAATTGAGAAACAGCTGTTTGGGACAAATATTTTGTTCTACGATGGACGATATTGCGCCAAATAGCCCTGTCTTTACATATTCAAAAGTGTTGTCTAATCTAACATATGTTAACGTTTACGTCTCAGGTCAAGGTAGTAGATAACAACCCCGCGGTTAAACGACACGGCGACGTCGTGATCAAAGCAGTGTCTTGAAGGTAGCTCGTGATTGATCCCGGAAGTCGTGTACTCAGCTTCCGCCAAGCACCCGTTGCCGTATACTCTATATAGCACATCCCCCACACGCTAGGCGATGAACAATGCCTTTAACCGCGTAACGATCGCTAAAGCCGTACATAGTTCTAACTTCTAAATCTCTCACTATATAGATAACTTCAGACCAGCTGAGCCAAGGAACGTTATAAAACCGTATACTGTTTAACGACTGCGACGTGATTGTTATGTAGAGATGTCGACTCTCGAGTTACGTCTAAGAGTTATGTAGGGCGTCGTGTATGGAGAACCAATACTAAAATTATTCAAATGTAATACAAAACAAGTTTCAGAACATTAATAAGATCGATTTTCGTCAGCATTTTTTTCAATTTCAAACTTTAAAAGTAATTGACTTTCAAATTTTCCAGACTGGCGTCGATAGAAAATTGTTCGTTCTTACAAGTTCGACTTTTACGGTATATTAGAAAGATACGTATACGGGCATTTTCATTGAAAATAAAAAAGAACAAAGCTACGCCTGCAATATAAATGTCAAACTAGCACCGAAATGTCATATTAAACAAGTAATAAAAATAGATAAAAGCAGTCTATGAAATCTACGAGACGAGAAAATAAGAATAAAGAGTGACTCGTCCTGTTTTCAAGTTATTAAATTCAATTTCAATGAATAATTGAGGAATTTTGTACCATTGCAGAGCTTGGCTAAGTTATTTTGTATATGTTATAACCTATTATTTTTCTTCCGTTCAAGCTCTATACGTAGTTATAATTCAAAGCCAAACTGAAAAACAAATCAATTCGCGCTCGTCCAACCCTTTGAATCCAACTCCTCTCATGCTCCTTATTTCGTAACATGGTGAATTATCTCATCGACCCAAAATAGCATGGCAATATACATATATCCATTCTCTAAAAATCTTGCTTGACAATTTGTCCTCTATTTGATAATGCCCACGCTGTTTCAAGTTGATTTTCACGATTAATAATGGAGGGACCTTCACCCTCTGAGTGGAATTGTAGCTGGGTTTACATTTCAAAGAAGTCGATAGTACATAATATAAAAAGTTACTCAAATGATCATTCTGAAAGCGAACCTGGTATAGTGTTCGTGTATACATACCAGTCAACATTCACTTTTGAACCCATAATTTTGTATTTTACAGAATTTGTTGACAATAATTTTATATTTTGAATTGAACCTTTTTCTTCAAATAAATACCGTATACTCCAGTACTAATAAAGCACCACGAAAGTGGGATGATAACTCGACATTACCTTATTCTATAAAACCAAAATAATTTGTGACGTTTTTGCAGTAAATGAGTCTTATTATGTTGGTAACATTTGCGTTGAATTGCTATTTGCTGTCAACATATCAGGTAACATAACTTGCATGGTGCTTTATTATGGTCTCATCCAAATACATTCAATCCGAAGTGGTTTTTCTCACTTTTTCATCGCGTGAATAAAGCCATCCATACAAGTAGTCAACTACCAAAACACGGAACGACCATGACTTTTATAGCGACGATCTCTACAAGACGATGTTATAAGAAGCTGTTGTTGTTATTGTTGTTGTGGCCTACCTGTATGCGTGTTAGGCGACATGCAGTGGTTGGCAGGATCTTGTGCGGGGTGGTGGTGATGGGGGTGGTGCCCCCCTTGGGGGGGAGTCGCCCCCTGGCCGAGGGTCCCCGACGCCGGACCGTTGCTGGCGGGAGAAGGGAACGAGGCGACGACGTCGACACCTGCACCATCACAATGACATTCAGACATACTTTGGACTTCCAACCACAACGGGAAGGCGTTTGCTTCCCTTTTATAAATGGTGCTCAAGGACCCCACCAACAGCTGTAGGTTAGTTTCGGGTATACGGATGAGCAGACGACAGATGAATATTTGAAAAATCCCACGTCTTATGCAGCACTCGAACTCATGTTCGACTTGACTTCGGTTTCTAAGGTAGTGCCTTAGTGGACTCAGCCACGGAGGCGACTAATCAATAGTTTCAGTTTTGACCAGTCGAGATATTGAAACATTCAACATTTAAATTGTATATATTCTGAATAAATTGATTGAAAATACTAGAATCCTTTTCAGTCGTAGTCTTATGATCTTTGGGCTGTTTGACTGTTGGGTTTATACTTCACCTAGGAATATTAAAACAACTGCGCACTTGCTTTAATACTTGGATAAGGCTTCTCGCTTGAGCTTTTATAAACGATCGACAGTTAAATCCACGCTAATCTTCTTTTATACTTTTAATTAATGAAAAGCTGACGTCAACGTCATACCGTTCTCATTTAAAACATTTTACATTTTACATTCAACTTTGCGTATCGTTTGCCTCCAGCAATTTATATATGAACTTGACAAAATTTAATTAAATTTATAATTATATTCCAGATTATACATGCTTAGGTTTCATGTTTCTTCAGTCAAGTAATGTAACTGAGAAGTAAAATACCCCCCAGCTGTATGTATAACACCCATAAACAATTGCAACTTGGGTGAATTAAAGAAAATACATAAATACGACGTTTTTTAATACAAACAAACTTTTGACAATATATTGTATGATAATTGTATTCGTTTCAGATGAGGAAGATGAGAGTATAGTTGAACGGAAAATGTGTACAGACAATAACGAAAATAATAATTTAGAAATACCCTCACTCGACTTTGGGTGCTCCTTTCGCTATTCAACTACTCAATTATTTATTTCGATTTTCATTCATCAATAAATACATTTCCAATTATATCGACGATGGAAGTGACGAGATGAAGCTACACTGTCACATGACACGAACTGTCATCTCTCGCAGAGGTCACACCTCCCCCCCTCCCTTCTCGGCCGCTCAACCACCCGTCGACCAATCAACGACGCCGTCGCCGCCGTCAGAAGAAATTAATCATACGCGAGAAGCGGCGGCGGGGGTGGCGGTGGAGGCAGAGAAATATACGTATGCAAATATAGCAAGTTCAAGATGATTGAAAACAAATTTGAAATGTGTCAAAATGGTAGTAGAAATTCCGTTTCGGTAAATTGAAAACTTTGCGCAGTAGCACAGTCATGTTTGCAATAACAATTCTGCATTTCTTGACGCATTGCCAAATGATTGAAAAATATGGAAACTATGTAGGCAAAACATGTTATTCGACCTATTTTCGTATTTCAATAGTCCACTTCATTTTAGTTCTATACATTTTTTGCAATCAACACTTTTTTTCGAATTTACAAGATAATAGAAAAGAAACCCCATAATTTACAGTGACAGAAAAACAGAAATTATTGATTCAATTCCAACATTTTTTTCTTTGTATTGCAGAAGATTATATTTTATAACAAATCGATTCTACGAGTGGGCCTATAGTGAAGAATGCAATCTGACACACATTTATCAGCTCCTTTTCAATCTTTCACTATTTTATACCCACGTAATTATTGATTAAGTGATGATGAGCGGCTTATAACATGTTATTACCTTTAGTTTACAATGATAATTTTTGTACATCAAGTAATAATTGGCTTAATCAATGTAAATTGCGGTCCTGATTTGCCGAATAAATTGATTTTTTTGGCATTGATATCATTTTTTTTACATTTAGATTATACACTCAAAATTAAAAAAACTCGACAAAGTCTCCAAGAACGACTTGATTGTGGGTGAATAAGAATTATTACAATCTGTATATTTTCAATTTTCATATTAATGTTCAAGAAGGTGATTAAGAAAATGTGCACAAAAAATCGAGGCAGATAATTCGTATACTAACACTGTGCCTCGAATGATTCTATTGCACAGTGAACAACCACGTATATCGTGCCATCTATCGCGACGCTCTGCAAATATTACGCTCCACTCAAAGTGTTATCACACTCCCCGCTAGATGGCAGATTGTGTCTCGAACGACGGGTCAGCGTCGCGACGCCTGCAGCTTATTTCACGCTCGCACAAGCTGTTATTATTGGATCAGTCAGACAATAAAGGAGATTCCACGGAAGCGTGGAAACGAACTGACGATACGCGAGCAACAATGCGAATTGACTAAACCACGACCAAGGAGGAGAAAAGATTCACCACTCAATAAAATGCTAGCAACGTCTTCTAAGCCGAAAGAGAAGTGTCAAAAGCGTCTTCGAGATCTTTTGATGACGGAGACAACTAGCCGAACTATTTACAATTGTAAAATGCCTTGTTTTACTAATCTCTTGTTAGCATCGAATATAGCTATGAACAAGTTTCATGAAGACAAAACACATATACGTTTATTAGGCATACCTTCAAGGTAGTATAAACTATTCAATTTATATCGCATCATTTTCACAGGTATACAGCTACAATTAAGAATTATGCGAAATGAGATTAATTAGTTTGCACTCCTACCGTCTTGGAGATATTACAAATATATTTGTTTCGTCTTCAGTAGAATTTTTATATCTTATTCCTTTCCAAAACTCAAACCACAAAAAATAGTATTTGGCTAAATCGGCTCCCTATAAGTCATATTTAAAAATTAAAATACACAATATAATATAAGTGAATCGAAAATACACATTTCTTCCAATACATGTATGTTTCGATACTGTCCATATCTGTACGCGTACAAAACCCATAACGTGGTCGATCAAGCTAAATTAAAATGTATCCTAAAAAAAATAGAAACTGATATTATACGCACTAAAACCAGAAAACAATGTGCATACGCAATCCACGCATAGTCTATGAAAAAATTGGCGGGTGGGGTGAATGTGCGTATAGATTTTACTGAAGTAAAAATTGTAATAAACCATTTGATGTGACAATACAAGCGTACGTATTGCTTACCTGCTTCGGGAAGCGGAGTCATAGGGCTCTCTGGCAGAAGAATACCCTTTTGTACCAGTTCATCCCTGTTGGCGCGCACAGAGATCTTACGCTCCAGGGCTGGAAAACAAAACACAATCGTCACGCGTTTTGTTGGCGACGACTCCACGCTGACGTGAGACGAACAACTTCAGAAGTGTGCAAGAAGTTGAATGGCACGAACAAGCCAACAATCGGGGTGAGATGAATGAGTGTTGTGATGGAGGTGGGTGGAAAGCGAGGGAGGAAGATGAGAAGATGAAGACGAGAGATAAGTTGGAAATATTCAGACCTCAGAATTAAATTTAGTCAATATTATTTCAACTTAATGGAATTAAACGAATTTAATTTCCATTCAACGAATGGAGGAAGAATTAGGGAATGAGACTATATATAGCATCAAGATAAAACTGACTCTTGATTAATTGATTCCTTCTTTGAATTTCCGTACGATACAGAGATATATGAAACCGATTTGGCAGACTGCGTTTTTCTATAAGATTATCCAATAGAACATTAAAAGATTAATATGATACATTTATATGAAATGTAGTCGAAAAGCTACATAACTTGAGTTTGTCACTATCAAGTCTAGGCAGTCTGCTTTCTTTTCAACAGCTCACGATCAATTGCAGGGGCAGTCTATACCCGCTGATCTTTATATATTCGCACAAAATCAAAATGTACTAGACCGATTTATCTGAACGTTTGAGATTATGTATAATTTCGTGTGTTTGTGTTTTTCCCAATTTTCCCATTTGTTGCCCATTATTCTATGGGGATTTTTCCAAATTACGAACTGGTTTTCATCAAGAATAGTTAGAGCGATTTTGCGGGAATTGGTAAAAGTGAATAATACTAGGATGCTTTTAGAGCACAGGCCACGATCGCTTTCTATACCCACTATCCAAAACACAGCTAGAATAAAATAATCTTTCATGTCATCATCCAATCATCTTCTTTTTCATCATTCACAAACGGATTTTATATCTTACTTATTGCAGTGCGTTCGTTGAACCGAAAGTAAACAAATAAATAAATACAATCCTATATCTGGATTGCTAAATACAGATTTTAGAATATTAAAAAGTGGAATAAAATAATCTTTCTTTTGTCATCTTCCAATCATCTCTTTTCATCATTTACAAGCACAATAGATCTTACTTATTGCAGTGCGTTCGTTGAACCGAAAGTGAATGAATAAATGAATACAATCCTATATTTCTGGATTGCTGTGTGTGGATTTTACAATATTTTCTAAAAATAGCGTTGACATGATAAAATGATGAGCTTTAGTAGGGCAAACTATAGTGAATAATGATGCATGCGATATTGTCAGTGTGGGTTTAATGAGGAAACGAGAAGATGGGTGGGCGGAGTTTGCTATGAAGTACATCGGGGGGGGTATCAAACAGAGGGTGATGCACTGTTAAGGCGCAGTTGCAATTACATGCTGCAGTTCTATATAGGCACGTACAATCTATCCGGATAATGCCGACGATGCAATAGTGCCTTCAAAGTGCAAATGATTCAATTGATATGGAAAAAATGAAATGTGACGACTTTCCCTGGAAACGACAGGTCCCAGTTATATGAAATTTCAATTAATTCAGTCAGAAATAAAAATGCGCCTGGTTTCGGAGATTGTTTCACAATTTTTCCTCTCTAGGTTATTATTGTGGGGTTGACCAAATTCACTTTTCTCAAAAGCGGTTAAACCGATTTTGGCCCAAAACTATACAGTTTTACTATAACTTACAAGTAGGCATATTATAACTTCAAAGTTAGACAACGACATTCATGCTAAGTTTCATCAATATTATTCTTTTCTCTTATGACCTGTCACCGTGGATCTAAGAACAAAATTGGAGAGAAAACGGGATTTTATCAAATACGAAAAAAATTAGTCTTGCTTAATAGCCGATCTTAAGAGTAGCAAGCTTAATTTTTATTAATGTTACTAGAAAATCACAATTTAATATGCAAAGCATTTTACGATTCCGTTCGACATATAAAACAAGACTCACTCATGAGTCAAGAGTCACGACGATTGTGTTATCTCCGTTCTATGGAAAATAATCAACTTTTGTGCATGTGTGTGATACTTGCAATTGCTAGTTTATGTTAAAGAGAGAGTATTTAAACAAATATATTCTTTACCACGCCACTATAAGTTACAATATCTTTTTTCAACTTGACTCTACGTCGACTCATTGCGATACAGCAGATAACAATTGTATCAGCGAGAAAGACGAAGGTGCGAACCACTCGTGCGCTAATGCTGTGGGATAGGGGAGACCGACGATCGGAACTTTCATATCTCGTGAATACAAGTTTATTAGCCGACGCTGATTCGATGACGTCACGGCTCACGAAAAAAAAACGATTTAATCACAAAACATACAAGATTTTGATCGCACTACACATTTTTACGTCGAATCACAACCATTTTAATGAGTGTTTTAGATTTGATCTTAGATTTAGAATAATTCTAACAAACTTGGAACCATTTCGTTTCACAATTGATTCGTAACATGTGCTCAAACTTCCAACGGAGTGAAGTTAATTTCAATGAATTCAGTCATTCTGCAGAAACTATTGGAACTGTTCGACGCATCTGATGTTATCGACGTCATTGTCTTCACGAAATGAAATCTTAGAGTTAAACAGTACGACGAACTCAAGACCAAAACTAAAATTAAGACAGTTGTAAACCATCCATGTTGTCCATATTCTAGCATCTATCTATCTATAGCATCCATATTCTAACTTTGAATTCGAAGACTACGACCAGGACTGAGACTAAAACAGTCCGTAAAACCGCTGTGAATCGATCAAAAATATAAAACATCGCCCAGAAAAAGACTCGACGATATAAATACTCACATCTAGAAGTAGCTTCAAATTTGTCCGATTTTTTCTTTCTCTTCCATTTCCACGGTTTGAATAATCTACCTAATGCCGAGAACTTGCTTTTCCTTTCCAGTGGCGGTGTTCTCGTGACCGAGCCAAGGCTGTTCGTTCGTATCGCCGTGCCGTTCTGTTTCTTGGCTGAAAACAGAAGATAAATCAAACTTCATTATTATACACAAACAAAACACGGGACAATAGTGCATAATATCTCCATGCAAAACGAGGGCGCACTAAGACGACAAAGCAATTCGATAATTATACTTAACCACACCTTCATAATTTCCGTTCCATTGTTTAGATTATTATTAATTGGTGATATGTATATATACATGTTCATTTTGTATCAGTCTGGGACTTTGTTATCGGAAATGAAAATGTACCAATCTCTCTTTCTACGAAAAAAGGAAGCAATCATAAAGCTGCTGGGAAACGTAATGACATTTGTATATATAGCAACTTGGCAAGTGGAGTTGTAGAGAGAATCGGCAATGATGAATTAGCACGACAAATAATATATATATATACTGTATATATATATATATATATATATATATATATATATATATACTGTATATATATATATATATATATATATATATATATATATATATATATATATATATATTTAATTAAATATACGAATTAATTATAAGCATTGATGAGAGTAAATGCAAAAAAAGTTTCGCAGAAGACAGGGAAGATTAAAGTGACAACGATGTATACAATGTACGTGATTAGTCGCGTTGTATACACTGGATGTGAACAAATGGAGACGGGATTGAATTCGTTTGCAAACAGGAAATTAAAGTTTTCTCTCTGAAGTCGACACTCACGTACATATATATACATCTTCGGCTGTGCAATTAAAACCTCGCTGTATAGCCGACACGTCATGCACGCGGCAATTCGCGCGTAGAAATTCAGAAGATGAGGCTAATTTCTAACTTGTTTTTATCGAACAATTATATGACGGTTGAAAAAAAAACTAGAATTCCAGGTCTGCCAATGAGATGTATACATAACATCATTCTGCGTTGGCTTCTCTACTACGCAAACATATTTGCAGGTCACACATAATTTCATCAACAGAAGGCTGTAACATATTACTACTTCTCGGGAGAAAATGTAGAAAATTGTAATTAGGACCATGACGTAGGCCTGGTAAGTTTGTTTTTCAATTATTGTCGTGCAAATATTAAACAATTCAATGAAAACATAAATGGGTCAAAATATTTCATATGATTTATGAGCAGTAGTGTACACCTAAAGGGTGCTTAAAAATACCACGGTGCTAAAATCTCCATCGGGCTTAGTAGATTTCTTTGCATCAAATAAACAAATCTGCTTGATTCTATAATTTTATTCATAGCCTCTAGGTCTCAAGTTTCGACAGCGTGATCGTTTCTATTGTTTACTATTTATTGTTTATAATTTACTACTATTATTATTATCATACATACATGGCCTACAGTTTAATCAGATTTCTAGTAATTTAGAAAATATAATTACAACACATCAAGTACAGTAATAAGACCAGAGAAACTATTACTATTCTCAACTCGAACTTATTATCGTGTCACTGAAACGACATTTCATCTGACAATTATCATAGCATTAAACATTCAAGTACTAGCAGTACTGCATGCACTACAGCATCCTCCATGGACCCGCAGACCAGACGAGACTAGAGTCTGTCCAATAGTAGACGACCAGAGAGGTTGTACAATATCGATTGCAAGCTCTGTCATTCTATTTTATGGTGTCTATACTGTATGTCTAGCAGCGAGGATCAAGTGTTGTGCAAGGCATTATCTATGATCTACGGAGCGGTATAAGGGTGCATGAAAATATTACTCGGGGTTAATTTTCCATAAATATTCTCAAGGCAGTCAAGTATACGTAATGTTTCTTGGCATAGGCTATTTGTATCCACCAAAGAATGTTGCACACGAAGAATGTCGTACACTAGGATAACAACAAACACAAATATAACCTTTCTATGTGGACAAATATGGTATTTTGGGGGGGCTCTTTGCTGCCCCGTTCAAATGATCCTATAAACTTTCATCCTTTGCCTTCAAAAGGAAACAATCACTGGTGTGTCAAGTTTTCGATGTTGATTAAAAAAAAATGAAGATAATCAGGATTTTCAGGACGAGGTATACGATAAGAAACGCAACTACATCTTCCAAAAACGTTAATTCGTCAAAATTGCACCAAGTTTATGTAATAACCGAAGTTTTTACTATTATATGGTTGGTGGAAGACCTTTTCTGTGAATACAAGCGTATCGCCGACTGAATCTCAAGAATGATGTTATCAATTGTTATTCGATCAAGTTATCAAGGTATTAGGCCTGAGGTAGTCGATGGGACATGGAACGGATGAGATCTTTTTGGAGAGGAATATACTCTGTGGTTCAGTTTGATATCCGATTGGATGTGAGTATAAAAGCTTTTTATACGAGCTTTTACGTTTGAGAAATGGATATAATCACGTGCAGGGTTTACTTTTATACGGCTGTGCCGTCTAAAGACTTTGAGCTCCATCCAAATGCGAGTTCAAATAGAGATTTTTCTACCTCGTTTAACTAAATACCTAGTATCATGAATGCCTAGTTTTATAAACTTGAATAAGCAAACATTCATACTGAAATCGAGAATTTGATTCGGGCAATTATTGAATAAGCGTGCGAACACTTTCGTTCGAGTCGAATTGGGTCATTATCTGTTTTCGATTTTCCTGCACGTGAGTGGGCTCCGTAGATCGCATTTTGCCAAGAATCGCCAAACTATCCACACGAAACCGTGTCTAGATATTACTCAGCTTCTAACTTGACACTGTCACTAGGTAGTATTGAGTTCGGTTTAGGTTGAAATTGATCATTTAAATTGAGACTCATAATACTCATAAAATGAACCAAAAAAAAATGAAAATACACTGAAAAAAAATCATCTGAAAAAAAATCAATTTTGAGATTTGAGGACAACAATACTGGACATGTTTGACAAGTTTTGTGAAAATTCGATTTTTTTAAAAACCTGTGCAGATTTCGAGTGCGTTTCATACACATATTCGATCGTCTGACGGCGTATAAGCTGAGTTTGCTTATAACTTATAATTCGAGAATATACATATTATAATAGTCATATATTTTATCCCTTATTATGGGTGAAGAATTGTATTCACTTTCGTAAAGGGGATAATAATCCGAATTATAATCGATTCCTTGTGACGCCTCGGAGTTTCCGATGACGGCCAGAAAGCGTCCTAACTCATAATCATGCATATATAGGATTACAATATTATTCAATCACGAGAAACGTACAAAAGAGAAACCTAGATAGAAAATGACATTGGAAATGAGTCTATTATGTATACTTGCGGTCACAATCGTCACATAAAGTCACAATCGTCAGATCGAGTAACACTGAATTGCACCACGCAGAGAACTACTCACAATACGTAGGCATATAAGTACTAGAACTAGCAGACATGTGCGTATATACACTCCCTTATACAGTCCATGAAAAAATTAGTAGTAAAATATGCGTGTTTTATTTAAATTTTGATTTTGGAAAATACATTCGATATGAACGCAAGTGTACACACACGGTGTCACCTACGCAAGCAGTCCGTTCCACGAACAGACCATACTAGAGTAGACTGAGGAACACAATGAGACAGTGTCAGCGCAAACCATCCACGTGTGGGCACAGTTATAGACTCGATAACTAACTGATCAGTCAGCCCAGTCCACTCAGAAGTTCGCTTTCTGGCAACACTCTATCACCAACATCATCAACACGGTAGCTATACAAGGTAAGAGCGTGGATGTCTAGGTTTCGTTAATTAAATCCCTCTTATATATATACACAACCTCTTTTTCATTGTGTCCATTAGAGCGGGTAAGTTCTCTTGCATATAAAAAACACGGAGAATCTGTAGGTTTACGATCTGATCTCGATATGACTTATACTTTTACTCTTTTCAGCTTCAACTCGATTTTCCGACCCTACCCACAGCAAGGTTATATGGGTGCAAAGTGGTGTGAAGAGCGGGTGAAAATGAAACGATTATAGGTGAAAGGATGTTTATATATATTTATTATTTTTATTATAGTTCTACACCCGTGTACGCTAGTGCATAGTCGTGTTTAGTCTATTTGAATGATGGAAAGAAGAACGTCGTGGCCTGTTGTTATAGGGAGACATACTGGTATGCACCTGATCGACAGACGGTCACCACGAAAACCTCTGTTAGGGGGTTTGGTCGACCATGGCGGGTATCGAACCCCGTCTCAATGAATGTCGGTTCAGCGTACTAGCCACTAGTCCGCCCGTCCGAGTAAGGACGTTTACAAAAACACATATCTTATGCCAACGCCCGATCTGACTTTAGTTTGTACCTTAGTTGACTTGAGCCAGAAGGTCCCCTTGGCTCAAGTCACCAAAGGCTGAAAAGCTGAAAGAGCTGAAGAAGCAGTCTCGGCTTTTTCAGATTTACATTTGTGCTGTACATCGTTAAACGAACAGTGAAACGTAAAATCAATGTATGCACACTGGAGAATAGATTTGTCCTGGGTAGTTTCACGATAATATACAGAGAGAGGTGATAAAGCTATATGCACACATAGCTCGAAGCATATACACGACACAAAAGAGCATTGAAAAGAGGTGAAAGAAGTTCCAACGGACATATATCGATTCGGATCTTTTACAATGTCGATGTGTGCTCTAATGTATTTTATGAACGATCTCATCAATGTGTAGATGGCACGAGGGAACCATAGATATTGTAGTATTGGAGCACCATCATGTATATATGAGTAAATCACCACCGAGGGTACTGTTTGACTCTGCAATTATCTCGACGGTATCCTCTCGTTTCGTAGCACGGAAGATTCAATGACTCCTTCCGGTTGTACCAATTCCATCCGGCTCAAACCATATATATATTTTTCGAAGTATCTCACACAATATTAAAATAACTCTGATCCCCACTGATTATTGTTTGCGTATCGACCTCACCAACAGCTAGGTTACTTATACGGGGTACGAATGAGCAGGTGATTATAAAACTACGAAGGGATGATAAGTGAAAGGACGAAACCAATGTCTTGTGCGGGATTCGAACCCACGCCCAGCGGTGAGCGGTGACTTCAGTATCTGTGGAGTGTCCCTCAGCTGACCGTTCTACCGTCTACCCTGTAATGATGTCATTATTCGACTCAAACGTCAAAAATTGTGCGTGATTGTACTACTGTTCATGATACTGTAAAATAAGTTGAATTTTTCCCTAGAATTATTTTGCTAGCAGCTCTGAGTATGTCCAGAAGCAGCACTAACGACATACATATGGTTGGGACTGGAGGTGTTCAGGGGAAATTCAGCAGCGAATTGCCTTATGGTCGGAGTGAAATGATAGTATGTCAGCTATATCGTCAATGGTCAATGAGTTCCTACGTAGAAACAGTCGAAGTGAGAGAATGTACAAATATTCATATACACACTATGTTGATACTACAAATATTTACTCTCCATCTTCAGAGAGCAAATAGCTATGGAAATGGATGTATAAATTACTCGCTATAAGCTATACATTACTGACGTTCAGCTATACAGGTAGGTCATCTCTGAGTCACATATACATGTCAATGTAGAATAATGATTATATGGTTAGAGGATAAATTGTTTTGTACACAATAACAATTGCGATGCGCATGACAACAGAATTACGTCAGCTGATGCATACACTATAACTTTATACGATGCTGAATTAATCAAGGTATTTATCTAATTTACCGTATATGCGATGCTGTTAGTTCTTCCATATCCACGAAGTAATATCGGATACTAGTACACCAGTATTATAATTATTCTAGTCCATACGCTTGCTTTCTGAGGGCCGCAATTATGAATTTTGTAAATAGTAAATAATGTAAAAAGTATTACTATAAAGCTTAAAAGATCATTTAAACTCACACAGCGACTAATATATAATTAATGTACCTTGCCATAGCCACGAACAAATTTCATTTTTCGAGATTATTAATTGATGAATAAAAGAGCGCAAATATTTCCTTAGACTAATTGAATAAATCTATCTGCATTCTCAAGGTTGATCAAATCCATTTGAATCAAGTCATTACAACGTTTCTAACCATAGCAGACCCTCAGCCTACTCCAAATATGTAGATAATTAATTCAATTAGTACAAGTCTTTTGTATTACAGAAAAAAGTTGCTAGTCACTATAGAAGACAAAGCGCATCCATTAATACCATTTAAGCTCATTATACTATCATAAACACTATCAGCAAACGTATCAGCACGCCGTATCTCAAGAGATATTTAATTAAAGACGTCGAGAGCAGTATCATATGAGAAAAAAAAAGAAATGCTCGTTTACCTTTGCATTTACACCTTCACGAGCTTGTAATGTGTGCGGGGCGATTACAGAGCGAGAGCCGAGATCAAACGTAATGGTGCACGATGTACAAAACAAGCTCAACTCGTATTTGCATCCACGAATGAGGAAGGTGCGAACCATCCGTGCGCTAATCATGTGGGATAGAGGAGACGGTCGATCGGAATCTTCTGTCGTGGATACAAGTATAGTTTTTCAAGTCAACTTTCAACGATATGTATGTGGTTGGTTAATGAGTTGATACGTACAACGTACACCCTGTGTACCCCGAGTTCAACCACCCCGCCCCGCCCCTCTCCTCGAACACAGACAAGATAATGATGTAACTGTCAAGTTTTGAAAGTTCCAAACAAATAACTGGTTCACATACTTTAAACCTTTGATTTATTGTTAAGTACAGTTACTATTTAGGTTACAGGTAGGCGAAGGCCAGACTACAATTTCAGTTAATTCTCTATACTAATTCATCACTTGCATTACACAATACCTGTAACACATTAATTTCTACGTATGCGTCGAATGTCGCATTGGTTGTAAATGCATTGTTATTATGATGTGTATTTCGAACTGAAGAGTGCAGTAGCATGTGGTTGTAGTCGTCATGCGCGAATGCCCGTCGGTTTCTGAACACGTTTCATCCGATTGCGTCATTGCATATCTGTCGGCATGGACCCCTTACTGAGTGTGATTGCCCATTATATACAGGTAGAGAGAATTGAGACAATTGGAATGTACAGGACAGATACACCACGCTATATGACGGGACGGGAGAGTGGACGCATGCAATTAGCTATCGTTTATAC